>OY986437.1:128320746-128325746 GCA_963920525.1 Dichetophora obliterata | reverse complement strand
TTATTATTATTATTATTATTATTATTATTATTATTATTATTATTATTATTATTATTATTATTATTATTATTATTATTATTATTATTATTATTATTATTATTATTATTATTATTATTATTATTATTATTATTATTATTATTATTATTATTATTATTATTACTATTATTATTATTATTATTATTATTATTATTATTGTTGGGTTTGAATTATTATTATTATTGTTGGGTTTGAATAAAATTGAATATATATAAACAACTAGTTTGAAGTTTTAATTTTATTTTTAATGTTTAAATTCAATTTACAAATTTGATGTGTTCAGTTCGATGAGATTTTACCAACTAACTTCTTTTACATAATTCACTGACTTTTATGTATGTGTGTATGAATATGAAGAACATAAATAATATGAATAAAAAGAGAGAATATGTGTGAAAGTTTGACAATAAAGGTTACAAGGCAAATTGCTTGCATCAAATTTGCAAGGCAAAATGCTAAGAAATATTAACAAAAATATTAATGTACTATTTAAAGAAAAATATATGCATGAAGTTGTGTTCTGACCGAACATGGAGCCCCCGTTGAAAGGCTCCAGGCTTTTAAAGTAAATTGTTGGAAGGTAAAGGCGCAATCTTCTGAATCGGTCGACGTATTGAACCTTTCGTTGTATGCAGATCCACAACTCGGACCCTGCCATCTGCTCCAGATATGGCCTGGGTGACTCTTGCTAACAGCCATTGTCGTGGTGGTAAGTTTTCGTCATGAACGATGACTAAATCACCAATTTTTATGTTTGGTTTGGTGGAGCGCCACTTAGCGCGTTGTTGCAACTCAAAAATGTAATCACGCTGCCAGTTTTTCCAAAATTGCTGCTTAAGATACGTTACTCGCTGCCACCGTGTTAAGTAATTAGTGTTAGTGTTAACGATGATGTCATCAGGCGCTGCGGTGAAACGTTCACCAATCAAGAGATGAGCTGGTGTAAGGGCTTCACCATCTGACGGATCTTCAGAAATAGCTGTAATAGGACGCGAGTTTAAAATTGACTCAGCTTCGATTAGGAGCGTTTGAAGCTCTTCTAAAGTTAAACCGGCTTGAGATGCGTTTTTTACCAATATTGTTTTTGCTGCCTTCACTGCCGCCTCCCATAAGCCACCGAAGTGCGGAGCTCTAGCTGGAATGAACTTGAATTCAAAACCAGTAACACTGCTGAAATGAGAAAGACAATTTAATGATTCAGCTTCAAGAAAACGTTTTTGAAATTCTTGTAATTTATTTGCAGCTCCAATGAAATTGGTTGCATTATCGCAGAATATTTGCTTTGGAATGCCACGTCGTGCGATGAATCTCTTTAACGAAAGTAAAAAATTTTTAGTGGATAGGTCTGAAACTGTTTCGATGTGCACTGCTTTTGACGCAAAACAGATGAAGACAGCTGCGTACACTTTATAAGGTTGTTTGCCCCGAATACGAGAAGTAATTAAAAACGGGCCACAGAAATCTATCCCTGAAACAAGAAATGGTCTTTCAGCTCTCAGACGATTCGCCGGCAAATTTCCCATTATTTGCTCCATTAGCTTGGGTTTGTAATGAAAACATTGTACACAATTTCGTACCACTTTACGTACTGCTTCACGTGCATTGATAATCCAAATTTTTTGTCGAAGGATTGACAGTAAGACCTTTGGTCCTGCATGTAGATGCTTTCGGTGAAGAAACTCTAAGTATAACTGAGTAAAGCGATGACCTTTCGGCATAAGAGCAGGAAATTTTGCTTCGTATGGTATGTCAGCATGAGTTAAACGGCCGCCAACGCGGAGTACTTGTACCGCAGGATTCGTTGAATCGATGAAGGGCGAAAGTTTTTGTAGCACAGGGCTTAAATTTGTACCCTTTTTGAGCTTTGTAAATTCAACTTTAAAATGAGTTTTTTGAATATCGGCAATAATTTTATTTAAGGTTTCATCTATTTCGTTCGAAGGTATAAGAAGAATATCTGCAACTCGTATTGTTCTGTTTGCAGGAATTTTGTTAAAGATGCGAAACAAATAACTTATGATTCGTATGATTCGCCAGCACGACGAGTTATTTTGAATAACAGATGCAATGACGGATGTATTTGAACTTTGTTCCTCACAGAGGAGAACCACTGGTTTACGATGTTCTTGCTCAGCTACTTTTGAAGCTTGTTCATTTTTTAAAGTAGGCCAATTCCCTTCTTCGTTTTGTAAAAAGTTAGGTCCAGTGAACCATATAGTGTTAGGTAGATCGCTTGCACTGTGCCCCCGTGAAACGATGTCAGCTGGGTTGCCTTTCGACGGAACATATTTCCATGTTATATTTTCTGCTTCAGTCTGAAGTTCGGAAATGCGATTAGCTACAAAGCAATTTAGCATAGATGAATGCATTTTTAACCACTGTAAAACAGTTTTGGAGTCTGTCCAAAAATAAATTTTGTTGATGAAGGTTAATTTTTCCTTGACCTTATTCCAGGTACGGCACAATAGCACTGCAGCACAGAGTTCAAGGCGTGGAATAGACTGTGCTTTAAGAGGCGCTACTTTTGATTTGGCTATCAGCAAGTTGACTCGATAGTTGTTATGATCTTTGGCTCGAATATAAATACAACAGCCGTATGCCCGCTCTGAGGCATCTGCGAAGCCATGCACTTCGCAGGCTAGTTGAGGAGAAGTAAAAACATACCTTGGTATTGCAATTTTGTTGATGTTTGCCAAATCATTGCTAATGGTTTTCCACATTTCATACAAGCGGGGTGGCAAAACTATGTCCCAGTCTAAATTTTGCAACCATATTTCTTGTAAAAGTATTTTGCACCGAATAACTATGGGACTTAACAGGCCAAGCACGTCATAAATTTTTGCTACAATGGAAAGTATAGATCTTTTTGTAGCGATTTCACCAATTGAAAATTTAAATTGGAAACAAAAAGTGTCGCTACTTGGTCTCCACGACATGCCGAGTGCTTTAGCGATTCGATCTTCCGTGAGTTGAATAGGAACTTCTTCATTAAATGCTAAAGATGAGTGATTTGAGTTCCATTTAGTGAAAAATAACCCATGAAGATGCATTATGTTGTTTATTTCGTGGCGCTTTTGATGAAGCTCATCAAGGTCATCAGCACCAGTTAGCAAATCGTCTACGTATAAATCAGAGCGAAGAGTGCATGCTCCAATTGGAAATTCATCTTTATGAAGATCAGCCAAGTGATAGAGACACCTGATGGCTAAAAATGGTGACGAAGCTAAACCGTAGGTGACGGTGTTTAATTCAAATAATTGCAGTGACTCAGTCGGATGGTTTCTCCAAATAACCATTTGAAATTTGCGATCTTCTTGATCAATCAGAAACTGTCGGTACATTTTAGAAATGTCGGCCATGAGGGCGTATTTATGAAGCCGAAATGATAAAAGAGTGACGATAAGTTGCTGTTGAATCGTCGGTCCCACGTGAAGGATATCATTAAGCGATAGATTGGAGGTTGTGCGAGCAGATGCGTCGAACACAACACGTAGCTTCGTGGTCTCACTCTGAGGGCGCAGTACGCAATGGTGCGGTATGATATAATGTGAAGTATTGAAATCGAAATTATTTATAGGCGACATATGATTGAGCTTCTCATACTCAAACATGAACTCTTGATACATAGTTTTTATGTTTTGATCCCGATTTAAGCGTTTTTCAATAGACAGGAAACGTTTGCATGCCATGTCGTATGACTCACCAAGAACGGTTGGAGATTGCTTGAAGGGAAGGCGCACTTTGAGACGGCCATCAGGTTCAATTTTTACGTTTGTTATGAAATGATCTTCGCATTCTTGATCTCGTTTGGTAATTTTTGAAGTGACTGAAGAAAATTCCTCTATTTCCCAAAACTTCTGCAAGAGTTGGTCTGTTGTTTTTGGAGACGATTGAATTGACAAATTGCAAATAAATGTATTTTTGTTCTGTGCGAAAGAATTCAATTTCCCCCCAATAATCCAACCAAATTCAGAATTTAAAAGAAATGGAAGGTTAGTTCCAAGAGAAATTTTTCCTTCAAGAAGCGACTCAAAAAAGAACTCAGTACTAATGAGTATGTCAATTTTCTGAGGCTTAAAAAATTGTGGGTCGGCTAAAGTTATGCCTTGTGGAATGATATAAGAATCGGTTTGAATGAATTCACCAGGTTGTTGTGGTGTTATAGACTTTGTTACGAAAAATTGTGTTGTTCGCTCAAAAGCAGTTACCCTAGATTTAAATGTCGCAGTCACACAATGCTTAAACGAAGTTTGAAGTTCAGCGATGCCTGAAACTTCACTGTGTGCACGATTAAATTTAAGATTTAATCTTTTAGCCGTTTCTTCGGTTATGAAATTAATTTCCGATCCGGAGTCTAAGACTGCACGGACTGGCTGAAATTGACCGTAAATATTTTTTATTAAAATCACTGCAGTTGGTATTAGAGTGCATTTAGCAACACGACTGACCAATGAAACTGGTGTGCTTTCTGCAGGGGTGCTTAATGTTTGGTTTTCTGAAAAAATATGTAATACAGTATGATGCGATTGCTTGCAAACACGACAACGAGATTTTGATGGACACTTGCTAACAGAATGACCATGGCGTAAACAATTGATACAGTGTGCATTGCGTTTAGCAAATTCAAAACGCTGTGCAACTGGCAACAAAGCAAACGATGGACAATTGCCTAAATTGTGTTCATTACTGTTGCAACTGGCACAATTTAACTTTGAAGTTACGAGTTCATGAGAAGCACGCTTAGTACCTGGTTTATTCCGTTGCTCGCGTTGCCCAAAATCCGTTGTTTTGTTTTGCGTCTCAAGATACAAACAACGTCTATCTAAAATTTGATAACACTGGTCCCATGATGGGAGGTTCGCGAAGTCCTGTTTTTCATCATAGTGATTCTTGGAATCATCATCTAATTTGGTTCTTATAAGATGGATGACAACCGCGTCCATCACATTTATTGCATTTCCCAA
>OY986437.1:128308020-128315546 GCA_963920525.1 Dichetophora obliterata | reverse complement strand
GGGAATCGGAATCATTTTTTTCTTTTAACGCATTTATATTTTTTATAGCTGCAGTTCTTTGCGGCTGTAGTGCATTTAAAATAGCTTGTTTGTCTGTATTAGTCATATTGATCCGTTATGAAATACAATAAAATCACTCACTTTGATCCAGTTATTTCCACGTTGAATAAACCTCGTGATTTATATTCACCTTTATGGTAGACGTAACCTCACTTTTATCCTAGGTTGGTGGCAGCTGCAGCGACGTCGGCAGAGATTGGCAGCAGCGTTGACGGTGGCAAAGTTTGGTAGCAGCTTTGACGGTGGCAAAGTTTGGTAGCAGCTTTGACGGTGGCTAAGTATGGCAGCAACGTTGACGGTGGCAAAGTTTGGCGGCAGTGTTCCATGCAGCTATACAGCAATTAAACTGATAAAAGTTGACAGGTGCGTCCTATGCAGCAGCAATGTAGACTTGCGGCGGTGCAGCGACGGCTGTATTGTGGACTGGCAAGTTTGGATGCCAACGTTGAGAACAGCAACACGATGTGAAGGCAGCGGCAGCAACGCACAAAATGCGTAGCACGTTCTATGCAACTACAAACAGCGAACTCCAAACAGCAACGTCGAATAAAAATGTACGTCCTGTAGTCCTGTCACGGTCGCCAATTATGTTGGGTTTGAATAAAATTGAATATATATAAACAACTAGTTTGAAGTTTTAATTTTATTTTTAATGTTTAAAATTCAATTTACAAATTTGATGTGTTCAGTTCGATGAGATTTTACCAACTAACTTCTTTTACATAATTCACTGACTTTTTATGTATGTGTGTATGAATATGAAGAACATAAATAATATGAATAAAAAGAGAGAATATGTGTGAAAGTTTGACAATAAAGGTTACAAGGCAAATTGCTTGCATCAAATTTGCAAGGCAAAATGCTAAGAAATATTAACAAAAATATTAATGTACTATTTAAAGAAAAAATATATGCATGAAGTTGTGTTCTGACCGAACAATTATTATTATTATCATTATTATTATTATTATTATTATTATTATTATTATTATTATTATTATTATTATTATTATTATTTTTATTATTATTATTATTATTATTATTATTATTATTATTATTATTATTATTATTATTATTATTATTATTATTATTATTATTATTATTATTATTATTATTATTATTATTATTATTATTATTATTATTATTATTATTATTATTATTATTATTATTATTATTATTATTATTATTATTATATTATTATTATTATTATTATTATTATTATTATTATTATTATTATTATTATTATTATTATTATTATTATTATTATTATTATTATTATTATTATTATTATTATTATTATTATTTTTATTATTATTATTATTATTATTATTTTTATTATTATTATTATTATTATTATTATTATTATTATTATTATTATTATTATTATTATTATTATTATTATTATAATTATTATTATTATTATTATTATTATTATTATTATTATTATTATTATTATTATTATTATTATTATTATTATTATTATTATTATTATTATTATTATTATTATTATTATTATTATTATTATTATTATTATTATTATTATTATTATTATTATTATTATTATTATTATTATTATTATTATTATTATTATTATTATTATTATTATTATTATTATTATTATTATTATTATTATTATTATTATTATTATTATTATTATTATTATTATTATTATTATTATTATTATTATTATTATTATTATTATTATTATTATTATTATTATTATTATTATTATTATTATTATTATTATTATTATTATTATTATTATTATTATTATTATTATTATTATTATTATTATTATTATTATTATTATTATTATTATTTTTATTATTATTATTATTATTATTATTATTATTATTATTATTATTATTATTATTATTATTATTATTATTATTATTATTATTATTATTATTATTATTATTATTATTATTATTATTATTATTATTATTATTATTATTATTATTATTATTATTATTATTATTATTATTATTATTATTATTATTATTATTATTATTATTATTATTATTATTATTATTATTATTATTATATTATTATTATTATTATTATTATTATTATTATTATTATTATTATTATTATTATTATTATTATTATTATTATTATTATTATTATTATTATTATTATTATTATTATTATTATTATTATTATTATTATTATTATTATTATTATTATTATTATTATTATTATTATTATTATTATTATTATTATTATTATTATTATTATTATTATTATTATTATTATTATTATTATTATTATTATTATTATTATTATTATTATTATTATTATTATTATTATTATTATTATTATTATTATTATTATTATTATTATTATTATTATTATTATTATTATTATTATTATTATTATTATTATTATTATTATTATTATATTATTATTACTATTATTATTATTATTATTATTATTATTATTATTATTATTATTATTATTATTATTATTATTGTTGGGTTTGAATAAAATTGAATATATATAAACAACTAGTTTGAAGTTTTAATTTTATTTTTAATGTTTAAATTCAATTTACAAATTTGATGTGTTCAGTTCGATGAGATTTTACCAACTAACTTCTTTTACATAATTCACTGACTTTTATGTATGTGTGTATGAATATGAAGAACATAAATAATATGAATAAAAAGAGAGAATATGTGTGAAAGTTTGACAATAAAGGTTACAAGGCAAATTGCTTGCATCAAATTTGCAAGGCAAAATGCTAAGAAATATTAACAAAAATATTAATGTACTATTTAAAGAAAAATATATGCATGAAGTTGTGTTCTGACTGAACATGGAGCCCCCGTTGAAAGGCTCCAGGCTTTTAAAGTAAATTGTTGGAAGGTAAAGGCGCAATCTTCTGAATCGGTCGACGTATTGAACCTTTCGTTGTATGCAGATCCACAACTCGGACCCTGCCATCTGCTCCAGATATGGCCTGGGTGACTCTTGCTAACAGCCATTGTCGTGGTGGTAAGTTTTCGTCATGAACGATGACTAAATCACCAATTTTTATGTTTGGTTTGGTGGAGCGCCACTTAGCGCGTTGTTGCAACTCAAAAATGTAATCACTTTTACATTGCTGCTTAAGATACGTTACTCGCTGCCACCGTGTTAAGTAATTAGTGTTAGTGTTAACGATGATGTCATCAGGCGCTGCGGTGAAACGTTCACCAATCAAGAGATGAGCTGGTGTAAGGGCTTCACCATCTGACGGATCTTCAGAAATAGCTGTAATAGGACGCGAGTTTAAAATTGACTCAGCTTCGATTAGGAGCGTTTGAAGCTCTTCTAAAGTTAAACCGGCTTGAGATGCGTTTTTTACCAATATTGTTTTTGCTGCCTTCACTGCCGCCTCCCATAAGCCACCGAAGTGCGGAGCTCTAGCTGGAATGAACTTGAATTCAAAACCAGTAACACTGCTGAAATGAGAAAGACAATTTAATGATTCAGCTTCAAGAAAACGTTTTTGAAATTCTTGTAATTTATTTGCAGCTCCAATGAAATTGGTTGCATTATCGCAGAATATTTGCTTTGGAATGCCACGTCGTGCGATGAATCTCTTTAACGAAAGTAAAAAATTTTTAGTGGATAGGTCTGAAACTGTTTCGATGTGCACTGCTTTTGACGCAAAACAGATGAAGACAGCTGCGTACACTTTATAAGGTTGTTTGCCCCGAATACGAGAAGTAATTAAAAACGGGCCACAGAAATCTATCCCTGAAACAAGAAATGGTCTTTCAGCTCTCAGACGATTCGCCGGCAAATTTCCCATTATTTGCTCCATTAGCTTGGGTTTGTAATGAAAACATTGTACACAATTTCGTACCACTTTACGTACTGCTTCACGTGCATTGATAATCCAAATTTTTTGTCGAAGGATTGACAGTAAGACCTTTGGTCCTGCATGTAGATGCTTTCGGTGAAGAAACTCTAAGTATAACTGAGTAAAGCGATGACCTTTCGGCATAAGAGCAGGAAATTTTGCTTCGTATGGTATGTCAGCATGAGTTAAACGGCCGCCAACGCGGAGTACTTGTACCGCAGGATTCGTTGAATCGATGAAGGGCGAAAGTTTTTGTAGCACAGGGCTTAAATTTGTACCCTTTTTGAGCTTTGTAAATTCAACTTTAAAATGAGTTTTTTGAATATCGGCAATAATTTTATTTAAGGTTTCATCTATTTCGTTCGAAGGTATAAGAAGAATATCTGCAACTCGTATTGTTCTGTTTGCAGGAATTTTGTTAAAGATGCGAAACAAATAACTTATGATTCGTATGATTCGCCAGCACGACGAGTTATTTTGAATAACAGATGCAATGACGGATGTATTTGAACTTTGTTCCTCACAGAGGAGAACCACTGGTTTACGATGTTCTTGCTCAGCTACTTTTGAAGCTTGTTCATTTTTTAAAGTAGGCCAATTCCCTTCTTCGTTTTGTAAAAAGTTAGGTCCAGTGAACCATATAGTGTTAGGTAGATCGCTTGCACTGTGCCCCCGTGAAACGATGTCAGCTGGGTTGCCTTTCGACGGAACATATTTCCATGTTATATTTTCTGCTTCAGTCTGAAGTTCGGAAATGCGATTAGCTACAAAGCAATTTAGCATAGATGAATGCATTTTTAACCACTGTAAAACAGTTTTGGAGTCTGTCCAAAAATAAATTTTGTTGATGAAGGTTAATTTTTCCTTGACCTTATTCCAGGTACGGCACAATAGCACTGCAGCACAGAGTTCAAGGCGTGGAATAGACTGTGCTTTAAGAGGCGCTACTTTTGATTTGGCTATCAGCAAGTTGACTCGATAGTTGTTATGATCTTTGGCTCGAATATAAATACAACAGCCGTATGCCCGCTCTGAGGCATCTGCGAAGCCATGCACTTCGCAGGCTAGTTGAGGAGAAGTAAAAACATACCTTGGTATTGCAATTTTGTTGATGTTTGCCAAATCATTGCTAATGGTTTTCCACATTTCATACAAGCGGGGTGGCAAAACTATGTCCCAGTCTAAATTTTGCAACCATATTTCTTGTAAAAGTATTTTGCACCGAATAACTATGGGACTTAACAGGCCAAGCACGTCATAAATTTTTGCTACAATGGAAAGTATAGATCTTTTTGTAGCGATTTCACCAATTGAAAATTTAAATTGGAAACAAAAAGTGTCGCTACTTGGTCTCCACGACATGCCGAGTGCTTTAGCGATTCGATCTTCCGTGAGTTGAATAGGAACTTCTTCATTAAATGCTAAAGATGAGTGATTTGAGTTCCATTTAGTGAAAAATAACCCATGAAGATGCATTATGTTGTTTATTTCGTGGCGCTTTTGATGAAGCTCATCAAGGTCATCAGCACCAGTTAGCAAATCGTCTACGTATAAATCAGAGCGAAGAGTGCATGCTCCAATTGGAAATTCATCTTTATGAAGATCAGCCAAGTGATAGAGACACCTGATGGCTAAAAATGGTGACGAAGCTAAACCGTAGGTGACGGTGTTTAATTCAAATAATTGCAGTGACTCAGTCGGATGGTTTCTCCAAATAACCATTTGAAATTTGCGATCTTCTTGATCAATCAGAAACTGTCGGTACATTTTAGAAATGTCGGCCATGAGGGCGTATTTATGAAGCCGAAATGATAAAAGAGTGACGATAAGTTGCTGTTGAATCGTCGGTCCCACGTGATGGATATCATTAAGCGATAGATTGGAGGTTGTGCGAGCAGATGCGTCGAACACAACACGTAGCTTCGTGGTCTCACTCTGAGGGCGCAGTACGCAATGGTGCGGTATGATATAATGTGAAGTATTGAAATCGAAATTATTTATAGGCGACATATGATTGAGCTTCTCATACTCAAACATGAACTCTTGATACATAGTTTTTATGTTTTGATCCCGATTTAAGCGTTTTTCAATAGACAGGAAACGTTTGCATGCCATGTCGTATGACTCACCAAGAACGGTTGGAGATTGCTTGAAGGGAAGGCGCACTTTGAGACGGCCATCAGGTTCAATTTTTACGTTTGTTATGAAATGATCTTCGCATTCTTGATCTCGTTTGGTAATTTTTGAAGTGACTGAAGAAAATTCCTCTATTTCCCAAAACTTCTGCAAGAGTTGGTCTGTTGTTTTTGGAGACGATTGAATTGACAAATTGCAAATAAATGTATTTTTGTTCTGTGCGAAAGAATTCAATTTCCCCCCAATAATCCAACCAAATTCAGAATTTAAAAGAAATGGAAGGTTAGTTCCAAGAGAAATTTTTCCTTCAAGAAGCGACTCAAAAAAGAACTCAGTACTAATGAGTATGTCAATTTTCTGAGGCTTAAAAAATTGTGGGTCGGCTAAAGTTATGCCTTGTGGAATGATATAAGAATCGGTTTGAATGAATTCACCAGGTTGTTGTGGTGTTATAGACTTTGTTACGAAAAATTGTGTTGTTCGCTCAAAAGCAGTTACCCTAGATTTAAATGTCGCAGTCACACAATGCTTAAACGAAGTTTGAAGTTCAGCGATGCCTGAAACTTCACTGTGTGCACGATTAAATTTAAGATTTAATCTTTTAGCCGTTTCTTCGGTTATGAAATTAATTTCCGATCCGGAGTCTAAGACTGCACGGACTGGCTGAAATTGACCGTAAATATTTTTTATTAAAATCACTGCAGTTGGTATTAGAGTGCATTTAGCAACACGACTGACCAATGAAACTGGTGTGCTTTCTGCAGGGGTGCTTAATGTTTGGTTTTCTGAAAAAATATGTAATACAGTATGATGCGATTGCTTGCAAACACGACAACGAGATTTTGATGGACACTTGCTAACAGAATGACCATGGCGTAAACAATTGATACAGTGTGCATTGCGTTTAGCAAATTCAAAACGCTGTGCAACTGGCAACAAAGCAAACGATGGACAATTGCCTAAATTGTGTTCATTACTGTTGCAACTGGCACAATTTAACTTTGAAGTTACGAGTTCATGAGAAGCACGCTTAGTACCTGGTTTATTCCGTTGCTCGCGTTGCCCAAAATCCGTTGTTTTGTTTTGCGTCTTAAGATACAAACAACGTCTATCTAAAATTTGATAACACTGGTCCCATGATGGGAGGTTCGCGAAGTCCTGTTTTTCATCATAGTGATTCTTGGAATCATCATCTAATTTGGTTCTTATAAGATGGATGACAACCGCGTCCATCACATTTATTGCATTTCCCAACGACAAAAGCGAGCTGCGCAACGCAGCTGTGGTGTCAATAATTTTGCGTAGCGACACTGCATCTGATTTCTTCATTATTTGAAGGTTAAATAATGAGGAAATATAATCTAGAAAAATTAAGACGGGGTTGTCGAACCGATCTTGTAACCTTTTTAAAGCCAATTTGTAATTATCTGCAGTGACTTGAATCGATTCTACTACAGTTAAAGCAGGACCCGATAAGCAA
>OY986437.1:128298020-128300520 GCA_963920525.1 Dichetophora obliterata | reverse complement strand
TTATTATTATTATTATTATTATTATTATTATTATTATTATTATTATTATTATTATTATTATTATTATTATTATTATTATTATTATTATTATTATTATTATTATTATTATTATTATTATTATTATTATTATTATTATTATTATTATTATTATTATTATTATATTATTATTATTATTATTATTATTATTATTATTATTATTATTATTATTATTATTATTATTATTATTATTATTATTATTATATTATTATTATTATTATTATTATTATTATTATTATTATTATTATTATTATTATTATTATTATTATTATTATTATTATTATTATTATTATTATTATTATTATTATTATTATTATTATTATTATTATTATTATTATTATTATTATTATTATTATTATTATTATTATTATTATTATTATTATTATTATTATTATTATTATTATTATTATTATTATTATTATTATTATTATTATTATTATTATTATTATTATTATTATTATTATTATTATTATTATTATTATTATTATTATTATTATTATTATTATTATTATTATTATTATTATTATTATTATTATTATTATTATTATTATTATTATTATTATTATTATTATTATTATTATTATTATTATTATTATTATTATTATTATTATTATTATTATTATTATTATTATTATTATTATTATATTATTATTATTATTATTATTATTATTATTATTATTATTATTATTATTATTATTATTATTATTATTATTATTATTATTATTATTATTATTATTATTATTATTATTATTATTATTATTATTATTATTATTATTATTATTATTATTATTATTATTATTATTATTATTATTATTATTATTATTATTATTATTATTATTATTATTATTATTATTATTATTATTATTATTATTATTATTATTATTATTATTATTATTATTATTATTATTATTATTATTATTATTATTATTATATTATTATTATTATTATTATTATTATTATTATTATTATTATTATTATTATTATTATTATTATTATTATTATTATTATTATTATTATTATTATTATTATTATTATTATTATTATTATTATTATTATTATTATTATTATTATTATTATTATTATTATTATTATTATTATTATTATTATTATTATTATTATTATTATTATTATTATTATTATTATTATTATTATTATTATTATTATTATTATTATTATTATTATTATTATTATTATTATTATTATTATTATTATTATTATTATTATTATTATTATTATTATTATTATTATTATTATTATTATTATTATTATTATTATTATTATTATTATTATTATTATTATTATTATTATTATTAGTATTATTATTATTATTATTATTATTATTAGTATTATTATTATTATTATTATTATTATTATTATTATTATTATTATTATTATTATTATTATTATTATTATTATTATTATTATTATTATTATTATTATTATTATTATTATTATTATTATTATTATTATTATTATTATTATTATTATTATTATTATTATTATTATTATTATTATTATTATTATTATTATTATTATTATTATTATTATTATTATTATTATTATTATTATTATTATTATTATTATTATTATTATTATTATTATTATTATTATTATTATTATTATTATTATTATTATTATTATTATTATTATTATTATTATTATTATTATTATTATTATTATTATTATTATTATTATTATTATTATTATTATTATTATTATTATTATTATTATTATTATTATTATTATTATTATTATTATTATTATTATTATTATTATTATTATTATTATTATTATTATTATTATTATTATTATTATTATTATTATTATTATTATTATTATTATTATTATTATTATTATTATTATTATTATTATTATTATTATTATTATTATTATTATTATTATTATTATTATTATTATTATTATTATTATTATTATTATTATTATTATTATTATTATTATTATTATTATTATTATTATTATTATTATTATTATTATTATTATTATTATTATTATTATTATTATTATTATTATTATTATTATTATTATTATTATTATTATATTATTATTATTATTATTATTATTATTATTATTATTATTATTATTATTATTATTATTATTATTATTATTATTATTATTATTATTATTATTATTATTATTATTATTATTATTATTATTATTATTATTATTATTATTATTATTATTATTATTATTATTATTATTATTATTATTATTATTATTATTATTATTATTATTATTATTATTATTATTATTATTATTATTATTATTATTATTATTATTATTATTATTATTATTATTATTATTATTATTATTATATTATTATTATTATTATTATTATTATTATTATTATTATTATTATTATTATTATTATTATTATTATTATTATTATTATTATTATTATTATTATTATTATTATTATTATTATTATTATTATTATTATTATTAT
>OY986437.1:127908020-128293020 GCA_963920525.1 Dichetophora obliterata | reverse complement strand
AATTGCAAAAATGCAACACTTTAGTTTGACATTCGAGTAAAACCTATTAAAATAATTTAAATTTACCTTAAATTTTCGCAACTGAAATAAAAATATATTTAAATGGTGGCACTCGCGGTAATCAGTTTCACAAAGCATATGATTATAAAATAACAATTCCGCCTACTAGTGTTGAGTCCGAGAGATTTTTCTCTTCGGCTAGAAATTTTGCGAACAAAATTCGGTCAAGCCTGGATGATGACACCTTAAATGCCTTAGCATTTTTTAGAGCATATTTTCAAAGTCAATCAGCCTTAATAACAGTTCAAAAACTTTAGTGATCTCAAAAAATGTACATTTTGTATGTAAGTATTAGTATGTCAGAAAATATAAATATAATTAATTGTACTGTAGATATGTATAGTAAATATGTATATTCTCGTCCTTTATATATAAAATAAATAAACTTTTAATAAAAAATTTTAAGTGAACTGCATTTTTTTAATTCCTTTGGACAACGTTTTATTAAAAAAATCCTAACTTTCATACCTTGCATACGATGTTTTTTTGCTAAAAAATTACTTTATATCTGTTTTTTAAATCCCGGGACTATTAAATAGGTAGGCTTGCAATATTTTTTTGAAAACAAGTCCGGACACTTGTTCAAAACTTTTCCAAGGTCCATCGACTACATCACACAGAAAACTATCTTTTGACAGGAAGTTCGATGCATCCATTCCCTCTCGAGATGATTGGAAACCAGTAAACCTTTCATTTAACAATGCCAGTGAGATCTACACCAATGGATCAAAATAAGATGGCACAGTAGGTGAAGGAGTCTACTCTGAAACATTAAACAAAACATTAATATAACCTTCAGGCTCCCTGACCATTGCAGTGTACTCCAATCTTAAGTCGCTGCTTTACATGAAGCTATAACTTGGCTTCAGGTAAATGAGATATCTTCAATGGATATCTGCATACTATCTGATAGTCAAGACGCTTTGAAAGCCCTAGAAACCGTTGAAACAGTTCTCAACTGCCGCAGATTTCTAAATGAGATGGCACAGCCGCTCATGATATTTCTATGCTGGATTTCAGGATATAAAGATTTTGTAGGTATCTGTAAAGCAGATGAAATCGACCGCACAGGCACTACCAAGCAACTATCAACAGATAAGGCAACCCTTGGTATTCCTCTTACTGC
Source organism: Dichetophora obliterata (assembly GCA_963920525.1). NCBI lineage: Eukaryota > Metazoa > Arthropoda > Insecta > Diptera > Sciomyzidae > Dichetophora > Dichetophora obliterata. The sequence continues at coordinate 128,291,834 of OY986437.1, read as the reverse complement.
ATGCAAAATCCTTACACAGGAGCTATCCTGCAATAAAACCAACAGCAGGTTAGTAGAGGTCTTTACAGGGCACTGCCTGATTGACAGACACGCTTAGAGGTTAAACATCCTCCACAACGACTTCTGTAGAAGCTGTGAAGATGAAAAAGAGGAAAAATCTACAATAAATTTCCTCTGCACTTGCCCAGCGCCCCCTCAAAAACGCCATCTTCCCTAAGGCAACTGGTCTTACAATATCCTTAACGAACTCTCACAATCTTCGGTATTCCTAATCTTAGGCTTTGTGAACAGCTTTTTTTAGTTTAAATAGAGAAAGGAAATCAGCCCTTTGGTACCACAATGGGCCTTATTGGCCTTAGTGTGTCTGAATTGAGGCCACATTAACCTAACCTTTGGCATCGTTTGTGTTTGTAAATTAATTGTTTTTATTGTCATTCAATAAATTAAAAAAAAATAAATAAATACCAATAAAATTCAAGTTGCTCAGTTTTTTAAGGTAACAGTTTTTTTGTTGAAAATACAGTTTTGTTTTTATGAATTTACAGTTTGCTTAAAAAAAATCGGGCAACGCTGATTCATACAACAGAAAAGATTTTAGCTTGCAAATCTTTAAACTGAAAATTCAAATTTTGAGGAGCACTCAATTATCGGCGCTAGGATAAATTTGTTGTTTTGTTTTTATGGTTTGTTATTATAGGTACGGAAGGAAGTTCGATTGACGTTGTATATATTGAAGAAATGAATTTTTGTTATGCTTTGTGTTTTGTTTTATTTTCCTTCTTGTTTTATTAATGTTTGTCTTTAAATCACTTGATTTAATGCAAATTTTGCAAGTTATCGTCTGTCAAACCTATAAAAAAAAATAGTAACCAACATCACAGCATGCACGCTCAAAGCAGAATAAATTAATAGGGCTATTCCCAGTTACGGGCAAATAGCTTTGCAAATGTATGCCCTACCAAATATTTGCCATCAACTGTGAGCACACTTCTTTGAACACTGTTGCAAACAAAACTCACAGCTGTTTTGAAGGAAAAAAAAACAGCACGAACAGTATTTGTGGTGTTTTTCATTATTATTTATCAAAGTGTATTATTTATCAAAGTGAGTTCCATATCAGAGTCTGTTAATTTTGTTTTATTAGCGGCGTTTGGTTAAAATGTGACAGCTGATTGATTGGCAAATAAGAGTTGCCCATGCTCGACTGTATGCAATGCGATTTTAGTGTTGCAAATTTGACACAGTCGGGCAAATGCAAATCTATACATTTTGTTGTTGTGTTGAAAATATTTGCCATCATATTTTGCAAATGCCACGATGCCACGCTATTTGCCCATAATCGGGAATAGCCCTAATATGTATCCAACAGCAAAAAAAAACAAAAATTTACGCAGTGAACGTACGTATCGATCGCAACTTCTTCAAATACACTCAAAAAACACGATGGGTTATTTCGTAAAAAAACAAAATTAACATAAGAACAGTACGTTTCAAAACAGTTAAGTATATCAAGAATGAATTAATTATTGAATATAGTTACATATAATATAAGCAAATATTTTTTTAATCTGCTTTATAATTTTTGCCAAAATATTTACAAATGAAGCAGCATTTAAAAGTAAGCAAAAAAGAGTCTCACATTTAACACGATATCTATAAAATGCATATTACGTAACGAAGCTATTATTTTAACTGAAATCAAAATTACAAATACGAAGAATGCATTTTACTTTCTGCACGCTTAAACATCCTTTATATGATGCGATAACTCAAAATAAAGTTATATGCGAGAACAAACTTAAAACAAGCACACACAGAAAACAATTCAAACATTATGTTGAATCAAAACAAAATAAAAAATATTATACCAGTTTAAAATAATAAATTTCTATTTAGCATAAACCAAAACTTACTTATCAATGGCATTAAGAATTGTTTCAAAAACGGAAAACGCAAATTATAATCAAGTCTTTAAAATTACTTTGCATTGTTATAAAAAATTATATATATATATATATAGTAGCTGGTTACCTTCAAAATTAGGTTGCTTTTAGTTAAGCCTTCTTTGTCTTTTCTGTGCATTCTTCCTCTTCGATCAGCACTTTTTTTTTGCAGATTCTGCAGAATCTAAAACCATACATATATATATGTAACCCTGATAAGCTAAGTCTTTTCAGTTTTATTATTGTATTGTTAAACTATAAATGCGAATCAAGATAAATATTAATAATATGTCTTAAGTTTAGTATCTGAAACTTCAGGATGTGGATATTAATAAGAATACTTAAATTACTATTGCTTTATATGTATATAATAACTTTTGATACTCTTCAATTAAAGACCGTGAAGTAAAAGTACTTATAATAAAATAGGTGCACAGCTTAATGTCTACACTTTAACTAAGGCTTATTGTTTAAAGGTAAGATTGGAATACTATATGTTCTGAGTAAATACAAAATTAAGTCATTACTATTGACGAACTCTAAATGTTATTATAGACTTTAAGAATGTTGTTGATGTAACTGAAAAATAAACAGTGTAAAATGGCTTATCAGTAACAACAGCCACATGTGTAGATTTTAATGAAGAGTTAAACAGTAAGTTCCTAAAGAAAAGAAATGAAGTTTATGCAAAAGTGTTAAATGTTTTATGTTCTTTATGTTGATTTTTATGAAAATTGCAATAAAATCAGAATAGCTTAATATCTATATGAGCTGCGCAGAACACAAGTGGCGTAAGTCCAATTTTTTCCTAAATAGAGTTATAAGCATTATACAAAGAGCTATAGATAAAGTATTGCGTATGCTCACCATCTTTGCTGTGACGTTGGAAGTGAACTTTATTGCGACCGTGATTATCATGGTGTAAGATAAAAAATGTCGAAATTTTCTTATGAAAACTTGTTTACATGTCCAAAATAAAGTAAATATATTTTTTAGTACTTTGTGAAAAAAATTGCATATTTTGTAGGGGTGTTTTCTTCAATTTTTATCCCTTTACACAAAAAGCAGCTACGTTGCTTGATGCGTTTGACTGAATTTTGACTGTGTGCTTATGTTATAGCCAACCCTTTCCTCCCCGCTCAAAAAACTTAAATTCTAAAATTCTTGATAATTGTTTACTCCATACATAGTAAACAATTACCAATAATTCTGTCCCAACAATTTCCGGCCTAAATGAAAAATTAAAACAAATAAAATTATTGATAATCGTTCACTCCAAATGTTTAATTTAGCAACTAAATAAAAATTCCCAATAATCGTTTGCCACAAATGTCACAAACAATTATTGAGAAATCTGGACGACTTCCGCCACACTGTGTGAAAGAACCTAAATGCTTACTTGCATTTAATTCTTCACTACATTTAATTTAACAACACTAATACAAACAAGCAATAGATATATAACTAATAAGAAAATATATATGTATACACTAGCAATAAGGTATTTAAGCCAGAATAATTTGTAATCAAGCGCAGTTGATTGACAACCGACAATAAAAGTTCAACACTTAAATATAAACACGAGTTTTATTTTTGTGGACCTTTTCAAGTTTATTGAAAAGGTCAAAATATATTTTTATCCAGAATCACATATAGATTTTTAACTGGCGACGAGGATGGGGTATACGCAAAATATCCTTTAAAAAAAAATATATATTTTTCGTTTTAACGATTAATGTGTAAACCCACACGCGAATGATCACGTGCTAAAATAAAAAAAAAAAAGGAAAATTTTTTTTCGAACTGTGCAAAGTAAGTTTGAAAAAATTATAAACTCCTTCAAAAAGTTTCCAGAAAATAATAAACTTGGAACAGAGGAAAAAGTGAAAATAAAATCATCAAAAGTGTTTAATAAATTTATTAAATTTAATAAGACTCAAGAACTCTAATAGCAAACCAAAATCACAAAAAAAAAAACAATATATGGAAAACTTCTTCAATACACGCGCAGAATTGTACTCATACGAAAAAGAACAAAAAATAAACCAGCAAATAGCAGAATTGATAAGCAAACTCAAAGTAGAAGCAAGAAGGAAATACAAGCTCAACGAACTAAGGAGAAAAGTAACTCATCTACGCATACGATTGTGAACACCAGAAACAAAGAAACGCATCATACAGTAACAAGGGAATCATTATTAACTTCATTATTCATTAACTTCAGCATTATTAAGTTCAGTAAGTGATCCAATTTATGTGCAAAATTTATAACTTATTTATATTGTATAAATATCTTACGAATACTATATATTGCTGTCACTTGCTCCCTTCTGTTATCCTTCTATAAAATGGCGCAATTGACAATCGACCCAATAAAATATTTAACCAAACTACCAACCTTTAATGGTGATACAGATGAACTTCTTGATTTTTGTAACCTTATCGATAGGATCCTACCACTACTCTTGACATATACAACAGAAACACAACCCATATTTATTGATATTATAAAAAGTAAACTGAAGGGCCAAGCTAAAATAACTATCGACATGAATTGCCAGGTCCAAAGTTGGCCGCAGATAAAAGAAATCCTTATTAATAATTTCGGTGACAAAAATACATGTGAGGAACTATTCGACAAACTAAGAAATACGACCTTCCGTACAAATTGTTTGGACTTCTACAATGATATACGAAGTAAATTAAGAAGACTCAATAATAAAACTGCTGCAATAGTAGGAGAGCAGGTCGCATTGAAAGAATGTGCAAAAAATAACGCTAGATCATCTCTGAACTTTTTTACCAATAGAATACCAGAACCAATGAGATCTGTTTTGATATGTAGGAACCCCCATACACTAGAGTCAGCAATGGACATGTTGTTTAAAGCCGGGTATGCATACAAAGGAGGAAGCGAAAATAATTACTCGCAAAGGCGAGATACCTATAAGAATAAACCAAATGACAACTTCCAACAGGGAAACGACAGGGAAATGATGACCCTAGAAGACATCAACAAAACCGACACCAAAAGAACGAAAACGACAGACAATTCAATAATCATAATAATAACGAGTCTGAAAGACAACCAAATCGAAATTACAGACAACAAAATACAAATTATAGACAATACAATAATGACAATAGGTTCCAACAACCAAACAGACAAAGACCAAATGACTACCTACCAAGAACTCAATATAACCAAAACAACAGATATAACGGTTTTAACAATGGTAACAATTACCAAGCCATGAGAAACACTGGCCCGCCAGAACCAATGGACATTGACATTAATACCAACGAAACGGAACATAAACATACAACTTATAAACCATATAGCCCTAGTCATAACCAAGCAGGTACATCATACCAACCAAACGAAAATTTTCGTTTACAAGCCTCCCCAAATCTCTACCATATATAATCATTCAATCAAAAATTGAACCTTTAAAGTTCATAATAGATTCAGGGGCAACGCATTCAATAATTAGCCCAAATTTATGTGACCCTAAACGGAATATACCAACCCAGGAAACTATAATAAAAACCTTGCAACATAATATAAGAATTAATAAACAAGTCAGGATACCCCTATTCGAGGAATTAGGAGATCCTACGCAAAAGATTGACTTTTACGTTTGCGACTTTCATAAAGATTTTCACGGAATAATAGGTAACAATATCTTACAAAATTTAAAAGCACAGATTGACTTTGAAACAAACACACTACAAATAAATGATAAGAGTATCTCGTTAAACTTAGAAAAACATAATAATGTGGTTTATACAAAAGGTAATTATGAAATCAAAGTACCAGTTGAACAAAAAGAAGGCCTTGTATACTTCGAAGGAAAGACTTTAAAAGATAGGGAAGTAATTTTAAAGCAAGTTATATACAATGTTTCGAACTTTGAAATGGAAACAGTTGTAGAAATCGCCACAGACGGCAAAAAAAATATAATACCCAATACACAAACGACAATACCAGTGACCACCGATAACTTTTACATTACTGAGGACCAAGACCATAAATCACCACTCGCACAATTAAGATTGCAACATCTAAATCAAGAAGAAGAACAAAAATTAATAAGTGTAATAAAAAAATTCAAAAAGATATTTTATAATAAAGATGAAGACTTGACATTCACGAATGCAATTAAGCACAATATACGCACTATAGAACATTCCCCAATCGTAGCAAAATCATACCGCTACCCATACATCCATAAAAATGAAGTCCGAGATCAGATCCAGGACATGCTGAGAAAAGGAATAATTAGACCAAGTCATTCTCCATACTCTGCTCCAGTTTGGGTTGTCCCAAAGAAAACGGACGCGAGCGAAAAGAAAAAATGGAGACTTGTCATAGATTACCGCAAATTGAATGAGGTAACAATCGATGACAAGTACCCCATTCCAAATATCGACGAAATACTGGAGAAATTAGGTCGCTGCCAATATTTTACAACGTTGGACCTCGCAAAAGGGTTTCACCAAATTGAAATCTGCGAGCAAGACATTCATAAGACAGCTTTCAGCGTGGAAGGAGGACACTTCGAATTCCTTCGAATGCCGTTTGGGTTGAAGACAGCCCCAGCCACCTTCCAACGCCTGATGAATACAATACTGTGCGATTATATAAACAAAATATGTCTAGTATACCTAGACGACATAATCGTATTTTCGACCTCTTTACAAGAACATGTAGAATCGTTAGCAAAGATTTTCCAGAGACTTCGAGATATGAATCTCAAGGTCCAACTGGACAAATCAGAATTTCTCAAACACGAAACTGAATTCCTTGGACATGTTGTTACCAATGACGGTATCAAACCAAATCCAAGAAAGATCGAATGTGTAAAAAAATTTCCACTCCCCAAAAGTCAGAAAGCGATTAAAGAATTTTTAGGCCTTACCGGATATTACCGCAAATTTATTAAGGATTACGCTCGAATAGCGAAACCAATGACTAAATACCTAAAAAAGGGTACTAAGCTGAATACAGAAGACCCCGAATATTTACACGCATTCGAAACACTAAAAACCCATTTAATAAACGACCCTATTCTAGTTTACCCCGATTTTAATAAGCAATTCATTCTACAAACTGATGCGAGCAATTATGCCCTCGGAGCCGTGTTATCACAGGAAGGACACCCGACATGTTTTGCGAGTCGTACTTTAAACGACCACGAACAAAACTATAGCACGATCGAGAAAGAGCTACTGGCGATCGTCTGGGGTACACAGTATTTCAGACCCTACATGGCTCTTTTCCATGAAAGAACCCAACTCCAAATTAATCCGTTGGAGGCTTCGGTTAAGTGAGTACGATTTTGAAATAAGATACAAGAAAGGCCTTCAGAATGGAAATGCTGACGCCCTTTCTCGCGTTATAGTTAATTTCAATGAAATTGAAAATTCTATTTTACCCGAAAGCAAATGTCCACTCAATATGCACAAGAGACAAATTGTTACAAAAAAAATTAACTCAGGATCGTTAAAAATAAAAAATCTAAAAATCTTTAGTTCAACCAGGAAAATAATTTATTTGAGAAATATAAACAACGAATCCATCACCACAATCATAAAAAACCATTTCTACGCAAGCGGGACGATTGCTATATTCATTGAAGACCTAAATGTTCTTGAAATATTTGAAAATGTATTAAGAAATAATTTTGATACAACCAATGTTTTTAAAGTTATAAGATGCCAACGACTTTTAAGAGACGTAACTGACGAAAACGAACTTACGAAATTGATAGAAACAGAACATTTGAAAAACAACCACAGAGGTATTAATGAAAATTTCTTAGAGTTAAAAGATATAATCTATAACCCGAAACTAAAACAAAGAATAACACAAATTATCAACAATTTCGAAATTTGCAATGTCGAAAAATATGAGAGAAATCCAATTGAACAGAAATTCAAAATAACAGAAACTCCTGAAAGACCAAGAGACTTCATTCATGTAGATGTTTTTTATAGTCTTAACAAAAACATATTCCTAACCACAATAGACAAATTCTCTAAATACGCCCAAGCTATAAAAATATCTAGTCGGGCATGGACCGAATTCAAAAGAGCTGTAATGCAATATATAGGAAATACAGGGAACTTTAAAAATTTAATAGTAGATAATGAATGAGGTTTTAAAGCTATGCCTTTACAAGATTTCCTAAGAGACCATAACATTAACCTTCATTTTACGCCAAATAACAATCATACATCTAATTCAGATATAGAACGTTTACATAACACCATGAACGAACATTTAAGACTCCTAAGACACGACCCTAACAAGAATACCGATACAGTTGAGGAAAAAATTTATAAAATAGTTAATTTTTACAATAACACTATACACTCTACTACCGGTCGTAAGCCGATAAACTTCACTAATGGTACCATAAGTCAAGACGAATACCCTACAATCCAAGAACGCATTAAAAACAGTCCAACAAATTAAGACTTTTTGAATGAACAGAATAGCGACCCCATAATTCTGAAAGGGTATGTTGAGTAGATCATTTTTGAAGAACAAACTTATGGTCCAGCACGTCTGAGTTTTTTTTTACAGTGGGTTAAAGTTTTCATTTTTTGGTCGAAGGGAGCATTATACTATATAAACAAAAATGCTGTAAGTTAATGTCTGAGAGAATTCTTATGATCAGAGTTATATTGTGGAATTGTATGAGGATTATTTTTGTAGAAGACATTAACCCTCTAACTGGTCTCTTTATGGGTCAATTTGACACTTTTATCGAGAAAATCAAAAAATATTCTTTAAAAAAGGATATTTAAGGATTAAAATATTCCACGAAAATGTTTGCCGAAAAATTTCAGTGAGGGTCACCAAAGACACCAATATTGTAAATAAAGCTCTTTACGCTTAATTAGTAAAATTCGAGTTCGGCCGTTAGTAAATTCCGAGTGGGGGTCACCAAAGACACCAATATTGTAAATAAAGCTCTTTACGCTTAATTAGTAAAATTCGAGTTCGGCCGGTCCAAACACTGAGTTCTCGCGTCTAGTAAGCTGTTACTTACAAATCGGGTGTGATATTTATTAAAATTAATAATAAAAATAAAAGAAAAAAATCAAGCATAATTGAGCTACTAAGCAGTACATATCGGGTGTGATTTTTACTAAAATTAATATAAAAAAAGAACAATTGAAGCTTAAATAAGCATGGCGGATTCAGTTTGCAAATTAAGAGATTGGTTTTGTTTTATTTGTGGACATTTTACGCACCATCAAAGCAGAAGAAAGATATTCCCTACAATTGAAGAACCATATTTTCTTTTCTTTGGAATACGATATTTATCTGAAGCTTGGATACCAAAAACTGTATGTACTACCTGCGAAAGTGGTCTTTTGTCCTGGTACAAAGGCGGTACTAAGGCGATGCCATTTTCTGCGCCTATTACATGGATTGAACCTGAAGATCACAAGTCAGATACATGCTATTTCTGCGTAAATTACAAATTTGGTAGAAGCCAAAGGCACTACGTGAAAATGACATACGAAGCAACAAATAATGTCATTTTACCAGAAGTGCGCTGTGAAGGTGTTCCGGTGCCTCAACCGCCTACACAGACATTTTCGGCCAATATGACATACGCCAATACAGAAATAACATCGGCGGTTGAAAACATATCAGATATAAGTTACTTGCCTCTTGATTGCTTAAACATATGTCCTAATTTGATAGACCAAGCTTATTTTGAAGATCTTGTAAGAGATTTAGGACTAACAAAAGAGAAAGCTGAAATATTATGTTCCAGATTGAAAAACAGGAATTTGATAAAAGCCGATGTAAAAGTTACATCGCCAAGAAAAAGACACGCTGATCTGGAAAGTTATTTTAAGAAATCAGAAGAACTTGTATACTGTTGCAGTATTGAAGAGGTTCTAAAATATCTAAAGCTTCCACTGGACTCTTCCGCTTGGCGACTATTTATAGATAGTTCAAAACACAGTTTAAAAGCAGTTTTACTGCACAATGGAAATCAGCATCCATCAATACCGGTTGCGTATTCAAAAAAAAAGGAGGAAACATACGAAAACATTTCAAATCTCTTAAATAAGATTGAATACTATAAATATAAATGGGAAGTATGCGCAGACTTCAAAATGATTGCAATATTCACTGGAATGCAAACAGGATACACAAAACATATGTGCTTTCTTTGTAAATGGGATTCACGTGCTACCAGCAGCCATTATCATATTAAATATTTCGAAGAACGTAAAGAAAATATTATTGGTGACTTAAATGTAATCCATGAACCCCTTGTCCCAAAAGATAAGGTCATACTTCTACCGCTGCATATTAAGTTGGGCTTGGTGAAAAATTTTATTAAAAGCTTAAATACACAAGGAAATGCTTTCAAACGCATTCAAACAATTTTCCTCAGATTATCTGCAGCAAAATTAAAAGAAGGTAAAATACGGTTTTAAGAAATAATTTATTACATTTAATGTAGATTACCTTTTCTAGGAATGCTCGTTGGACCCGATATAAGAAAATTATTACAAGATGAAGAATTTTATGGTCATCTGTCGGATATGCAAGACAGCATTTGACTTTATGCAGCTGGTTATATCAGAATTCCTTGGAAACTCAAAAGCACAAAACTATGCAGAAAATATTGAAGACATGCTAATCGGTTTTAACAATATTGGCGTTAAGATGTCACTAAAGCTGCATTTTCTGAACTCTCATCTAAATTTTTTTAAAGAAAACCTTGGAGCGGTTTCAGATGAACACGGTGAAAGGTTTCATCAGGATATAAAGGTATTGGAAGGAAGATTCAAAGGGAAATCCCAAAGTGTAATGCTTGCTGAATACGTATGGGGCTTGTACAGAAACCTTGACCCATCGGAACACTCACGTCAAGCTAAATACAGGAAAGCATATTAAGATTAATCTTTAATCCATTGTCATACTACTGCTATTTCCCAATTCCCTTTTAAAATTTAAAGCAAAAAAATAAATATGTACATACTATAATAAACCACTATTAAAACAAAATTACATATAATTTTTTTATAGAAGTTGGTGAGTAATTTTACTAATTAAGCGTAAAGAGCTTTATTTACAATATTGGTGTCTTTGATGACCCCCACTGAAATTTTACGGCAAACATTTTCGTGGAATATTTTAATCCTTAAATGTCCTTTTTTAAAGGATATTTTTTGATTTTCTCGATAAAAGGGTCAAATTGACCCATAAAGAGACCAGTTAGAGGGTTAAGATCTTCTACAAAAATAATCCTCATACAATTCCACAATATAACTTTGATCATAAGAATTCTCTCAGACATTAACTTACAGCATTTTTGTTTATATAGTATAATGCTCCCTTCGACCAAAAAATGAAAACTTTAACCCACTGTAAAAAAAACTCAGACGTGCTGGACCATAAGTTTGTTCTACCAAAATGATCTACTCAACATACCCTTTCAGAATTATAGGGTCGCTATTCTGTTCCAAAAATGCTGTTGGACTGTGAAATATAAAAGGGCGAACAATCAATACCCAAAACAAAAATAGGGAAGACGTTGAAATCCAAACAGGCCCAGTATTTTTAAAAGAAATAAGAGGTGGCAAGAACCATGCTAAATTTAGGAAAATTGTTGCCCAACCGCTAGACGATGAACACATTATTACACGAAAAGGACATAAATATTACAAATCACATCTTAAATAACATCACGACATAAATATTACAAATCACATCTTAAAAGAAAAAAGAAATATCAAGACAATAACAAGCACACAATTCAAATAGCATTAACATACTAAAGTACTCCAATCTAAAATCTCTTTCTAGGATATAAAAATGACCAAATTACTCATAACAATATTGAATATTCTCATACCGACAATCCTTTCACAAACTTTGGAAATACAAAACTTAAATGAAAACAATAGCTTTGTTAGCATAAAGTTGGAAAATACAGAACTCATCTTGAGTTACGACAAGGTGCTCCACCTAATTAACGTAACAGAATATGAAAACACTAAAGAACACATTTGGGATAACCTTAAGACAATAACGAACAAACCAAATTTAAAAGGACCTATGCTTAATTCAGTTTTACACAACTTTAAGAATTTGCAATCAAAACTAGATAATTTAATCCCACACCAAAGGAACAAACGCGGACTTTTCAATATAATCGGTAAAAGCCTTAAATATATTGCAGTTACGATGGACTCTGATGACGAAGAACAAATAATTAAACAACTACAATCTATAAAAAGTAATAACAAAAACCTTATAACGGAAAATAACAAACAAGTACGTATCAACACCGGTATTATCGGACAAATACGCAACATCACAGACCATATAAAACAACAACAATTAACAATTAAAGAATTCGCAAGAACTTGGTCAAACGAAGTAAATAACAAAGTCATTTCAATAGAAGACGAAATAAAGTATATGCAATACCTATACCAAATTAACTATGACATAAATTTACTAATAAATCACATAGACGACATCGAACAAACACTCCTTAACAGTAGACTCGGGATATTAGGCAAAAACATTCTTACCAACGAAGAGTTCAAGAAAATTTTAAATGTAAACACTTTAGCCAACATAAAGATTTCAATCGCGTCATTTCATAGGCAAATAATAATCATACTTTTAATACCGAACTTTGGAGAGAATAAGTATTCCAAGATTCTAATTGAACCTTTGCCAAACAAACATAATAAGTCTTTAAATTTAGAAGAAACCGAAGTAATTATAGACAAAGACAGCAATGTATATTAGCAAGAAAAATCTTAAAGAACTAAAAAATGAATGTATTTGTAATATTTTTAAGACAAAAGAAGCAAAATGTAATTTAAAAGAAGATTCAAATCCACAAGTAAAAGAAATTAAAAATGGTATAATCGTTATAAAAAACTTAAAGAAAACTAGAATTTTGCATAATTGTAATGAATTTAATACAACGATAGAAGGAACATGTATAATAAGATTTGAAAATTGTTATGTAGCAATAGAAAATATAACTTATAAAAATTACGAAATAAGAACTAAAGATCATATAATATTACCAAACTTGTTTGTATCTGTACAGGAAGACACCATAAATACAAAAATTGAATTTGGAAATGTCCATTTACAGAACATTGAAAATAGTAGAAAAAATATTATAGAAATCGCTGAAAATAGCATCTGGAAGAATACAGTAAATATAAGCACTTTGCTTATTATAACAGTTTCCATCATATCCATATTCATCATTTTAATAAAACACAGATATTTTTGCTCTGAAACTGTCATAGAAATATCTTCGTTGGAGCCTCGAGCTAACGGTGGGGGTTTTATAGCCAACCCTTTCCTCCCCGCTCAAAAAACTTAAATTCTAAAATTCTTGATAATTGTTTACTCCAAACATAGTAAACAATTACCAATAATTCTGTCCCAACAATTTCCGGCCTAAATGAAAAATTAAAACAAATAAAATTATTGATAATCGTTCACTCCAAATGTCGTAAACAATTATCAATAATTCTGTCTGAACACCTTACGTTGTTCAGAATGCAAAAGCTTGCACTTAATTTAGCAACTAAATAAAAATTCCCAATAATCGTTTGCCACAAATGTCACAAACAATTATTGAGAAATCTGGACGACTTCCGCCACACTGTGTGAAAGAACCTAAATGCTTACTTGCATTTAATTCTTTACTACATTTAATTTAACAACACTAATACAAACTGCACACTGTGTGAAAGAACCTAAATGCTTACTTGCATTTAATTCTTTACTACATTTAATTTAAGAACACTAATACAAACAAGCAATAGATATATAACTAATAAGAAAATATATATGTATACACTAGCATTAAGGTATTTAAGCCAGAATAATTTGTAATCAAGCGCAGTTGATTGACAACCGACAATAAAAGTTCAACACCTAAATATAAACACGAGTTTTATTTTTGTGGACCTTTTCAAGTTTATTGAAAAGGTCAAAATATATTTTTATCCAGAATCACATATAGATTCTTAACTCTTATTTTCATTTTGCTATCTTCGTCTCCTTTGTTGTTTAATTTTCTCTTTTTGACATGTTCTTTTGTATGTATTTATCAACTGTCACATTTGACGAGGTGCGCAATAAATTATCTATAGTTCTGTGTAGTGTCCAATCGAATATTCGGCTTCGGTATTCGACATATTCGGCCGATTTTTTAACCTTCGGCCTCGGCCCAAAATAGCCGAATATTTGACGAATGTTTTTGCTTTTTTGTAAGCAAAAATTTTTGTTATCTTTGTTTTTTGCATTTTTCGATAGCTAGAACTGTGTAAAATATCATTCTAAAAGGTTGAATAGAAGTTCGTAATTTTGATGACAGAAAAAACTTCAAAAAATTACCTAAAAATATGACAAAAACTACCTAAAAACTGCAGAAAATGACCTAAAAACGCAAATAATTACATAAAAAATAAACATTAAATAAAGCTTTAAAAATAAAACATTACTAAACTTAAAATTTATTTTATATAATTAATAATATAATTAAAATAATGTCATACATAGCGTTACAGTTTATTACAAGGTACAATTTTTACGTTATTAAAATTGAAGGAACGTCGATTGTCTGGCAAAATGTGTTTCTAAACCAGTGTCGGCCAGCTTTGCACACCTATACTTTTTCATCTTGAGTATGTATTAATGAACGCTTTAAAATTCACACTGAACACAAAGTAGTGCTAAAGCGCTTTTTGCAGAAATCTTACTAGGCATTATGGGATTTTTTTTTTGCTCGGGTTTGTATTGCGAAATTAAATAAATAAGTAGTGGACGGAATGACAAAAGGAAACAGACCGACAGACGGATAATGTGAAGTTCAGTTAAGCAGACGGAAATGTAAAAAGGATGCTAATAGTAAAAAAACGAATATGTTTTTATTGTGCTTATGTTGCTTATTGTGTTTTTCCAAGGCCAAACTGACATCGTAAACGCTTTCATTATACGTTCTTAGAACTGATCACTGATGATATGATATGTGGACATGCCGCTTTTAAATAATTAATTAATTTCTCCATCGCATGCCCCACAATTATCTTATAATAGCCATGCAAATTATTGTAATGCCTTTTAATGCATATTTTTTTTTTAATTTTACCTCTTTGATGCCATCATTTTCTAAAAATAAAAAAATTTTTCATACATACTTCCAAAAATTTTGCATACATAAAATTTTATGCAGTGTAATCTTACGTTATATCTGTGTCGATGAGCAATAACAGCTTAAGTCTTATTTCAAAGTTTCCAGAAATCTTGCTTCAAAGTTTTCAATCGCCATATAAGTCATATGAAAGGGTCTTTTGTTTTTGCGTCATATCTTTGGCTAAGGCCATGCTAGAAGGTCTAGATTTTGTGTGTTCATAATGATATATACATGGAACACAACTATATCAATAAGTCAGTTCTGTCTTAAATCGACTTAAGCTATTATTGCTTATCGACACAGATATAATATAAAATATTCAAGAAACACGCAAGCGCAGATATTATGTTTGACATCCGCTTGAACAATGAAGCTCTGATCGTTCTGTACAGAAAACTTCACAACCTGCTTGAAGTCTATTTCAAGCGCTTGCTTAAAATACAAGTTCAAGCTAGCTTGAGCTTGATAATTTTGAATCAAGTATAGCTTGTAATTGAATATAAATAAGCCCACGCACAGCTTGCACCTATTCTAGCTTACAAGCGAACGGCACGAAGTTTCAAGTAAAGGAAAGCTTGATGCCTTCGGCAAAAGCTTGTAAGCTCGCAAGTATCCAAATTATTGAATTAAAGCAAGTATCCAAAAAATTCAATGAGCTTCTTTAGAGAGAGCTTAAGCGTAATAGGACTTTTAAGGATTCTGTGGACTCCGTGGTGTAAAGTTTAAGGGTAAATGATTTCGAAGATGCTGTCAAACTTTAAAATTTAAGATGGCGGATAGAGTTGCCACCTAGATTTTTTTTTATTTTTGCGAATTCCTGTAATTTTGAAATTCTGACAACGGATTTGATTTCGAATATATTGTCACAGTTTTAAAATTTAAGATGGAGGTTAGGGTTGCCACCTAAATTTTTACCACAGTATTGCCACCTAATAATATGTATTTTTAAAAATTTTAAACATTATTTATCAGTGTTTAGGGGTCGCTGATTTCGAATCTAAAGTCAAAATTTTAAAATTCAAGATGGTGGATAGGATTGCCACCTTAATTTTTTGTAGTTTCATGAATTCGTGGCTGGTAAAAAAAAATGGTACACCAAAAATGGATCGCTGAGTCCGAATCCGTCGTCAGAATTTCAAAATTATAAAATTTTGAAATAATAGGGTTGCCACCTAATAATATATCTTTTCAAGAGTTTTAAACGTCATTTATTAGTGTTAAGGGGTCGCTGATTTCGAATCTAAAGTCGGAATTTTAAAATTCAAGATGGTGGATAGGGTTGCCACCTTTATTTTTTGTAGTTTTATGAATTCGTGGCTGGCAAAAAAAATGGTACACCAAAAATGGGTCGCTGAATCCGAATCCGTCGTCAGAATTTCAAAATTTTATAATTTAGATTCGAAATCAGCGACCCCTTAACACTAATAAATGACGTTTTAAACTTTTGAAAAGATATATTATTAGGTGGCAACCCTATTATTTCAAAATTTTATAATTTTTAAATTCTGACGACGGATTCGGATTCAGCGACCCATTTTTGGTGTACCATTTTTTTTGCCAGCCCCGAATTCATAAAACTACAAAAAATAAAGGTGGAAACCCTATCCACCATCTTGAATTTTAAAATTCTGACCTTAGATTCGAAATCAGCGACCCCTTAACACTGATAAATGATGTTTAAAATTTTTAAAAATACATATTATTAGGTGGCAATACTGTGGTAAAAATTTAGGTGGCAACCCTAACCTCCATCTTATATTTTAAAACTGTAACAATATATTCGAAATCAAATCCGTTGTCAGAATTTCAAAATTACAAGAATTCGCAAAAATAAAAAAAATCTAGGTGGCAACTCTATCTGCCATCTTAAATTTTAAAGTTTCCAACCACGGAGTCTACAGAATCCTTAAAAATCCTATTACGCTTAATCTCTCTCTAAAGAAGCTCATTGAATTTTTTGGATACTTGCGAGCTTACAAGCTTTTGCCGATCGTTTTAAGCTTTTCAACTTTCTGCCAACGAGCCAAGCCAACGAGCAAGCTTGAATATGGCTTGTATCTGTTTGGTATTTTTGCAAGCTGGCTAAAGCTTGCTTTTTCAAGATTGGATACATACTTGAATTCAAGTACTTGAAAAAGCTTGAACTTCAAGTAGGCTTGTGCAGTTCTCTGGTTCTGTAGCTGAGATGAATACATATTTTACTGCACAAACACAATCTCAAGTGTGCAAAGCTGCCCGACACTGTTCTAAACAGAAAAACTTCTTTATGCACTGACGAGAGGAATATATTTAAAAGTCGATATGTCATCGAACTTAAGTTCCTCTTCTAATTTAATACTATTAAAATTTTTACCCCCTAATATTTCAACAATAGAGCATACAAATAGAGTTAATAAAAACTATCATATCCTAAGTCATTATCTAACACTTGTTTCATCTTTTAATATATCGTCAGTTATTGGTCAGTTTCACCACGAGCAGAGCTTTTTTTATTCGAGGTCTATAAAAAAGATACTCTTCTTTAGAGAGGTAATGTTTTTGATTGAAGGGACTCCATCGTTAAAAGAATATGTTTAAAAATTAGCATTTTCACATTTTTTAGTACGTAACAAACGAAAAAAAATTCTTTTAAAAGTTGACAAAAATTTCATAAAACATAAAACCTAAAACATCGAAAAATGCTCTAAAAATAAAAAATGTCAAAAAATGACAATAAAATAACTAAAAACGAACTAGTAAAAATGACCTGAAAACTAAAACCGATAAAAAACTATGAAAAATGACAAAAAAAAACCTAAAACTTTTCAAATTTAGAATTTAGGAAACATAAATGGATGTTCTAAATAAGCAGGAGATGTCTTAGAAGCAGCAGAAAAAAATGACATGTCATCGAAATCCTATCCCTGGTTATGAGCCTCCGAGCCGACGGCGTCAAAGCAGGAAGCGCACTATGTTTAAATCTTTAATAGCGTTTACATTAAAAATGCGTTTTCGAACTTGCGACTTTCATAACTCAGTCAAATTTCAACGAATCTTTATGTTGTTTTTTCAAAATACGAGTTATTTAATTGTCAATGAATAAATTTCATATTGGAATTTTTAACAACAAAAAAGTAACGAAAATATTCAGTAAAATGACAAAAATTATTCCATATCACATTCATACTTAACAGTAAAAGATTTTTTTTTGTTTCAAATTAATTTTGCGATCTGTGGGAAGGTTGCCAGTTCAGTTCGTGTTTAAAGCACTAATCCACGTCGCACTTGCTTGGCTTGCTGCAGTATATTAATAAAATAATTAATGATTATAGGCCGAAAATTTTATACAATCATCTTCAAAGTACAGTAAATATACCTAAAAAGTTTAGAGAACCTATATTATTTACTTTTTCCCAAAACAGATTAATGAAAATTGCATATTTTTAGGCCAAGGCTTAAATTTTATTATTTTTATACTTGAAAAAAATTTTGTTAGTAATCGGCTTCGTCTTGATTATTTCTCTTTGGACGAACATTTGGCTTCGGGTTCAGCCAAAAATCCACATTCGGTCTTCTTCTAGTTCTTTGTATCATGGTTATAAGCATAAAAATTAACAGCAAAATAAAAATGTTTTAGGATTCCTTAAGAAAATCGTCAATGGATGAATTTTTTATAAACCTATATAAGCAAATAAAAACTTTGAAAATAAAAAAAAAGATGAAAAAAGATTTCATGATCTAAAATAAGCTAAAACGCGAAATTTTTAAAAAAGTTCGGAGAATAAGCAACTTAAGTCCACAATTTCTACAGCTGGGCCATTTCTTTAGAAAATCACCAAAGAATGAATTTGATAAGCAAATAAAAATATTGAAAATAACAAAAGTTAAGGAAACAACTTTCTATGATCTAAAATAGAAACAAATACAAACAACGTAAGTCCAATTTTTATACTTGAAAGCCATTTCTACACCATTTTCAATTGTAATTCAGAAAAGATCAATTGAAATTCAAAAATTCCATTTGAAATTCAGAGAAGATCAATTGAAATTCAAAAATTCCATTTGAAATTAAGAAAAAAGTCATTTGAAATTCCATTTGATATTCAAAAATTATATTTAAAAATTCAGAAAAAATCAATTGAAATTCAGAAATTCTATTTTCCAAGTACTACCTGTATCCCGAGGGCCCAACATTCACCTCATAGGGACGATTGGAACAAATGGAATAGTCAAATTGGACCTACGAAGAGATGCCTTTCGAGCAAATGATGCCAATGACTGGGATAAAAGTGTGCTGGACAGATGGGAGGAAATGGGAATATACGATATTTTTTTGTACTCTGAAGCAGCACTGCTAAGGTTGGCACCTTACATATAATTCACCTCAGTTAACCCCCATTGAAATGATTTGGAGTAAAGTAAAGTGCTCAGTTAAATTCCATTTAGGTGTTCCAGAGGTTTTACCCACAAATCTAGGCGAACAATGAATTTAATATTTGGAACAGACAAAGCCAAGGCCACAATTAATGTCGGCGATTGTAGACGTGCAATACAGCATTCCCCGACTTTCCACCCACAAACACTAGCCTTGGAAGACATGTCTGTTGGACAATAAATACTTTGTTGGTTTATTTGATATTTGTTAAATGCTACTTTTTTCATTCATATGTAATAATATATCAGTGGTATTCAATGAACGCCGTAAATGTACACAGCGTATGTTCGATAAGTTTACAGCAGCGTTATATTGCATACAATGACAAAATTGTAATGCTTGGTTTTCACTATGTCATTTTTATGACAACACAAAAGCTTGTCACCTGAAATGTCTCCTTAATAAAACTCTAGAACATTTTCTGCATAGCTCCATTTAATAATTTAATTTTCCAAGATTGCCAAAGTTAGAAAAAATGTCAATGTTGATATTTTCAATTTGATTGACAACAACTGACCACTCAAAATGACAAAGTGAAAACAAAGCATTAAGTATTAAACATACACAGCTTACGGCACGAAAACGTGGTGTATACAGTACGTATAATGCGTACTATGCGACCGTGGTTTAGTTTTGTTTTTGAAAGCAGTGTTTGAATTGAATTTAACAATTTAAAAAAATAAAAATGCACTTACAATTAATGGATCTATAATATTTCTGTAGAGTTTCAAATGATTTTGTGATGGCAATTTCTTTTTATTACAATTACGAAATTTACTCGGGGTGAGTTACTATTTACTAGTCAGGGTGAGTTAGTGGAAGCACTTAGCGTAAACTACCCAGCAAAACAAAGTTTCCGAATTTGTCTGAATTCCGATTAGTTAGTAACTATTTCGAGCATTTTTAACGAATTCGTAACTATTTCGCAACAGTAATTTCGGAACATTTTCGAATAATTTGAAAGAGTTCCGAAATCAAATTTTCAAATTTAAATTGTGAGGTGTTTTAAATATTTCGAGTTGAAAAAAATTGGTGGGCCATTTGCCATTTGTACAATAGTTTAGTTTTAAACTACATTTTCTTTAAAACAGATGATATAGAGATGGTTCTTATTTTAATTTTTACAGATGCAAGTACAAACGACGTGTCAAATTCACATTTATGTATGTTCCATAATAGTAGTTGCAAAGCATCTGAAATTTTTGGCATGTCATTTGTACAAAACACATAGTCTGGGGTTCGAAATTGTTATTTAATTTTGCATTACATACGGTACAAAAATCATTAAGAGATCGTTGCGAATACGTCAATTCTTTACGAATTTGTTACGAATTCATTACTAATACGATACTCCAATTCGTTACGAATTTGTTCGGCATCCGAATTCGTTACGACAGTTCGTTACGAATTCGTGTCAACCCCTTCATACGATTTTCGTTACGAAATCGGAACGAATTCGGATGCCGAACTCGGAATGATTTCGAAAAATTCGTAACGAATTCGGAAACTTTGGTTTGCTGGGTAATTACGACACGCTTTCAGTATAAATTCGTCGTTCATTGAATACGATTATTGTAATAATATGTTACACATTACATGTACATTAAGGGAAAAATGCTCTAACCTGCTCCAGGTTATTTTTACCTGAAGAATTTGGTTAGGAGAGCTAACCACATCGTATTAACCTGATCAACGTAAGTTTCCCCTGACGGATCTGGTTCACATACATGTTAAATATAGCGGAAATGCCATGCTAGGCTTATAGGCTTATAGCAAAAAAAAAAACAACCTGCCAGCTGTCATATTCTGCTCTAGTGATGTAGAGCTTGGTTTTCACTTGGTTTTCACTATGTCATTTTTATGACGACTCAAAATTTTATCAGCTCAAATATCACCTTAATAAAACTCTAGAACATTTTCTGCATAGCTCCATTTAATAATTTATTTGCTTTTAATTTTCCAAGAATGCCAAATTTAGAGAAAATGTCAACATGTTGTCATTTTCAATTTGATTGACAACAACTGGCCACTGAAAATGACATAGAGAAAACGAAGCATAACAAAGAGTGCCTTGGCATAAGGTAGGTGAAATACCCTGTCTTGAAATTTTTATTTTATCTAATTCTGTATCACTTGGGATTAAAAAATATAATTAAAAAAATCTTATCATTGACATATGGTTAATTAACCTGATTCATTTCGATTTTAATAAAATTTTTTCCCTCTACACCATTCACCTTGCACAATATGTCTTCGCTTTAATTTCAATTAATATTTTCTGAACTACAATTGATGTTTTCTGAATTTCAAATGATTTTTTCTGAATTTCAAATGGAATTTCTGAATTTCAATTGATTTTTTCTGAATTTCAAATGGAATTTCTCAATTTCAACTTATCTTTTCCGATTTTAAAATTAACTTTCGGAATTTCAATTGATCTTTTTTCAGTCTCAAATGTAATTTCTGAATTTCGATAAATTTTTTCTGAATTACAAATGGAATTTCTGAAGTTCAATTGATCTTTTCTGAATTTCAATTGATTTTTTCTGAATTTCAAATGGAATTTCTGAATTGCAATTGATATCTTCTAAATTCCAAATGATTTTTTCTGAATATCAAATGGAATTTCTGAATTTTAAATGATATTTTCTAAATTTCAAATGGAATTTCTGAATTTGAATTGATGTTTTCTGAATTTCAAATGATCATTTCTAAACTAAAATTCGAAATGGTGCAGTAATTTTTTAATATAACTATTTTTATTGAATTTATTAAAAGCTTTTCGAGTGAATATTTTTACTTCTGAGAAACAAACATTTTATAAGGATTTTTATAATTGTGAAAATTTTGGAAAATTTCAAAATTTACATAAAATAATTTTTCCCGAAATTAGGGATACAAAGAAAGCAACGAGCGGGATAGAGTTTCTATTTCAGGCCTTAGGATAGAAATTAAATGCAACACTGTTTTTGAACTCATTGTTCTAGACCACCAACGCAGCCCTTGAAAGTTACTCTTGCACAAAGCGATTAAAAGTAGGTTTCGCTCAAGTATGTTTCTGTTCGACTTTTTGTTCTAAATTTTAACAATCTCGAATAAAACAATCATCAGTTTCTTTTAGCATTTTACCAGCTCTAACTTAAAACTTTAAAAAATTATCGGAGCACAAACTACATCAGTGCAAGCACTTGTACAAGTAAAAAATTATATGGACCATTTTTGGAAATAAATTTATTTTGTTTAGATGTATGAATAGTAGATACAATCAAATCTTACTTTGCATCTGATTGTCCATGCCCCCCTCCCCCCTCATATGAAAGGTGCTTGCAAAAAATATTAAAACACCCAATAAAGACCACACTTTTCATAAACTGGATGAGCTGCAGTTAAAAACAAATTTTTCGGGCCCTCAGAGTTAATGTGTATTTATTAATTTTCATACTGGCATTAAAGCTTCACGAATATAACAACAAAATTCCATCCCCATGTGAAATTGGTTGCTGAATCCGATTTCGAACTCAGATTTGGCACGAAATTAATTTTGCGGTCACTAGGAGCAAATAAACGCTAAAATTATTCAAATCGGACAATATTTAAGCAAAATATGATTTATTTTTTGAATGTACTTTTTCGATACATGAGAACTTGTTGTAGTACTATACCTACGTACATTATTAAGAATATTTTTACTTCTTTTGTATATTTGTAATAAATAGTAAGACCGTGTGCAACACCAGCAGCGCAGTTAAAATCGGGAAGGACCTCTCCCCACCATTTATTACCAAACGAGGTTTCAGACAAGGTGATTCCTTATCGTGCGACTTTTTCAAACTAGTGATGGAAAAGATCACCCGAGCTGCTGATCTGAGACGTAGTTGCGTAGTGGAAAGAGAGTCAAGTCGAATGGGTCTGGCAGTGAATGCAGATAAGACGAAATACTTAGTGTCAACAAACAAACAGTCCCAGCGTCTTGGAACCCACGTTACCGTTGACAATACCTCATTCGAGGTTGTGAAGAACTTCGTTTATCTGGGATCCAGCATTAACTCAACCAACGACATCAGCATTGAGATCAAGCGAAGAATAACTCTTGCCAACAGGTGTTACTTTGGGCTCAGTAGGCAATTGAGAAGCAGAGCCCTCTCTCGACGAACGAAAATCACGCTCTATAAATCGCTCATCATGCCCGTCCTACTTTACGCCTCACAAACCTGGACGCTGAGCAGTTTAGATGAAAAGACTTTAGGAGCATTCGAGAGAAAGATTCTTCGCAAGATTTACGGACCAATCTGCGTCAATGGCGAGTACCGAATACGGTGGAATGATGAACTGTATGAGCTATACGCTGACATCGACATAGTCAAGCGCATTAAAATCGAGCGGCTTCGCTGGCTTGGTCATGTTCAGCGTATGAAAGATGATGCACCAGTGAAGAAAACATTCGATTCGGTACCCAGCGGCGTTCAACACAGAAGAGGACGACCGCATCTTCGTTGGAAAGACCAAGTAGAGGACAACCTGACGAAGCTTGGAATTTCCAACTGGCGCCAGCAAGCGAAAGACAGAAATGGCTGGCGTAAATTCTTAGATGAGGCCAAGACCGACATACGGTTGTAGCGCCAACTAAGTAAGTAAGTAGTAGTAGTAGTAAAACCGTGTGGTGTTAAAACGCCAAAATAAAACATACCTAGTTTTATTTTTTTGGTATTCATTAGGACAGTATAACTTTTTCTTAACATATTTCTGTGTAAACTTTATTAGAAGTTGTAAAATCGACCTTGTTAGTAAGGAAGCGGTGCCTACTACTTTCTTAAAAAAAAATTGAGTTTAATTTTTCTAAAACGGGTTTTTTATTTATTATATCATCCAAGAGACAATAACTTTTTGAGAAAAACTATAGAAATTAGATTAGGCCTAAAGCATGGCTGTTCACCTGGTTTCAAATTTGCTTTGATATCCACCCAATTGGGATTGCAAGTAAAAACGAAGAATAAATTATGCTTTCCAATTGTACGAAGAATACTCATCGCGTTTCAAATAGTTGAAATGTAAATGTCTATAGCTGCCTTGGAATGTTTTTGGAAAGATGAACTGTTTACCCACACGATGTCTTCAGTTTTGAGCTTCAGATTTAACATCACCATTAAGGTTTCAATACTGCTCAGCTCGAAGGTAGTGCTAAACGATATGATGTATATTGTAGTTGAGTTAAATTGTTTCTCACTGCTGTTGCGTGGTCTCCATCAAAAACCATATAACGATACCAACCTTCATCATTAAGCGGAAAAATAAAAGGATATGCCATGGGATCAACACTTGAATGCTGGCAATCTAAGCTTCGAAGACCTCCATCAACAGGATATATAATTGGGTCGCACTCCCCAACTGGACGTCCGTCACCTGCTCTAAAACTGCTGCAACATTATTTCCTAAAAATTAAACGTCAGCTTCAAATGAAATGGCAAATTAAAATGTCGTTGATCAGCGAAATTTACATGACCTATCAGCGAAAACTACCATCCTAACATTTTTGTGTTGCGATATCTCAAGTTGATCTCAGACGCAAGTTGTAACGTTGCGAAAAATTTGCGCTGTAAGGTGTTCTGATAGCTTACGCATTATCGAAATCTCGATTTTCCTACAAATTTGCCAAGATTTTTTTTTTATTAATTAATTATTATCCATATGTATTAGTTTTATATAACAAGTGGTGCCTCAGCGCCACGAAGGCATTAAAGATGCTAAATGGCAACAATATTATTTACAATTACATTAACAACATACATTATTATTTCAAGGTAACAATTTCAAGATAATCTCAATGTAAGTATTAAAAACAAAATGTAAGCAGCATCCCGACATTTTGAAGCAGAAAGGTTTTTTAATAATTTTTAAAAATCGACATGGTTTGAATATTTTTCAAATAATCTGGTAATTGATTAAACTCGTTAGGCCCAGCAAAATAAATACGTTGCTTTGTAAATTCCAAGCGACATCTTTCTATTTGCAGCTGCATAGTTTGCATTGTATATCGCTGTGTAACATACATATTTTGAGCGAATTGCAGACCACGGAACCCTATGCCGCGTATGGTTTTAAAAACATACAATAAAAGTTGTCTTTTGTAAAGGCCTATATTCCTTTTGTAAATGAATAGGAAGAATATCTTTAGCATACTCTATGTACAAGTTCATTGTGCTGTGCCTTGAAGTTAGATTGAAGACAATTTTTAAGGCTTTGTTTTGAAGTACCTGTAAAGACTTGAGTAAGACAGAGCTTTTACTACCATGCACTATGTGTAAGTACGTTAAATGAGAATGAATCAGGGATTGATATATCATCATTTTTGTTGCAGTTTTTAGTTTGTATCTAAATTTGTACAATATACCGATGCCCGAAGCTACTTTACTTTTTAATCTGTTGATATGACAGTCTCATAGCAAATTACTGTTGAAGAACACTCCTAGATACTTCACACTGTCTGATTCTACAATTGTATTACCTTCGAGTGTGAATCTCATTAATTCATAATTATATGGCTTGAATCGTACCAGCTTCGTTTTTTCTTTGCTTAAGATCAATTTGTTGATTTTAGTGAATTTCGAAATAAATTAATTATCACGCTAGATTTGAGCTCTAAGAACTTCAACATGATTATATTTATAAAAAAGGCAAATGTCGTCAGCAAACATAAATAGTTTCCCTATGAAATCAATGTTTTTTAGATCATTTGTATATATTTTAAATAATAAAGGCCCAAGAAAACTGCCTTGTGGAACTCCACATTCTACAGGCCGGAAATTACTTTTGAATTCATCAATTTGTATTATTTGTTTCCTATTACTCAAATAATCTCGAAATAAACTCAAAGTTAATGAGGAAAATCTAAGTGTACCTAGCTTATATAACAAAATTTCATGATCAACTAGATCAAAAGCTTTCGAGCAATCGAAAAAAACACCTGCAACTCCCTTAAACCCTTCATCTAATCCACTGCAAATAAAATCAATTACATTAAGCACAGCTTCCTCCGTACCAGCACCCTTTCTAAAGTCATATTGCCTGTCAAAGAAAAAATTGTTTCTTTCTAGATATACCGTCAATTGTTCAAATATTATTTTCAAAATATAATATCAATAATTGAGAAGATAGAAATTGGGCGAAAGTTTTAAATCCTTTTGGACCCAGCTCTTTTTGAAATTGGAACTACTTTATGAATTTTAAGTGCATCCGGATACACGGACTCATTAATCATACTATTAAAAATGCTTGCAATAACATTGCAGACTAAAGATTTCCTGACAAGTAACATCTTCAAAGTTATTTTGTCGAAACCAGGACTCTTATTCGGTTTTAATTGATTTAAAATATTATCTATTTTAGCCTCGCTCACAGAAACAAGATTAAAATTATCAGTAAGTGGAGTTAATGTACGAAAAATATTGAAATTATCATTTTCCTTTTCAAAATTTAAACGCATGTTGTGAATGGCATTGTAAAAAAAATTGTTAAACTTTTCAGCTTTGCAATTATCAGTTAATATGGAAACATCATGTTCATCCACTAAATCAGAAGAAATTTTTTTTTTGTTGCCCGTTTCTTTGCTGAGAAAAGCCCATGTTTTCCTCACATCACCATTGCACTCCTCGATGCTTCGCGAATAATAATTATTCATTAGATGTTTGCTGCAATAGTGTATAACTTTGCTTATTCTTCTTAGCTTTTGAGAAATTAATATATTGCCTCTGTCTTTCCTTCTAGCATTTAATAACTTTTTCTTGTATTCAATTATACACAATAAGGAATCAGACATCCATGGATTAATTTTTTGCCTTATATCAACATTTCTAAATTCGTTATGTGAAGATTTTTCTGCTGCTAAGGAAAATGTATCAATGAAGTTTTTACAATTCATAGATGAGCTGTTAGAAGCATCGTAACAAAGTGAACTTTGGTCCAAAAAACTTGCAAGCTTATTATAATTGAAACACACTTTTTTCTCAAGTACAATTTCATCAAAATAAAATGTAAGATTTGGAGTGCAGGTTAAAATGTTATGATCCGTTAAACACGTTTCAATTGCATTAATTGGCATATCACATGTTAAGTTACTAAATATGCAATCAATACAGGACCCACTTTGAGGTCTCGTAACAAGGCTATGACATGATAATAAATTAAACTCTGAGAACGTGTTAATTAAGTTCCAACTTAAATTATTCGGAGGCAGTAAATCAATGTTAAAATCCCCGAGAAATATACAAGGCGAGCTATGAATACCTGGCAGTACATTTTCAAGACTTGTATAGAAATTTTGTAAAGAGCACTTCTGTGATCTATACAGCGCAGATAATATTAAGGACTTACTACCTATTTTAAAATTAATCAGGGAAATCATTACGATATCCAAAAAATGTTCATTTGTATTTAACAAAACCTTGTATTTAATTTCGTTATTTATGTATATGGAAGTTCCACCAAACGTATCTTTTCTACAACAGTGAACCTCGTTGAATCCTGGTATTGAGTAAATATTTGTACAGCGTTCATCAAACCATGTTTCCTGTACCGCAATTATAGTCGGTAGAGCAGAAAGCTTACACAACTCATTCTTGAACTTATTGAACTTATTAAGTGACGAGATGCTTCTTACATTAACAGAAAGTACATTGAAACAATTCGAAATATTTTCATCTCAATTAGAATTATAAGAATCAATATTCGGAAAGTAATGCATCATCAAAAATAAATAAGAAAATATTAAATGAAACAATAAAAATAAATAGTATTAAAATGTTAATGTTGATTAGACAACATAAAATCCTCATCATTGGAAATAGCTTCGACACCAACAGAACCACCTCTAATTCTTCTCAACGCTCCACTAACAGATTTACACAAGAGATTGTCAACATCATCCATAGACTTTAGGAAAAACTCTCTGGAATTCACTTCTTTTTTGGCAAAGCCTGTGCCATTTCGAGTATAAATAAATTTGTTCCCAATCGCTTTTAAGGACTTAGCATGCTTAAAAATATCTGTCAACTCTTTGGAGAGGAAATCGTTGACGTAAACATTCCTTAATTCATCTATTGCTTTAAGTTTGGCTTTCTGTTTCATAAATGCCATTTTTGCTTTCTTATTGCTGAATTTAACAACAATAGACTTTTTATTACCATTAGCATTGCTTCTAACTATATAAGCATCATCTATTACATCATCACATACATCTGCTCCAGTTTTCTTTGCTATATCAAGAACTGCATCTACAGCTTTAACTTCACTATCAATTTCAATATTATTTATGATTTAATCATTTTTTACTCTACAATCATTTAAGAATTTAACTGTCGATTTCAAATTTTTTATTTCCTCTCGTAGGCTGCTATTTTCTTTTTCCAATTTATCAATTTTTACAGTATTCCCTTTAACTCCATTTAAAATTTCATCGTATTATTTCACATAAGCTGATTTAGTTTCAATTTAATTTTTGCTAAATCACTTGTAATGACAGATGAGTTTTTATTAGGGCTGCAAACCAGACATTTATACTCCAAAGAAACATCACTTATGAGTTTGTCATACTGAGTTTTGTTTAATCCAGTACACAAAGCATGAACAGGTTTACTACAACCATCACACTAAATTGCATCATCACTTTCTAGGACTTCAGTTTTGCATTTACCACAGTTAATTTGTTTTTTGTTGATTCTTGATGGGTATCGCTTAGGCAAAGACATCTCCAATTTTTGTTTAAAAGTGCACTCCGTTAAAAGTTGCAATTAGAAGAATAATATTGCGGTATCTTTTAGGCACAGCACGTAATTTGCATCACAACAACAACACGCCGATATTAGTTGACGGCTGTAGCCGCGGAGTTCTATTCTTTCCTTTTGTTGTATTCTTGGCACTATGTCTGCATACGGAAAACCCAACAGCAAGGTAATTCACTCACCAGCAGATGACGTTGGATGGGGAAACGTTGATGAACCTTTAACTGACCCTTGAAAATCGCGGCTTGAACTTTATATACAGTAGTAGTTGGACTTGAACTCGATTTTATTTTCCAAGTAACTATCAGCTGACTTGCTTTATTTCTGTGTTACACCTGCACAGTTGCTTCGTTGCCCTTTTACTTTTTTGTTGTTTTCTTGGCGCTTGTATTCTTGGACCTATTTTCTGCACTGACGGGGAGCATCAACAGCAATGATGTTTGCTGAGGAAACTTTGATAAATCTTCAACTAATCCTTGAAAATCGTGATTTTTTAGCTTATAACCGGTGGTATTTGAACTTTAATTAGCGATTATTTATACGAAAATTAGATTTTTTCGGTATATCACAATTTTATAGCTGTTCTCTTAGATCAGAGTTGCCAGACTTTTTCAATGATTCGGGTGGCTGCTTCCGTATCATGCATATAGATTTGTGCATAAATGGGTTGTTTGCCAGGATTACCTTTGGGACAACTAGGGAGTGCAATCCCGGAAGCTTTTCTTGATCCCGGGATTATCGAGATTGAAAATGTCAATCCCGGCATCCCGGGATTAATTCAGGCTTGAAAATTTTAAGAAGTAAATAATTCAAAAAATTTTTAATACAATATTTTATTATTTATTACTTGAAACTAAAAAATTTAAATTAACACATTAAGGGTATTCACAATTGCGTTGTTTGCAGTGTAGTTAACAAACCCCGCGATATTGATACCACACTTTAACGAGCGGTTTTTATTTTTTGTTGTTTTACATGAAATCTCTACAAATCAAAAGTGTGATAATTTTAAGTAGCCCAATGATATGTCTAAATAACGTGGTTTTTAAGGTTCCATACACAACTGATCGGTTGCCAGTTGTTTTCTAATTGCAAAAATGGAAGAAGCTCAAAATGCAAGTTAAACTTTTTATGCCATATATTAGTAAAATTTAATAAATTGGATAGTTAATTTATTTGCATAGTATCAAAAATCTATAGTGGGAGATTCCCAACCACAAGTTCTTTTTTAAATGGTGCTCATAATTGTGGTTTTAAACTATGGCAAAAAAACCACAATACCACGATACCACATAACTGTGAATACCCTTATTGTTAATAAACACAAAAAACTTCAGTAATATTAACGACCAGCAAATTTTATTAATTTAAAGAACAAAAAATATAACAAATAAAATACAGAACAGTTAAAGGTATTATTAAATATAGGGTGTTATTTAGCTGCATGAGAACTTTAAATAATAACACACGGCAAAAATATTGTTGGAATGAATTTTTTGTTATTACAATCTAGTAGATAATGGCATTTATTTATTTTTTAAATATTATTTCCGGCATATGTCCGCCGCGGATACGAGTACATTCATTCGATCAGTCCAATTTTTCACTACTTTTTCCAATAAATCTGGCCGTATGGCGTCAATGGTGGCTTATTCTTGTCTTCACCACAAAATAAATTTATTTCCTAAGTCAAAATATCTGACAATTTTGAAATACGTAGCTGACTTTCCGATATTGCAAATTCTTCTAAAACTTTGCAAAGCCTTTGCTCCAGTGATTCACACTCTTCGTCACACTATCGAAATGAAGAGATCGATAATAAAAACATTTTGTCCTGAGCTGTCCAACGTCATTACGTTCTGGTCGTGCATTGCTGAGAGCTAGTTTTGTATTTAAAAGGAAACAATTTTTTATGTTTAACCCATTTTACGCCGCTGTTCGACTACTCGAACAGTAAGGTTGCCTTTTTTCATTTTAATTTTTTTCTATGACGAAGTATTGCTGTCACTGCATAAAGTGATACGATATTATAGTAAATTTTATTTGCTTTTCAAAAAAAATAACAGCATTTATCCTCCACTCCCTTCGTTTGCTCCAGGGGGGGTAGAAAAATACCTAATTTGCAAACCTATTTTCTCTGGGTAAAAAGTAACATAATTATAAATAAAGTTTTAACAAATGTACTTTATTATTGTAAACAAATATCCAAAATATGTAGTAAATGAGTTTTACACGTGCACTTAGCACTGCCAGGTACCCCACCATACGCGAAAAAATAACTGTTCGACTAGTCGAACAATGGCAGTTCGCCACATAAAACGCGCAATAATGACTGTTCGACTATTCGAAAAATGGCGGTTGGCGACAATAAAATTTTGAATGCAAACGAACATTTTACCGTTTTATTTCAACGGGACATGTTTAATTCTTTTTTATTTTATTGCTTTTATTCAGCCACAAGTAGTTTGGCATTTAATGAGGAAAGACCTCTTGTGCATCCATTTGAGTGAGTTTGTGAATAAGTTTATATTTGTGGGGAATTTTTTTGCAAATAAAACAGGAATAAAGCAACAAAGTAAGTTTTAAATAAAATTAACGCGCTGAAAATTTGTGATTGTATTTTAAATATTTACCAATTGACCAGTAATGGACGAATCGAATCCTAGCGTGTCTTCTGTAATCCGTCGTCGCAAAGCACTTTGTGTGCACTAAATTATTGATGAGTTGCTACAGAGCGATACCGACGATGAAATAGAGACAGTGATCGCTATTCCACCTGAAGCTTTTGATGGAATAACTGATGAAGAAGATATTGACGACGATTTCTTGGAGCCCGACGAATTGCTTGAGAAGGATATTGCTGGAACATTTGAGATTGTTCGTCGTAATGAAAGCGAAGATGTGCCTAGTCTTGCAGATGATGAACCTGTCGTTAAAATGAACGTCCGAAAGTCAGCTCGCATTGCTGATACTGTTCACAAAGGCGAATACTTTGTTAGTAGCGAAGAGCAGCCATCAACATCGGTAAACATTTTAGCGACAAATATTGGAGGGTCTAGTTATATAGAAAACACTGAATGCACTGTCGAGCTTCCACGTAATCACAAATTGCCTTCAGCGTTCTCAGCAGCACAATCGGATAAAGTGCCTGAAATGGGTGACTTACCTTTTGAAATCTTGACTTACCGGAGCCATTGAAAGAGCTGAAACTCTTAGTTCAACGTCAGCTCAATCAAAAATTGCCCTTAGATATTTTCTCTTATTTTTTCGATGCTGAGGTGTACGACCTGATTGCCGCCGAAACAAAAAAATACGCCATGCAACACAACGACATACAGTTTGCCCAAACATTCAACAAGGTCTTGTTGAAAAGATTCATCGGGATTTTAGTATTGTCGGGCTATAACAAGATGCCTCAACTAGAATGCTATTGGTCAAAGAATCCAACTCTTGGGTCGAAAATTGTGCAGCAGACGATGCCACGCAGCTTGTTCAGGAAAATAGAGACATATCTGCATTTCCATGACAATAATAATCTCGATCGTAATGGCAAGTACACCAAGATGCGTGCAATTTTAAATACAATAAACAAAAAGTTTATGCAATTTGGATTATTTGAAGAGCATTTGTCCAAAGACGAGCAAATGTTACCCGATGTTGACGAGCAAAAGGTGCATGGCAGGGTCCTCTGACTATGTGTTTCGTATGGTGCCGTATGGTGGAGCCAGCGACAAATTCTGTGGTAATGGATATGATAAACCAATTGGAGTTTCCTGCCCGGCATCAACTATACATCGACAACTTCTTTACATCCATTATTTGATGTGTTTATTGATTGATAAGCGTATATGCGCCACCGGAACTGTGCGCGGCCATCGGTTGGGACGGCCTGCACCAGATTTGAAGAATTATCTTTATTATAATTTATATTTTTTCCTTTTTATTTTTAGGTGAAATGGATGCAAAGTTCGATAAAGTTAATAATATTGTCTGTTGTCGTTGGCAAGACAAACGAGAGGTGACTTTACTTTCGAACTTCACCGGAGTTTACCCGATCACATCGACATCACGAAGACAACGAACACGGGAAGGGCAGCTTGGTCAAGTCACCGTGCAGCAACCTAAACTGATTCGAAACTATAATTGTTTCATGGGCGGTGTCGATCTTCATGATAACGCTGTCTCGAATTACCGTGTCTCGATTCGTTCAAAGAAGTGGTGGTGGCTACTTTGGTTGACCATTCTTGAATCATCCGTGGTGAATGCTTGGAAGCTGAAATGCCTGGTGAATGGAGTTGGGCCAAAAATTTCGCAGCTATCCTTTCGGGTCGACTTGGCCACGAGCTTGTTGCTTACCCCTGATGAGATAGAGGATGAAGATGTCGCTATGGTATCTGAATCTGAGGAGAATGACACCATCACAGACAGAAACTTTTACGACCCGATCCCTTGTATCTCTGGCCAACACCAAGTTACTGTGTAGCCTGATAACAAAGCCAGGCGCTGCAAAATTTGCCACAAACCAACAAAGAGAATGTGCTGTAAGTGCCAAGTACATTTGCACTTAGCAATTTGACGCCTACCACAAATGGTGAAATTATTCAACTATTTAATAAATAATAAATAGTATATAATATTGATAACAAAACAGCCGTATTGTTTTTATATTTCGAAATATATCTGTCGATAACTGCAGAAGATTACCATAAAAAATATGTCAGCCAACCGCCATTGTTCGAATACTCGAACACCCTCCCCTGGCGAAACTATAACAGGTAGAAAAATTTTGACCACGGATTCGAGTTTAATGGGCCCTAATTACCATAGAAAAGTTACTTTCAACTGTTGGTACGGCCGTTTCAAAACTCGGCGTGAAATGGGTTAAAGTCTTTATTTTTCTCTGAACTAGATGTTCATTCGAGCTCAGTAAATCCGTAACTAAACTTAAAATCTAACATTATAATCTTAAGTATAGAAGAAGGAACCCAGAAGGATTTCCAGCTGGAAACAGATTATTGCAAAATAAGCAATAATCTAGCTTACGAAATATTTCCAATAGTTGTGAGGAGTTTCAGCTTGATGTTTACAAAATCCTACATTATCATCGAAATTGCTATGGGTGAAGCTTGAATTGGAGCTTCAACCACACTTGCAATTTCCGATGCTTCGGAATATATAACTCGCCCCGCCCCTTTAGATTCGAGTCTCTTCGAATTCCTTTTACAATTAAAGGGGTTTTCTTTCTTAGAATAAAAAGAATTATAGTGGTTAGTATAAATAATATAATAATAAAATATAAAACTATGAGAAAGGTATAAGAAATATTTTTCTGATGTCTTAATCCTACAATTTCATTAATATTTTGTTCATTAGCGATAACAGTGTCATCGAAAGTTACATTTTTTTTTAAAAATTTAATGTGACATTAATTTTGGGGTAAGTAAATTTTTCATAAAATACAGTTTTGTTATTAAAGCAATTAAAGTAATGGTAAAAAATTCGTAGTTTACATAAACCAAATTGAATTAAATAATTTCCTGTCAAAATTATTCTTCTTGAATCGCAATTTTGTTCTAAATTAATATTTTTTGCATTTTTTACAAGTATAAAGACCTCGTCAATGTTTACAATACAGTTAAATTATTTAGAAAATATTTACAGTTTCCAGAAATACTGCAATGTTTTGATAATTTTAGTTCATTTAATACTTATTTTTTCTTCGAAGGAATACGTTTGATTTTTAAATTAAAAAATTTTCTCAATATATGCATCAATTTCTTTAAATTCATCGTTTTGAAGTGGTATAAGCGCTTTTAACTGAATGAATTAACACAATCATTATGATCAGAAAAATCTGAAAAGAATTTCAGAGGTCGTTTTATTTGTGTTATATCGATTTTGTTTGGGTAACTATGACTTAATTAACTGTATATTTTTACAATTTTCTGTCTTATGGCTTTCGGATTTTTAAATTTAAAGTCGAATGAAATCGTTCAACATCGAAATTCCCCGTGTGGGAGTTTTATTAATATGTTATTGAATTTATTATCCATGATTAACATTTCTGGTTTCCCTAAATAGGATATTCTTTTTTTGAGTTTTTGTTTAACGGTAACCATATTTTTACCATCGATTTTGTGGACGCTGACTAACTTCGTAAATCGATCTACTGTGGTTACAAAATAAGTTTTTTAACTTGCAATGTATCTAAATGAACGATCATATTTGGTTTGTTAGGGGTTTCTGTTGCGTTAAAATATTTTTTATTGGCTTCCTATCATATTTGTTTTCACCACAGATAGTGCAGTTGTTAATGAATTTCTTTATAAATTTAATCAAATTTGGACAAAAATAATCATTTTTAATTTCTTTAAAATTTTCTGTGACACCCCAATGGCTAGTAGCATTATGATTTTTTTATATTTCAGAGTATACGTGTTCTTCTTTTGTT
Organism: Dichetophora obliterata; assembly: GCA_963920525.1. Taxonomy (NCBI): domain Eukaryota; kingdom Metazoa; phylum Arthropoda; class Insecta; order Diptera; family Sciomyzidae; genus Dichetophora; species Dichetophora obliterata. The sequence goes on along the minus strand of OY986437.1, from coordinate 128,256,030 downwards.
AGATCCACCGCTAATTTTGAATATTTTATTAATTTAATTTTCGAATTATTGCTGAATAAATTGATGAGTTTTTGTTGAATAATGTTATATTTATGGTCTTCTAATTCTGAGTAGATACCAATTTTTCCGTTTCTCAGGTGCTTCCTAAACAGATCATTTAAATAATGCTCTTTATTGAGATAATTTTCTTCAAAATAAATTACTTGATACTTATCGAAATAATATTCTATCTCCGAATTTTTTTTCTTGACAATTCTATTTTGCGTCCTGTATTTATTAACGATTCCCTCGCTTATAAGGAAATGATCGTTTAAATTTTCTTGGCCTGAGTGAATGGTCAATTATGGAGGAATTAAGTCATCAACTCTGCTCTCGGTATCGATATTCACTTCTTCACTTGAGAGGTGAACAATTAATTTTAAATCGAAAGCTTTTTCGGTTATGTGACTCTCAGGGTATTCTATTCTACTCAAAAATTGGCAACTTTATTATCCTTGCCTTTTACATAATCTACCTCGAACTCATATTCCCCTAAATAAATTTTCCAACGAATTATTCGTTGATTTGGCTCTTTTAACGTGTAAAGCCACTTGAGAGGTTGGTGATCCGTTCAGACCAAAAACTTTTGACCGTATAGGTACGCCCTAAAATACTTCATTGCCCATACAATGGCCAACAACTCCTTCTCTATTGTGGAGTAATTTTTTTCGTGACAGTTTAGAGTTCGGCTCGCATAACATACCGGTTTGCCTTCTTGACTTAAGACGGCTCCTATTGCTAGATTGCTTGTATCGGTAGTGAGAACAAATGTTTTATCAACCTTTGGAAAAGCTGAAATTGGCTATGTTGTTATAAGTAATTTCAATTTATCAAATGCTTTTGCATATTCGTTGTCTGTTCCAATTTGTTTCAAGTTAGCATCTTTCTTTAAATATTTAATAATTGGGGATGCTATCATAGAATAATTTATAAACTTCCGGTAATATCCGGTTAGACCTACAAATGATTTAATTTTTTTTACTGTCTTAGGTAATTTTACGTTATTTATTGCCGATATTTTGGATGTATTGGGCTTTATGCCGTCAGAAGTAATTATGTGGCCCAAAAACTCAGTTTGTTTTGATAAAAACTGACATTTTGTTATTTGAATTTTCAAATTATATTCATTTAAGGTGCCCCAGACTATATGTTTCATACAGATGACATGTCAAAACAATTACATACCACATTTCATCTGTGTGTCAAAATTAATTTTTTGTCAGACAGCTTTTTTCTTTTGTCTCCACACTATCTGACACGTCATTTGAAAATAAAAAGCAGCTTTTGAAATTTTTGTACACCGTAAAGGTGCCCCCAGACTATCTGTTTCATACAGATGACATGTCAAAAAAATTACATACCGAATTTCATCTGTGTGTCAAAATTTAGTTTTTGGCATTCAGTTTTTTCTTTTGAAATTTTTGTAAGCCGTAAAGCTCTAAAGTGTCCACCTTTGGCCATTCAAACTAAGAATAAATTCATTAAAAATCAATTTATTGAATAAATATCTTAAAATTTGCCTTTTCTTCTATTTTCACATAAAAAATTTATCAAACTGACATTTTGTACAGATGAAAAAACATACGAAATTATAGACTGTTCTAATTCAAAAATTTACAGACGCAAATACAAACGACATTTCAAAACGAAATTTTCATATGTTCCACACTATCTGTAGCTAAAAACTATTTATAAAAAAAAAAACAATAAACTGACGTGTCATATGTATGAAACATATAGTGTAGAAGCACTTTAAAGCTCTAAAGTGTCCTCCTTTGACGATTCAAACTAAGAATAAATTCATTATAAATCAATTTATTGAATAAATATCTTAAAATTTACCTTTTCTCCCAGTTTCACAAAAAAAATTATCAAACTGTAATTTTGTACAGATGGAAAAACACGAAATTAGAGACGGTTCTTATTCAAAAATTTACAGACGCAAATACAAACGACATTTCAAAACCACAGTTTAATATGTTCCACACTATTTGTAGCTAAAAACCATTTGTAATTTTTGACTTGTCATATGTATGAAACAAATAGTGTAGAGGCACTTTAAGCTTTTGAAATATATTTGTTAATATTTCAAAGTATTTGCTTATGGACGTGGAAAAAACCAATATCTTCCATATATATTATGCAGAATTTATTTACAAAATCTCGCAAAACATCATTTATCATCCGCTGGAAAGAAGCGGGAGCATTTTTAAGGCCGAAAGGCATTCGAATATACTCAAAATGACCCATCGGAGTCGAAAATGCTGTTTTCTCTATGTCGTTCTCATCCATTAGGATTTGATGAGATCTAAGGTAGAGAACTAATTTGCACGACCTAGTTTATTAAATAAAAACTCAATATTAGGTATCGGAAATTTGTCATCTATTGTGACTTTATTTAAATTCCGATAATCTGTTACAATCCTCCATTTCTTTTCTCCACCCCTTGATTGTTTCGGTACTACCCACAGGGGTGAAGTATAAGAAGATTTACTTGGTCTGATAACTCCTTGTTGAGACATTTCTCCTTTTTGCTCCTCAATTTCTTTTTCGTGAACTTGAGGATAACGGTAATTCCTTGAATATATCGGGTGATCTGAAGTAGTTATTATTTTATGACGTATACAATCGGTTGCTGTCAGATCTTGACCCTCTTCAAAAAAGGACTTTCTATTCTTATTTAAAAATTTTGAAAGTTTCACTTTGTCCTCATCGTTTAGGTCCTTATTTATTACCTTATTAATATCACATTCGTCTCGCTCCAAGTAATTGATTTCTTTATATTTATAAGGCACCTCGTTTTCCTTACAGATAATTATTTCATTGACCTTTACAATCAGTTCGTTATTTAATAAGTCAATTATTGCCTCGATTGGAGTCAAAATACTATTTTCTAGTATACAATCGAATTATTCCAAAAATTGGTTAATTTAATTGGCATGGTTTTTTTATTGTCATTGAATTCACAACGGCTTCATGCGAAGTTGTAGCATATCCAGCCATAGTATTAATTTTAATTAATTCATTTAAAGCGCGAACGGTTTTGAACTGATTAAAGACTCTTTATTCCCCAAAAATAGTGGCAGATCCAGTGTCAATGTAACATCTTACCTTAATTTTTTCGATCGTTAATAATATTAATGGTAATCTATATCCGGGCACGGTTCCTGAAAATTTTCGATTTGAACTATGTCTGCCTCCATAGGTTCTGGCTTATAAGGATTTCTATTAGGGTAATTGTTTTGATAGCTTTGTGTTTGATTTCTAAAATTCTGACTCCCAAAGTTTTGTGGTCTGTTCTGATAAGTTAGAGTTTGATTCCTGAAACTCTGACTTCCAAAATTTTGTGGTCTGTTCTGATAACTTTGCACTTGATTCATAAAATTCGGTAATCTGTTATAATTCTGATTTGCCCCAAAATAATTATTTAGTTTATAATTACTATTGAAGTTAAAGTTATTATGGGGAGTTTTATTTTTCGTTATATCGTACATTTTCTTTTCATTATATTTTTTCAAAACAATATCATTCATTATATTATTCTCTAAAAAGTATGAATATAATAGGCTGTATAACATATTTCATTTTGTAATAATAATGATTTGATATGACTTGGCAAAAAATTTACATATATATCAAATACTGTAAGTTCATTATTTTCAGGAGTATACATTACGTTTGGCTTTAAGCGATACTTTCTATTCATGTCACTTAAAATTTTCCTACATGTATGATGTAATTTTTCAAAACTTCTTACATCTATATTTAATGCATCATTTCTTAAATTAAAGAAAGATCTTTTTATACCAAATTCTTCTTTAAGTCTTACTACAATTTGATCCCAAGTTGGGTTGGTTAAAGGTTCAATTACTTTTTTATCCTTTACTTTTATTTACCTTGCCCTGAAGACGATTGCTGAAAACGTTTTGAAGAGTTATTTGGTCAGCTGGTGTCAAGGATAGTATGTATAGTCCTTACATCCCTCAGATAATTGCTGATGGTGTATTCATCCGTTCCATTGAAGAACGGCAACCTCCTTGCTTCATTCACTGTATTTATTTTTAGATTAGACGTTCTTCTTTTAATTTGCTTAAGATTCACTTTCAGATCTTATTGTGCTTTTCATGCAAGCTTAAAAGTCACTCATTTAAGTTTTTAAACTTCACTAAAATATTTTTATTTTTCTTTTAATGCAGGTTTTCATTAAATTCATTAAACTTTACTTTTATTGTTCTTTGCATTCAAGTTTAAAAGTTGTTCATTTAAATATTTTAAACTTGACTCAATTAATTTTATTTTTCTTTTAATGCAGGTCTTCATTAAATTCGTTAAACTTTTCTTTAATACTTTTATTGTGCTTTGTATTTAAATATTTTAATTGTTCTTTTTCACTACTAGGGATTTCAGTTTTTTACTCTGTATTCCATCCTCGTCGCCAGTTTTGTATTTAAAAGGAAAATTTTTAATGTTTTAAGCCTTTATTTTTCTTTGAACTAGATGTTCATTCGAGCTCAATATCCGTAACTAAACTTAAGATCTAACATTATAATCTTTAGTTTAGATAAAAGAGCCCATAAGGACTTCCAGCTGGAAACAGATTATTGCAAGATAAGCAATAATCTGGCTTATGAAATATTTTCAATAGTTGTGAAATATTTCTGGAATCAAATTTGCAATCAAATAATCTGCAGCTGTGTAAACATGCACCGGATGGGTGTGTGTTTATTTAAAATACGATCAAGCTGAAACTCCTCCTAAAAGTGATTTTTACATCTTACAATCTTACATTGTCATTGAAATTGCCATGGGTGAAGCTTGGATGGGAGCTTCAACCACACTTGCAATTTCCGATGCTTCGGAATATATAACTAGCTAGCTTATATGTTTTTGTTTTACGTCTTCTTCAAGCTCGCAATTCTAGCATCTGAGAACGATGTATACTACGTCTTGATGTATATTTAATTTCTAACCCAAATTCCTTTTAAATATACAGGAGTAAAAATATTTTTGATTTTCAGTTGAAAAATGCTTGAACAAAAATGTTTCATTAACAGTTTCCAATTTCTTACTAAATGTTTGTGAACATTTTTAAAAATTAAATACTTTTCCGACCAACAGTTTAAAAAGGTTTTTTTAACTGTAAGAAATCATTCCAGTATCACTTTGATATTGAATATATCAATTCATAGCTTTAGCTGTGAAATTAATAAAAATTATTCGTCAGTATAAAAGTTGCATTGCTATTAGCCGTTAGGTGGCGCTGTATATATTTTTAGGCATACGCTGACATAACAAAAAGTTCAGTTTGCACATTTACAGGTCTAAACCTACCAAACCATACTAAATTCATTAAGATTGGACTTGTACTTAAAAAGCCTTACGCCGGATAAAATTTGCGTAATATATATAAGAGGTGTATTTTCGAAAAACTCCTGTACGGGAAAATCTGCTGGTGAGCTTCTACTACTTGAAGAATGATTTGCTTTTCGTCCTCCAACATAGTTAGTTTCTCATTAAATCTGTTCATGAGATTGATGGCCCTCTCTGGAGTGTCATTAACGACGGAAATATTTCTGACGGTTTCTTCAGCTCCCAAAAAAAAATTTTCATTATTGGTCCATAGGCTGGGATCGATTTGCAAGAAACTGAGGTTGTCCGCCTTACCCAAATTTTTGTCCAAATAAAATTAATTGAAAAAAGTAAGTGTTTGCGGTGACGAAGTTTTCTATTTTTAGTTCAGATCTATATATATAAAAATGGATGTATGTATGTGGGTATGTGGGTATGTGGCTATATCACATATAGACTTCGAAACCGCTTAACCGATCTTTATGATATTTTCTGGGAAACTGAAGCCACATCTTGAGAGTGTTTCTGTGAGGTTTAGTAACTATTAGACGAGTGGGCGTGGTACCTCCCATATAAGCCAAATTTGCGCTATCGATCACAAACCAAAAAAAGGATATATATCTGACGGTTTCAATCGTAAAAACTAAGATTTGGTAATTTTGTTCAGATGGTTACTGTCGGTAATTGTACAAAAAATGTGCGTGGTCGTAATTAAAATACGCCCCCTTTTTCAAAATCATGGCGATTCCGGAATTTTACACATTTTTACAGTGAAACTTGCTGTGTAGGTGCTCCAAGAGGCGGTCACTATAAATAAATGTTTTCACGCCCACTTTAACCGCCCACAAATCAATGTCTATATATATAAAAAGCAAAACGATGTGTGTCTGGCTGTGTGATGTCTATAGACTCCAAAACTACTGAACCGATTTACCTGAAATTTTGGCAGTCGATTTGTTTCAGGTACGAGATGGTTGAGGAAAAAATTTTTGCCACAACCCCTTTTACCGCCCGCCAAATCAATAAAAATGTTATATTTCAGTCGGTTTGTGTCGTATAAGGCAAAATTTTGTAATTTAGTATGTACGGTTACTGTCTACAACTGCAATAAAAATGGGTTTCCACGCCCCCTTTTACCACCCACAAATAAATGAAAATGGTTTATTTCAGACGGTTTTGGTCGTATAAGACTTAAATTTGGTACTTTGGTTTGTGTAGTTACTGACAGTAACTGTACGAAAAGTTGGTTTCACGCCCCCTTTTTGCGCTCACAAATCACTGAAAATGCTATATTTCAATCTGTTTTGGCCGTATGAGACTAACATGTGATACCTAAGTTTGTATGGTTACTTTCGGCAACTGTACTAAAAAAGGGCGTCATCGCTATATAGGCACACCCACTTTTTGAGAAATCATTAAAATTGACTACTAGGTCGATTGAGCTAAAATGTTGGCTTAATTTGTGAGGTTACTGTCAGCAACTGAACTAAAAATTGGTTTCCACGCCCCCTTTCACCGCCCACAAACCAATTAAAACGTTTTATTTCAACGATTTGGGTAATTTTGTAATTCAGTTCATATGGCAAGTGCACTAAAAATAGGCCTGTCCGACTTTTGTTAAACTCACTTTTCGAGGAGTTAGCGTCGAGTGAAGTAAAGTGCGCAAGGCTTAACCTAAATTGAGCTGAAATTTGGGCAGTCGATTTGTTTAGATTTCGAGATGGCTCAAGGGAAATATTTTGCCGCACCCCTTTTTACCACTTGCAAAACAATAAAAATGCTGAGTGTTCCTGTGAGGTTTGGTAACGTTTGGACGAGGAGGCGTGGTACCTCACACACAAGCCAAATTTGCGCTATAAGCCACAAACCAAATAAGGGATATATATCAGATGGTTTCGATCGTAAAAAACTAAGATTAAGTAATTTTGTTCAGGTTGTAACTGTCAGTAACTATATAAAAAATGGGCATGGTCGCAATATATATACGACCACTTTTTCGAAATCATGTCAATTCCGGAGTTCTACACATTTTTATAGTGAAACTTGCTGTGTAGGTGTTCCAAGAGGCAGTCACGATACATAAATGTTTTCACGCCCACATTAACCGCCCACAAATCAATATCTGTATATATTAAAGTGAATCGTGATTTGTTCGGATGCTTAAAACTTGAAAACGATTGATCCAAATTGGATTCTTCCTTCTACTTTAGGAAAAAAATAATGCCATACCCCCTTTTATCGCCCACAAATCAATAAAAATGCTATATTTAAGACGGTTTTGGTCGTATTAAATTAAATTTTCGTAAATAAGTTCGTATGATAACTGTCATTAACTTTAATAAAAACGGGCGTGGTCACACTTCATCTACGCCTACTTTTAAGAAAATATTAAAATACTTCGAAACTATTTTTCAGAATGAACTCAAATTTTGTAAGTGGCTTTGCTTTGAGTACAAGATGGTTTAAGAAGAAATGCCACACTCCATTTTACCTCCCACAAATATATAGAAAATTTTTGTTATCGAATAGCTTTAGAGTTATGAGTCGCACAGTTTAGAAATTCGGTATTCGACCACAATTTAGACGTAACGTTTCAGTGAGTGGGAGTGGGACAAGGGGGAGGGGCACCTCTCATACAACCCAAATTTGCGATATCGAATAGCTTTGAAGTTATAGGCCGCACAGCTTTGGAATTCAGTTTTAAACCTCAATTTACTCATGCAGTTTCGTTGATTTTATTTTATGGGCATTGGACAGGGAGGCGTGACATCTCTCTTACAACCCAAATTTGCGATATTGAATTGCTCTGAAGTTATACGTTGACAGCTTAGGAATTCGGTATTCGACCTAAATTTATACATGCACTTTCATTACTTACATTTTATGGGCGTAGGGCGGAATGGGAGTGGCACCTCCCATACAACCCAAAATTGTGCTATCGAATAGTTTTGAAGTTATATGTCGCACAGTCTCGGAATTCAATATTCGACCTCAATTTAGACATGCTGTTTAGCTGATCACATTTTATGGGCGTTTGACAAGGGAGAGTGGCAGCAACGCGCCGGGTTTCAGCTAGTATACTACTACAACAAATTCACGAATTTATCGAAAAAGTACATTCATATAATAGATCATATTTCGCTTAAATATTGTTCGATTTGCAATTTTTTTTTATCTACATTATCTACATTAAACAGGCTTTACAACTGAAGTGTTTTATTTTTCAAAGAACAGCATTATATCCCAGATAGAGAGATTTCAAATAATAACTGAGTGGGAAAAAATCAACTGAATTCGCGTTTATTTGCTTCTGGTGACCGCAAAATTAATATCATGCCAAATCTGAGTACGGAATCGGATTCAGCGACCAATTTTACATGTTTGCCAGTGTAAAAATTACTAAATTCACATTATCTGTGAGGGCCCAAAAAAACGTTTTTAACTGCAGCTCATCCAGTTTATGAAAAGTGTTGTCTTTCTTGAGCGTTTTGCTTTTTTATGCAAGTACCTTTTATCTGAGGATCAGAAACACTTTAGTAAAATCCATATAAATGTGAAAGTATCTAATGAATAGCTTAATTTTAAACTACATTCTGAACACAAGTAGTAATTAATTTCTTGAATTTTATATTAGGATTTTAGCAAAGATCAAAATTTCGCATTATAAAAGAAAATGAACTTACGCCACTTGAGCTTTGCGCAGCACATATATAGGCCTACGATGGAGCCATATATGTTTAATTTTTCATCTAAAGGGTGTGTTTCTTGCTGCATGAGAACTTTGAATAATAATACAAGACATATATATTGTTGGAATGAGTTTTTATTATTCTAGTCTGGTGTATAATTTCATGGCATTTATTTTTTAAATATGATTTCCGGCATGTATCAGCCGCGGCTACGAATTACATAGTTCATTCGATCAGTCTAATTTTTCACTACTTTTTTCAAAAAAATCTGGCCGTATGGCGTCAATGATGGAGCCACAAATACAACTCTTCCAATGCTTCAAGAGTTGCTGGTTTGTCGGCATAAGCCAATGACTTAACATAGCCCCATTAAAAATAATCGAAATTCTCAACTGTCTAACCATAAACAACAACCATCGAAACTTCTCATGCAGCTAAAAAACACCCTTTATATGAATAATACAAGAGGGGTATTCGCGATGCGGTGTATTTGTGATAATTTTTTACAAAATTTTCGGTACTTACAATTTATTGTGAACGAACCTGCAATAAAGTATTGTACTTTTGTTTGGCAATATTGATTTTAATCAGCATTTAACTAAAGGCAATCATACAAAAATTGAAACAAAACACTAAATTATACTAATTTTATTAAATAAGGACATAGCGTAGAGCCGGTAGCTTTCTCCATACTGAGTAGAAATGCTTTTGCGATTAAGCTGATCAAATACACAACAAAGAATACAAAGAATTTACAAAGAATACACAATGATTCTATCGTTGCATTTTTGCCACAGGGTTGTATTTTGAACACTGTGCCTCTTGTTTTTGTAATTTCACAAAATTTACTGCAAATATAAAATTTATCAAAAATACACAATACAAGACCAAATACACCTCATATTGAATACCCCTAATGTGTCATATCATGTATTACAGTAAAGTACGGATAAATGCACATAGTTTTCTTATCGAGTTTTTGTGCATTTATGCAATATTCGCATTTATCCCAACCACGGATTAGTGCAAATATGTTGCAATTATGCAAGCCAAGGATAAGTGTACAAATATTGCAATTAATACAAACAAGGCTAAATACAAGTTTTGTGCATTTCTGTGCATCAAAAATTTAGTGCAATTTCTGCTTTCAAAATTTAGTTTATTTATATGCATATGTTTTTCAAACTGGTCTCCACGCTGTCTCAAGAACTACTCTATGGATTGACTTTGTTTTTTTTTATTTTAAAGTAGATATAATTTAATGGATCCTTAACCTTAATTCAGATAATATTGGCTGGGTTTTTTTAGAGCACTTAAAAAAGCGAAAAATGAAAAAAAGCTTCTAAAATTCACATGTCCATTTTTGTAATTTTCAACTATTTATTGATATTATAGGTTCAAGCTCCATTTATTGGATAGCAATAATATAATTTATAAAATATGTTGGTTTTTTTTATAACAGGTGACATGAACGTGCTGTGCCTTTCCGTTTGGGTACGTTTTTTTCAACGTAATGTTTAACGGCGTATTGGCACTTCACATTACACTCTTATGCATCAAAAAAATATTTTCCTACACTTTAAGGCGGATTCACTGACCACCTTGCTTTCTTGCTCTCTTTGTGAGAAAATGCCGCAGTTCGAATTACTGACATGGAAAACTTTCAGCTAGTTTTCTATTTTCCTTTGTCTTATTCAAGGTTCATTTATAAGGTTCAAAAAATGAACTTCAAACTCTTCGTCGAATCAGTCAAAATTTTGATTCAGCTCCAGACCTGCATCAATCAGTCAAAGGTTTGCATTTTTTTACTTACCAGTTACGTGTGAGGTCCGATAACTGTAAAACTGCATATTATTGAAAAAAAATGGATAATAAAATGTATACCACAAAAGACTTCGGAAAAGCAATGGAAAACATCCCTGAAACATCATGGTGAAATTATCTTAGAATAATTACACCATAGAAATAAGTCCAAGCAGTGTTGCCGTTAGGAAAAATTTATGGATACTTTTTTAAGAATCATATATGAATATATGTTTTTATTTGCAAGAATATAAAAAAGTAGGCATTTCTATAAATTCGACAAAAACGTTAAAAAAAATTATGATATTGAGACATTTTTGGACAGTATTTTTTTATCAAAAAATGCATTAACGCAACCTCTTTACAAAGAACTTTACAAAGAACAATTTTGTGATAAATATATTAAGTCTGCCTCATAGCACAGCTGCTGCTGAATGAATTTTTTCTAATTTAATGCTTACTACAAACGATAAGACTAGTAGATTTTTTTTGGGAATAGGTAAAAGTATATTGTAACATATTCTGCGCGGAGAACCTCCAACAGCCTGCCAGTTTTGCAATCATCCTACTTCCATCAAACACATCCTAAATGATTGTAATAAACTAATTTCCATCAGGAAAACTATCTTCGGAAATAGCACACAATCGATTATTTAAAAACCATAAACTTAGAAAACCTTCAAAAAGTAAGAAAATATTTAACTGAATGTAATTTAATACACTTAATTTAAATCTTTATCTAGATACCAATAATTAAGTATTTTTATTTTATAATATTACTATAAATATTTTGTGTCTCTAACTTATAACCAATTATATTAAAATTCTGAACCGAAAGCCCTGGCAGCTAGTGTTCTTGTACTTTTCTTAATTATAACAATTAATTATTGCAATTTCTATAATAAATAAATAAATAATATTGTTTTCCAAAATACTTAAAATGAATAATTTTTAAATTTTATATAAATAAAGGGCAATAGCAACCCATTTTATTTATATTTCATTAAATTGAATAAGCTATTAAATTACTTTTTTATATATTTATATATTATTTTGTATAATAGCTGTTAAATAATTACAACTAATCGTATTCTTTAGCAATTCGATTATTTTTCTTCTTTCTTGTTTTTTAAAAATCTTTTTTTATAATTGTATACATACATATATATTTATTTATGAATAAAATTTTACAAAATATTCCGTACTTTAAAATAAAATTCTTAAATAATCAAACAGAGTCAAAGTATTAGTAGTACTTTATTGAGTCTTTAATTAATCGATATTACAAAATATATATATATAAACAGTTTCTAAGTTGTTACTTAATGCTGTAATGTATGGCCTGCCTGATCGTTACATTATTAACTAAATTAATATATAATATTATAATATTATAATATTATAGCCACTTGGCTATAATAATAGAATAATTTACTCCTGCTCAAGGAGTATTTTAACATTTGCTTTTGACGATTGTCCTAAAAACATATGGGTGAAAGAGACAAGGACAGCTTGTATACGGCGAGACATATACAAGCACTAAAAATACTATACACAATGACGTGTTACTTTCATATATACAATAGCCCAGAGTGAAAATGGGATATATATATATATAAATAAATGCATACATTTTGATAAATTTCATCAAATACAGATTTTACGTTCGCATATAGAATTATAAAAATACGCAATCACTAAAAACATAAAATATTAAATCATTAATGTTATGGTCACGATAATCACTAATAAATTTCAGCTGTTCAGTTGAATTCAATTGCAGCGGCTAGGTAGGAATATATTGTACAGTTCGCTTCAACTTGTTTAGGATATCGTCAAGTATTCTTTTTTTTATAAAAATATGCTATACAAGCCATGTTTAGCGATTTCAGTTAAAAATGACTGGTTGCACTTCACAACCTCACCTTTGCAATGATGCGAGTCGACGTCAAACAGAATCAAAAATAATTTCTAAAAGTAGTCGGATTAATTTTTCTTGATTATTTTTTATTCTTTTGATTATTTTCGTAATTCTAAGTAGTCGTAATTATTTTTTGATTATTTGTAACTGTTATCAATTATGTATCAAAGACATCTCCGTCAAGGATTATATTATGATTACAATTATTTTTAAAATATAATAATGCAATGTAATTGTTTATTAACGTAATCGCAATTTAACAGCTATGTTTTATGTATTGGTTTTTTTTTTTTTGTATAAATATGAAACTTTTAAAATTAATGGAATAAACATAATTTATAAAAAATTTAAACATAACAAAAAATATAAGACTGAAGTACTGAAATGTAAATATGTTTCTTTTTAAGGCAGGCGCCGGTTATCTAAAATTTTATCTTCTTTTTCTTTTTAATCTTTCAAAAGTATAGTCTTTGAAAATTTACTGTTAAATTTTTGTATGGATACTGACGTTATCTCCGATTCTGCAGCCGTTTTAGCAGGTATCGAGTGCACAGCAGAAATATCCATACTCACTCTCTTTACACTCATTTATTTCAAAAATACTTCTTTTGGCAATGTATTGTAGTGAAAACAAAAGCTCTTCAGCTGAATCAACTGAAATTTTAATATGTTATTCACATCAGTGACTTTCGCTATAAAGATTTAAAAAATCGTATATTTTACACTGACCAGTAAACATCCTGTTTTTAGAATTTAAATTTCAAAATTGCGTCATTCTGCCAATTTTCAGTGTTTTTTTTTCTAGTCCCGGCCATAGCTGATTTCATTGTAATTAATTATATTTTTGGTTTTAATTTTTAAGATTAATATAAGAGTAAAAATCAACAAAACCGCCGAAGCTCTTTCTTCGAAAGGCTCTAATTGAGCACCATTTTGAACATAATCAAAAATTATTTTATGAGTTTTGCAATATACCTTTAAAGTTTAAATATCGTTGTTCATTATTTTAACTTTTAAGAAAATAAATCGTAAAAATATTTAAAATGTTCAAGCACTAGGTCTTAATATTATTACTTATTTTTTATATTTACATGCTTTTTTTCTTACTATTACATTTTAACAAAGCTATTTGTTAGTCTTCAAATTAAAAAAATGGAATTGTTATTAAAGCTTAAAAAATTGGGTTTCTGTACTTTAACATGTGTTTTTTTTTCTGAAGTAGATACATTTGGGACTTTTTCATGGATACTTGCTTTAGAATCGTCGCGGCAACACTGATCTGAGGTGAACTCACGAACACAATAAATGAGTTTCACCAAAGTACATAAAAATGGAAAAAACATATGTTTTGACGTCACAAAATTTAAGTTTCCTATCTCTTTATCTCTGCGCCGCACATCAGAAGCGACGGAAGGGAAAAAAAAACTTGAAGCTGTACCGGCAATTTTTCGTATTCCTTTTGTTATTTTCGCGTTGTTGACAGTGCTTTTTATTTTCTTTTTCGCATATCAATGTGAGTTTGTTAGACTTCGGTTGCATTAAAATTTTTTTGCATTTAATTTAATTTAATTTTGCATTAAATTTTTAAGCAAAAGCATTTTGTTAACTTAAATCGTGGTAAAAAATTAAAATTCAGTTGCAAATTTCTATAAACTATAATTCATTTGCTTTCTACCTATCTCGTTTTGTTTTTAGAAAACAAGGAAAGAATACAAGAAATTAAATTCAAGTCTTGACCAATGTAAAATTGGTCAAGGCAAAAAGTAGGCAGAAGAGTAACAAATGCCTGCATCGGTACTTCAATAAAAAAATCATGTGTGAGCAGAAATAAATCAAAAATTTTAGAGTGAGTCATGGTATAATTATTTGACAAGGTAGTAGCATAGACTGGCTTTTTTTCTCACAAGCGGCGATGGTTAGTTGTCAAAATTAGCTGTTCATTAATCAATTAATTAATCAAAGAAATGTGAAAAATAAGCAACGACTTAAACATAGCTAGTCAATCGCAGCAAGCTAAAAACATTCCAATAAACTTCGCGAACAAATTTAATGAATCAAAGAAAAGTTAAAAATAAGCACATAGCTAGTCAAACTACAACTTCTTTAGTTGTTTTTGACAACTACCAATCGCCAAAAAAACTGTCATGGCTACCTTGTCAATCAATTATACCATGGAGTGAGTAAAAGAGAGTAAAAAATCGCGATATAATTCAATCATTTGACATACGTGTGAACACCTCTGTTAAGCTAATCAAGTCAAATAGAGTGCAGTAAGTTTTTGTTACTCTCTCATTGAGTGTGTGGAGAGATAGAGCACAAAAATTTTCAAAACTTCATATAAAAAAATTGCAAAACTTGCTGAAGGTAGTCAGTGAATTCGCCTTTAAAAATCAATAAATAACTGCCAAGAAACTCAAGGTGGTTATTTACTTCCTTCTATGAAAAAAAAAAATCAAGAACATCACTGTGTTTTTGGGTCTCTATATGAGAGCCTGCCCTTTAATGAAAAAAAGTAAATATACAGGTGTGTGAAAATTAATAGTAGAGCTCTTAAATTCAAACATGTATTTGGATAAATAATACTAGACTAGAAATTTCGAATTCGGTACACACATTAACATTCCCCTATGGCCTTTCAACACTGGTTCCAAATCTGTAGCTCGTTTCTGTAACTTTTCTCACCGCAGTTCTCACCAGATTTTCTCCCTTTGACGTGATTTTGACGTCATTCTCACTTGCACTGTTTCTGTAATAAAATGACATAAATCGGTGACTCGTCTCGAATGTTTCAATTCTATTTTCCCAGGAACGCGACAGCCGAAGTGTCTCTGTAAGCTAAAATATTCGACTCGAGTCGAGTGAAGTTGTCACTATGTTTTTACTTGATGAGAAAAATGTAATTTTTACCATTTCGATAAAGTTGTTGATATAAATGTATGCATGTAACTAATACTTGTTTCTTTCTACCGGGTAGGAAAGTATAAACATTACTTTTTTTCTCAATAGTTACACGTTTATTATTAAAACATATTAAATATGCTACTATGTTTACATTATTCTGTATAAAAACTGAAATATTTCATAAATGAGATTTATTATATTATAATATTTGCTTTAAGCAAACCGATTAAGGAAGTAATCGGATCACAATACGTTGTTAGAGTTTGTTTATTTAATATCAATATCACTAAGTGTCAAACAGCTAAAAATTATAAAACAAGCAAAACGAAGAAATGGAAGACACTAAAAAACATGTAAGTATTAAAAGAATACAAAATATATAAAATGTAAACTACAAATTTTTACTTTCATTAAGAGAATACTGTCTGGTCGAGTAAGCAAAAGCCAAAAATACAAGTTGATTGAGCTGATGAAGCAGCACCAAGATGTCGCCAAGGGACAGTTTGGCTCAAAAACTGGGAAGCAAGACATCACTGCCACTTGGAAGGCTATCGCGGAAGATTTGAATGGTATGGGTGGCTCCTGCAAAAATGCCGAACAATGGAAAAAAGTACGTAAAAAGTGTTAATATTTTTCAATGAAGACAACAGCAATTGATTTCAGAGTTGGGCTGATTGGAAGTCTTCGGATATGCCCAGCATCGTGCCTTCGCCAACAGAACAGGGAATCTACCGTCATCTGAAGGACCAAAACCAATAGACGCTTTCCAATAGACCAATAGACCAATAGACCAAGAAGTTCTGCAGTTTTTTGCTAATGATATGGTAGAAGGAGATAACTCTTCCCCAGAGGGAGGCTTTTCTTTGTTGGAGGTTAGTATTTCCCATTCGTTAGTTTAGAGTTTCGTTCGTCAAAGAAATTTGTAACTTTGTCCGAGCTTCTTACGATCAATTGTATTATATGTGTTATTAAATAAAACATATTTTTTGTTTTTTGTTAAAGGTTTCTGTTGAAGAATTCCAACAACCAGTTCATGTCGAGGAAGAGCTTTTTATTGAACCTCAAGAAATTGTACCTTTGAAAACCAAGGCTGCAGACCGTGAACCGCCAGGTAAAAGTATTTACGAAGAGGCCAAGATGAAAGTTGACGAGCATCACACCGAAATCATGCTAACGCTCCGCAGCATTGAGAATTTATTGATAAATCAAAACGAGCTGCTAAATAATATTAATGCATCATTAAGCCTAAAGCATTAGACTATTTTATGCCTTACAAAGTGCCTGTAAAAGTACAAATTTACGATTTAAGTTTTGTTATTGAACTACTTTTTTTTCTTATATAATTTGAATTATTTATTATTTTTTAATTTAAAGTATACACAGATGAATATTAAAAAGCAAACTATCTAATAAAAAAGTATACTAAAAAATGCCAACAGTATGTGTCAGTTTGTATGGGCGACAGGCGTGGCTTTCTTTAAGGGCCTCCGGGAGTTTTTCAAATAGAAAATAACACTTTTTTAAAATTTTGTTTTTGTGGCTTTGTTTTATTTTAGACCAAAAATGTTTGTACATTATTAAAGCTTAATTATTCAAGATTTATCCCTGAAATTTTTGCATATTATCCCTCAAAAAATTTTATTTGCATTTTTGGATAGTTGATATATTCGAGAATAACTCCGTCGAAGGATTTTTCCATATTCGAATTATTTCAAAAGTTACAGTCATTCTTGTATCGTCAGTTACACTGGCTGAAGCTTAACTTAATTACTTTAAACTTGTTTTTGTCGAAACTACTTTTTCCAACACGGTTGACATGATATCTCAAGTTCTAATAGACCGATTGACTCAAAATTTGGTGTGCACCAACTTCATATATCCCTTTATAGCCCGAGCTAGGATTATGTAAAAATTTTTAAAATGTCCAAAATTCGGACCTCTACACTAGAAAACTGCCTTAACTTATTCATATTTGAAATTCAGAGAACATTTTAAGTATTAAAGGAAGGGGGCGTTTATAGTGCCGATTTACAACCGAACCGAGCCGAGCTGAAACTCAAAAACGCATTGGAGTTATAGTGAACGCAAGTCATGCATCATGCATTTTTATGTTAAATTTTTAATATTTTTTAATAAAAACTCCTTGCTTAATTTAAAAAAAATTTCTTGTAATGGTGTCACGTTTGCCTCTTCCTGCATTAAGTATCCCACTGGATGTGTAAATATCACTTCGGTCGTTATTATCGTTAAGTTCAGATTCTATATAATTGTCGCTGCTTGTTTCCGGCATAGGCAAGTTGTATTTTTTTCTGATGTTATGCAATGTGCAGCACGCGTTGATGATAGCACCTGCATAAGCTGGATTAACCATTAAACCTCGATCATGCGAAAGGCACGCAAAAACTTTCTTCAGCACTCCGTTTAGGCGTTCCACAACATTTCTACTCTGTATGTGAGCGCAGTTATATCTCTGTTGGCTACAATTTTCTGAGTTTCTGTAAGGGGTCATCAGCCAAGGTTGCAGTGGATAGCCTGAATCGCCAATGAGCCAGCCAGAAGATCCATTTTCACTGTGTTCAGATTCCAAAACAGCTTTCAGTCTACTGCTTTGCCATATAAAGGCATCGTGAGTGCTTCCACCAAATCTTGGGAAACAAGATAATATTTTTAAATCGTTATCGCAAACAAGCTGTACGTTTTTCGAGAAATATCCCTTGCGATTTATGTAGCAGTACTCAATATCAGCCGAACACCTGGAAAGTTAGTAGCTACAAAAAATCTAAAAAAAGATAGATTCACTTTAATTTCCAAACAATCAAAATATGTGTTCACTATAATTCACCTTTGCTTTACCGCATTTTTCTCTTCCAACGAGGTTGGAAACACGACATATTTTGCCATAAGTTTATTTTGCAGAATATATGTTATCCGGTGAACTATACGGCTTAGCATGGTTTTGCTTACTGGGCACACAAAGTCTTGCCCCACATCCCTCATAAAAGATCCTGTAGCATACAAAAGTAAAGCTACACACAATCTTACGCTGTTAAGAATGTATGTATTCCTCCTTCCTACTTCCATAAAAGGACTCATTTCAACAAGAAGATCCTTTGCAGTATTTTTGCTGAACCGAAAAAGCTCCGAAAATATTGCCTCAGGAATACTGAAGGGATCAAAATTATCTCTTAGGCTGCGCCTTTGAATCCTCATCATATTCCTTCTGTCATGTGATAAAGCATTCATTAACATATATATCTCCATTATTTTAAATAAAGCACAATATATATTTATTTATTTTATTTAGCAAAATCTGCGCAGAATTGTTAGCAAAGTGCTTTGCTATTTGCCGCTTTTCCATTTGTTCCCTCTCACTTGTGTATCTTTTTCATCACGGACCGCTATTTACTCACTTATCAGTTGCAGAAACATTCGCTTTCGCAAAAGTGAGTATTTTGGAACGAACCAGTGTTACGTCAGAAAAAGTGACTATTTGTCGCAAAAGTTACAGAAACGAGCTACTGTTCAGATTCCTCCTATATCTTACAATATTTAAGATACACGGTGTTTTACGTTCTTGGCATGTACCTAGTATTATTGATTTAGAATCTGAACTGCCAACCATAAAATAAAAAAATAAAACATTGTATTTTAGAAAAAATGTCAAATCTTCCAACAATACTATAACAACCACTGTAATGACATGTGCATAAGCGGAGCTGTAATCATCCAATGTTAGAATTTCTTTGTTGTGTTTTTCTTTTTTGCATTTTTTGCACAAAAAAGGTAGTGTGTACATATTTGGGTTTCATTTGTTCATTTATGCATACAAAGTTGAAATAAAAAAGTTATTTTAGGGCTAAAAAAGCGAAAGCAATTATGCGTTTTTTGCTTTAATTTGCATTAACACGTGTATTTTGACATACATGGCTTCAAAATATGATCCACTTTGGCAATCTTTGCACTTATCCGTGTTGCATTTATCCATATTTTACTGTATATATTTAACCTTCTGAACCAAGCCTTACAGACTACAGTATTTTCTTAAATCTGTGGATAACAAAAGTAATTTAAAACATAAGGTTGAACAAAAGCAAAGCAAAGGCTAACATTATTTCAAAAGTGCATTGAAAATTCTTATCAAAGTTGATTTTTCGAGGTCTAAGTCAATTTAAGTGAAATTATAAAGAGAAAGGTTCTCAATCAACTCTCGTTGTAAACAGATTTGTTTGATAATTTAGCTGCGAAAATTTTTAAGTTAATCCAGTGTTTTTGAATATTTAAGTCTAATTTCTGTGTAAACTTGTACTTTTTGGGACATTTGAGGACGTTTTCCAGTCAGGTTTTTATAATTTTTGTTTATTTTTCCACTAAATTCTATTAAAGAAGAAAAATAAAATTTGTTTCTGAAAAAATTTTTTTTTTCATAAGCTGTGGAAGCTAAATTTTTGAGTTTTGTGTTTACATTCATATTCGCTTGTTTCTGTTGTTTGATTATTTGTGTCATTTGTACATTAGCAGTTGTGCATCAATTGTATTTTAAATTTTTTGTACATACTTTTGTTAATCGCTGTACACTTCTAAGAACTTTTAGTACAGGGTGGATACAAAGCTAATTTTTCTTTTTTTGTTCTTTTTATTCTTATTGATAAAATTTGTTAAAATTGTTGCTTGTCATTTAAGTGCAGTGGTTTTTTTTTTTTTGCCTTATTTTCGTTTCTGCATTATTTTTATATGATTTGTGCTAAGCCTGGCTGCTCTGTAAGGGGTGAAACTGAGCGGTTTTTATCATGCTGGTTATGTGATAATGCTGTTCATACCAAATATGCAGGCGTGACAGGCCGAGTTGCGGATTGTGTTGAGGAAGGTAAAGGGTTGCGTTGGTCTTGCGAAAAATATAGATTGGCTGACATCAACTTCTACAAGCTTTTCAAGCAGACAAAGCAAGGCTTCTCTGAAATAAGTAAGGAACTTTCTACGCTTTCTGAAAAATTTTATACAAACCAGTCTCTTTTCGACGATTTTAAATATATTGAAGAGTCAATTCCTTCACCCAAAAGGAAAAAAAAAAGTCTTTGCGTAGTAAGCAAAAAAATAGATTCAACTCCAACTCAACATTCTTCTGTACATGACATTGCTGATGACATGGACATTGGTGGTATAACAGCCCCTCCACCTATTTTAACTTCTACTTCGAATACAGCAAACATATCGATTTCTGCTCCTTTGCCAGTGCTGGCACCTCCACCTTCATTGCCAGTCATGTCTTATGCCCAAACTGTTTCTCTTTCACCAACTTTGGTCGATTCCCAGGTTGTTCCTCTTACTTCTCAGGTTTCTGTTCCACCTAAGCCAATCATTGCCATTCCACCAACTAAATCAATCTTTGTTTCTCGCTTAGCTGCGGATACAACAGAGGTTGATATAGATTTTTTCATTGAATCAAAGTTGAATTGCTCCTTGCATCTTTCGGTTCATAAATTCAAATATTCAAATGTAAGATCAATTACTTCTTTTAGATTAACAGTTCCTGAAAATTTATTTAATTCTATAGTTGATGTAAACTTTTGGCCGCCAAACACAATTGTACGCGAATTTGAATTTAAAAGCAATCCAAGACCGATAAATGTGGTGGTGTTTTGATAGCTGTTCAAAACTCGCTTGTATCTGAAGAATTGACAATTCTCAACACCAGTGACATTGAGTTCATTTGTGTTGCAGTTAAATTAAATAATAGTATTATTTATGTTACCGCTCTTATATTTCTCCTAAATGTGACTTAACAATGTAGTTAAAACACTTACACGCCATCGAAAAAGTTCACAATTTGTTAAAAAATAAAGACGTTCTTACTGTGCTGGGTGATTTTAACCATTTAACATTTTGTGACTTGGAGATCGTCTGACGATTCTTCATTTCTTACTCCTGTTTCCAATAGTGATTGGATAAATTATTTCTTAGATAAGCTGTCTGATCTGTGTCTTCAACAAGTCAGTGATATTTTAAATATAAACCACGGAACCCTAGACCTTGTATTTGTAGATAGAAGCACTACTTTTAATCTCCATTGTTCGAATCCCGTATCTCTTCCAGAAGATGTACATCATCCAACTCTTGAAATAACGGTTTTACTCCCCCACGAAAAAGAAGATAAAGTAACTGCTGATGCGCGAAATAAAAAAGTTTATAATTTTAAGAAAACGGACTATGTAAAACTTAATTCCTTACTTTCGCAGACTGATTGGTCTCCAATTTTAACTAGCGGAACATCATATTCATATTATGACGTCGAATCTTCTGTACAGTTTTTCAATGATACTCTGCAAAGGTGTTTCTTATTGTCCGTCCCAAAAAAAAAGTGTTTCTCCAATCCTTTAAATTCACCCTGGCTTAAAAATTTAAAAAAATCGATTATTTAAAATATATAAAATATCTGGTTCTAGTTTAGAGTTTGCTTCCTATTCTTCTTGTCGTTATAGATATCAACTATTAAATAAACAATGCTATTCTGCTTATATAATTAACATAAAATCTCAATCTAAAGATGATCAAAAACTTTACCATAGTTTTGTTAACTCAATACGTAAAGCCTGCAGCATTCCACCCCTTATGAAATTCAATCAGGAAGAATCATCTTGTGACAATGTGATTTCTAACATGTTTGCAAACTTTTTTAAATCAACTTACTCCGATATACCATTTAATACTAGCACGGTGTATCCTTTTCTCCCGCCAGTTAACTCTTTTGAAACTCCTGTAATGGACCCAAATATTGTTATGTGTTATCTTCGATAAGTAAAATCTTCTTTAACGCCCGGCCCTGATAAAATTCCAAGCTGTATTTCAAAGTAATGTGCTACAAACCTGTGTACTCCTCCAGCAAACATTTTTAATATTTCCTTGCTTAGTGGTTATTTTCCTATTATATGGAAGGATTCTTATATTATACCCCTTCATAAATCTGGCTCCAAGATAGATGTTTCTAACTATCGAGAAATTGCAAAATTAAGTGTAATCCCTAAGTTATTTGAGAAAATCATAACTGATCAATTAACCCACTCCGTGTCTTCAACCATTTCTGTCTTTCAACATGGTTTTATGAAGGGTAAGTCCACTATAACAAACCTCTTAGAGTTTACTAAGCGTGTTATAAATGGTTTTACTTTGGGATTGCAGACTGATGTTATATATACGGACTTTAGCAAAGCTTTCGACAGTGTTAATCATAATCTTCTTTTGAAAAGACTCCACCTTATTGGGTTTCCTGTCACATTATTAAATTGGATATATTCATATTTAACATTTTCTTTGTTACAAATCACCCGAAGAACGACATCTTTTACAATCTGATCTAAATAGACTTGTGGACTGGTGTAGCTTAAATATATTAAATCTCAACTTAAAAAAATGTAAGCAAATGACATTCTCGCGAAGATCTGCTAAAAACATAAATTACACTATAAATAACACTAACTTAGAAATAGTTTCCAGTTTTCTCGATCTTAGTGTTAGTATGGATTCAAAACTTCGCTTCAATCTCCACGTTAATATTGTGATAAATAAGGCAAGAGGAGTCCTTGGTTTCATTAAAAGATGGGCTAAAGAATTCAGTGATCCCTTTACTACTAAATTATTATATACCTCTCTCGTAAGGCCAATTTTGAATATGCATCAGTTATATGGAACCCACAATATAATGTCTACATCGACGCCATAGAATCCGTTCAAAAACAGTTTTTACTTTTTGCTTTACGTCATAGTCGTTGGAACCCCAATATTATGCTTCCATCGCATGAAATACGCCTTAAAATTATTTTACTACCTTCCCTAAGAAGCAGAAGAATGATGCTTAATGTCATGTTTCTATATAAATTACTTCGTGGCGAGATTAGTTCGGAATATCTCATCTCAGCTCTAAATTTCAACATCCCAAGGAGAGGAACTAGACAAATTCTGTTTTTTCAAGTTGAGTCAGTACAGTTCTAATTACGCTCTTCATGAACCTTTACGATGTATGTGCAGTGATTTCAATGATAACTTCAACATGATTAATTTTTCTGAGTCTGTAGACGTCTTAAAACGGAAAATTATATTATTATACAATACAATTATACAATTTAACTTCATCCTATTATACCTAACGCAGTTTTATAACAATGTAATATTGGTAATTGAGATTGTTCTGTTTCTCCTTTTTGTCTCGATATTATGTTTTATTAAGTAAGCACCATCAAATATTAATCATTTTTAAAACTTACTTTTTAATTATTTATATTTAAATTTTAAATCGAATTGTGATTTACGTGCTCACGTGGTTTCCTGATTTGAAATTAGACTGAACTCACACTATCACCTGGATTGGTGTGCCAGAGTATATCTCTTTTCCACACAAGTTTATGCCTGCGTTGGCCCAAATGCATATCCAACTAATTGGGATCACGATTTGCAGTATGCGCACAACTGGCATTTTTCAAGCGTCCAAATTGCAGCGTTAATTTTTTTGACGCGAATGATGAGTGACGCTTGACAGAAAAATTAAATTTTAGAATGTTTGACATTTGCAGTAGACATCTGTATGACTGCATTTGAACGCATTTGCTTAAAATACAAATTCTTACTCTCTTCCATTCTCAGCTACCAAGTACGAGCGAGCGAAGGAGAAAATAAAAGCAAAACATTAACGTAGCAGTACTCAAATCAGAAGTGTATTTGAAATGAAATTTGCTCGCATATATTGTGTTATTTTCGCTGTACGCCAAGAACTTACACGGAAAGAAATAATTTACTTTTATTAAGAAGAAAAAAAGCTCAACTGAATTCTACTAGCAACAAGTAGAATTTCACTTAACTTTAGTTGAAATCAGAAATTTGAGCTTGCAACAGAAAATAATTTACTCAGTTATCAAAAAAATTTTCCAGAATTTATATGCTTAATCTTGAGAAATTATTTTCTTAATGTTGTTATATACACTTGCGCTCAAAAAAAAGCCGACTTAACAATTTGATAACTAATATTTTTTTCTTAAATTATAACACAGTGTGCCAAAACCATAAATAAACAAGCACATCCAAACTTTATAAAAATTCTTCCATTACACCTAATTTGGCCTCTCAAGGTCATCACAGTTTTTTCTACCCATTTTTAAATTTAAAGTGTTCGAATTTTGTTGTGCCGACATTAATTGCATTTTTACAGCAATTTGGCCTATTGGAAATGAAAAATAAATATAATTTTTTTCAATAGAATTTGACGATAAATAAGGATTTGTAAAATGATTTGACGAAATAGGAGCAGTTTGTATGGTAACAAACATTAATTACATAGGAATTAGTTTTTGACAAAAAAGAATATTTTTAAACTGCCGCCATTTAGCAAAGTCTTAATTGATTTCGATATTCTTAAGTTTAATAGAAAGAAAATTATAGAATACATAAATAATAATAATCTAATTAGTTCAATAAATTTTTTCTATATAGAGCTCTTCGCCATGTTTTCTCAGTCTGTACCATACAGTCTCAAATTTGTGAAAAATTCTGCATACCCTTGGTACACAAAGGATTTAAAGACTCTTCGCAATAATAGGAATAGGGCATGTAAGAAATATGTTTATAGTTTTGACTCAAATGACCCAGAAACATACAAACGTTTGTTTCTGGAATTTAAGAATCGCACAGCTGCATTATATAATGAGTAGTTGGATAATATCAAGCTGAGTCTTTTGTCTGATCCAAGAAAATTTTGGGGATTGTAGTAAATATAGTAGTATGTAATAGAATATAGTAGGATGTATTTCTACGTCAAAATATAAAATGTACTGCTCGAAAGACAGCCAACTTCATAGATAAGAAGACATTTTTTGGGAAGACTTTTGAAACTTCCGTTTTACACTTTGTTCACTTTTACTTTTGATATTTTACAATCTGATCTAAATAGACTTGTGGACTGGTGTAGCTTAAATTAATTAAATCTCAACTTAAAAAAATGTAAGCAAATGACATTCTCGCGAAGATCTGCTAATAACATAAATTACACTATAAATAACACTAACTTAGAAATAATTTCCAGTTTTCTCGATCTTGGTGTTATTATGGATTCAAAACTTCGCTTCAATCTTCACGTAAAATGGTGATAAATAAGCCAAGAGGAGTCCTTGGTTTCATTAAAAGATGGGCTAAAGAATTCAGTGATCCCTTTACTACTAAATTATTATATACCTCTCTCGTAAGGCCAATTCTTGAATATGCATCAGTTATATGGAACCCACAATATAATGTCTACATCGACGCCATAGAATCCGTTCAAAAACAGTTTTTACTTTTTGCTTTACGTCATAGTCGTTGGAACCCCAATATTATGCTTCCATCGTATGAAATACGCTTTAAAATTATTTTACTACCTTCCCTAAGAAGCAGAAGAATGATGCTTAATGTCATGTTTCTATATAAATTACTTTGTGGCGAGATTAATTCGGAATATCTCATCTCAGCTCTAAATTTTAACATCCCAAGGAGAGGAACTAGACATTTTCTGTTTTTCAAGTTGAGTCAGTACAGTTCTAATTACGCTCTTCATGAACCTTTACGATGTATGTGCAGTGATTTCAATGATAACTTCAACATGATAAATTTCTCTGATTCGGTAGACGTCTTAAAACGGAAAATTATATTACATTTAAATAATTAAATCAATTTAACTTCATCCTATTATACCTAACGCAGTTTTATAACAATGTAATATTGGTAATTGAGATTGTTCTGTTTCTTCTTTTTGTCTCAATATTATGTTTTAAAAAGTAAGCACCATCAAATATGAATCGTTTTTAAAACTTACTTTTTAATTATTCCATATTTAAATTTTAAATCGAATTGGGATTTACGTGCTCCCGTGGTTTCCTGATTTGAAATTAGACTGAACTTACACTATCACCTGGATTGGTGTGCCAGAGTATATCTCTTTTCCACACAAGTTTATGCCTGCGTTGGCCCTAATGCATATCCAACTAATTGGGATTTTGATTTGGCGGATATGAGATTTATCTCATTTCCACGTAGGCCCTTGGGTTGGACAATGGCTGCAAACCAGTTAAAATTAGTTTAATGCTTTGGATTGTTTTTCGGGTACCTTAAATTGATAATTACTAATATTTAATTCGATGTTGCTTATTTCTTTAGAATCAAGTTTATTTAAATAAGCGTTTTATATATATTCAATTTTTAAATTCCGCTGAAAAGCTAATTAATGTGCTTAGTGGAAAATCCTAATTGGCAATAGGGGGTATGTTTTAGTACGTAGGTACATTCTGTCTGTCCCGGCTGATTCGGGCAGGATCTAGAATGTAAATCGTGCATGCGTATAGGACGGGTATACATATCTTTTGAAGATTTCATACCTCCGGGCGAATCCAAAAAAAAAAAAAGCCGAAGCAACATCTTCAAGAGAATAAATTAAATAAAAACTATTTAAATAAAACTGATTACTAAATTATCAGATGTGGGGTACCGCACACGCATTAAAATGAAAAATTTAATAAAAACTGCCATGATTGATGCGCTGCGTTCGGCTAACGTTGATGTACCAAACACAGCTACGTTGGTGCTAATCCGAGCGCTGTATAGTGAGGTTATGCAAGATACAGATGACGTTCATGCAGGCACATCGGCCGTAACCTCAAAGTGCGTTACACCAGAAAAAACTTCTGATACAGTAAACGCAAAGGCTGCAACTGATGAACTTCCGCCTTCTGTTCTTCAAAATATTGAAGGAACTTCTGCCGATCAAACTTCTGCTGCCGATGAAACTTCTGTTGCCACTAAAACTTCTGATGTTGATGAAACCTCAGTTAAAACCAATGCCAGAGCAACCGCTACTAAAATATCTTGTGATTGTTCCGCAGGAGCTTCTGTCCGTTTGCTCTGTGAGGAAAATTCTGGAGATCACCTTACATCGGCGGAGAGCGCCTCCTCTGCTTACCACGTAGTTGCTGGTATTGCTTCAGCATGTGCTGTTATCCAAAATATGTATCGTGCTGCTGAAGATATGATTTCCGAACTTGATGTAGAAGAGGAGCAAGAGCTCAAACGGCTTGAAAGGCGCAAGAAATTTGCAGAATCGAAAAGGGAGTTGGCGGATATGGAATCAGTTAGTAATCCAGGAAGAAAAGTAGATTTTTCTGACATCGAAAATGCCATTTCTCCCTTTTATTGAGATAAGTCTTATGGAATCCGGAAGTGCATTCATGATTTTGAAGACGTTGTCTTGTCCTTAGGGTGCGATGAACGTTGCAAATACCTTTCTGTACGGCGTTTAATGCAGGGTACCACTAAAATTTTACTCCGAACCGTTTGTGCCGATTGTTGGGAATCTTTAAAAGGAATACTTTTAAAATAATTTGACTTAAAAATAAGCAAAAATGAGATATATCGCCAACTTGGTCAATGAGCTCCCGTCGTGATGAACCATTATTGCATTACGTACTTTCAATGCGGGAGCTAACTTCACATGGTGATGTTGATGATACGGATCTCATAGAGTTTATAATTGATGGACTATGCGATTCGCCATCAAACGTTTCAATTGTTTACTCAGCTAAATCAATGGATGAACTTAAGAATCTTTTACCGCGATACGAGAAAAAAAGAGTTAATAAAACACCAACAACTAAAAGTGTTCTAACAACTTTAAATCGCAATACCACTACGACACCGACTATCGGAGCAACCAGGTGCTTAGACTGATCTGCTTTTGGCCACATTGCTGCTACTTGCCCAAAAGAAAAACGGCCGGCTGGTTCCTTTTTTCGATGCGCAGATACTGGACACATCTACAAAAACTGTACAAAATCGCCAAAGCCCAGACCAATTGGAATTGTTAATGAAGATTATTCAGACGATGTTTTGAAGGACTTGAGCGCTATACAAATGGTAAGCGTTGCTTTAATGTTAGGAAAAGATAAGTGCACAGATTAAATAAAATGTCTCTTTTGGATACCGGTAGTCCGGTTAGCTTTGTTCAAAAATCCATTTTACCTGAAGAAATCGAACTTGGAAGTTTAGTTTAAGGGGCTAGGAAAATTTAAGTTGTATACTTAATGTACTTAAGGGTCCGCCATCTAACGGTTTTTTTTCAACTAGTGCTTATTTCGTGAATAGTAACACTTAGCTCATGTCTGATTTGACAGATAATTAGTTTTATCCTTCCGCTGAACGAATATGGTTGTGTATACGCTTGAACAACGCTGGGAAATATTGCGACATTACTTTGAAAATCATGGTAATGTTGCAGAATGTATGCGAAAATTGCGTACGGATTTTGGAAGAAGAGAAGCACCGTCAGCTCCGTGTGTTCGTTATCTTGTGAAAAAAGTGAAAGAAACTGGCATCCTCATCGATAAACCAAAGCAAGAAAAGCCAAAAGCCGTGCGTACACCCGAGAATATTGTTGCTGTGGCAGAAAGTGTGCGTGAAGCGCTATCAACATCAATTCACCGTCGTTCTCAACAATTGAACATTTCGGAGACATCATTGAGACGAATTTTGCATAAAGACCTTAGTATGACGCCATATAAAGTCCAATTGGTTCAGGAGTTGAAGTCAACTGACCATCCAATGCGTTTTCGCTTCGCTAAGTGGGCCTGCGATCGACTTACAGAAGATGCCGATTTTGCCAAGAAAATCATCTTTTTAGATGAAGCCCATTTTGATCTTGGCGGGTATGTAAACAAGCAAAATTGTCGCATTTGGGGCAGAGAAAACCCGCACGCATATATTGAAAAACCGCTGCACCCAAAACGAGTCACTGTTTGGTGCGGATTTTGGTCCAGAGGCATAATTGGGCCATTTTTCTTCGAAAATGAGCAAGGAGTGACCGTTACAGTCAATGGTGATCGTTATCGGGCCATGTTGAACGAATTTTTGTTCACGAAAATTGAAGAGGAGGATATTGGCAACATTTGGTTTCAACAGGACGGCGCTACGTGCCACACAGCCGAAGCTACACTCGATGTTTTGCACCCTGTTTTTGAAGATCGCATTATCAGCCGCAGAGCTGATGTCGTTCGGCCACCTCGGAGCTGCGATTTGACACCGTTGGACTATTATTTGTGGGGTGCCCTCAAAGATAAGTGTTACGCCGACAAGCCAGAAACATTTGACGCTTTTAAGGATAATATTCGTGAAGCCATTGGTGAAATACAGCTGCACACAATCGATAATGTGCTTAAAAATTGGACCGATCGTGTAGGCTACTGCATAGCCAGCCGAGGCAGCCATTTGAATGAAATTATTTTCCATTATTAACCGGAAGAATTGTACTTTCAAATAAAAAAAGAAATTTGAGAAAATATCCAGCAATGTTTTTTATGGACATTTCAAAAAAAAAAGTTATTTGGCGGATCCTTTATATGTTGCTATCTTAATCTCGATTCTCAAGTAAAAAAAATACTTCTTATGGTCATTCCAGATGGTATTACTCCTATGCCCTTACTAATTGGTTGTGATATACTCAAGAAATTTAAAATCAGTTTGTATGCAGATCTTCAGTGCGAAAATTCTTCAAAACAAATCAATTTTGAACTTATAAAAAATAATTTATTAGATCAACTTCATGTGAGCACTTATTTTCCTAATAATTTAAATAATAAAACAGCTGTTTTGATTAATTCAAATGATTGTTCTATTGATGGTAGGCCTTGTGGTGACCTTAAGGTCATAAAGATTAGAAATTTTATACAAGGAAAAGAGTTGTTAGTAAAGGATTCTGCTTCCTCATTGGAAAAGCAAAAAACCGACGCTCATGAAATTTCATTTATTGATTCAGCAAAAATTTAATCGTTTTTTGACATTCCTAAAACTAAAGTTGTTGATGCATGGGATTGTGATATTTTTTCAATTAGGCTCGAACCAATTGATCAAATTGACATTGGTCCTGAGTTAGAGAGGAGTATGGTCGATAAGATACGCGCTGTTATAAATGATTTTTATCTGAATTTTGAAAAATCAAAGGTGTCTCCATTAGAGTATGAAATGAAAATCTGCCTTTCGATTGATACGCCAATTTTTTGTCGCCCTAGGCGCTTATCTTTCTCTGAGAAACAGGAAGTTGACAAAATTATTAAAGATTTATTAAAACGAAATATTATTAAACATAGTAATTCCCCTTACGCCTCACCAATCGTTTTGGTGAAAAAGAAGTCTGGAGAAACACGAATGTGTATCGACTATCGCGCTCTAAATAAACATACGATTCGCGATAACTATCCCCTTCCCTAAATCGAGGATTGTACTGAATATTTGGGGGTAAGAAAGTTTTTACCTTGCAGGATCTAAGAAGTGGATTTCACCAGACTAAAGTCTCTCAAGACTCAACTTATCTTACGTCTTTCGTTGCTCCGAATGGTCAATATGAGTTTTTAAAAATGCCATTTGGTCTTAAGAACGCACCTAGTGTTTTTCAACGTTTCAATACTAGTGTTTTTCGAAAATTTTTTTGATGCCAAGCAAGTTGTAATTTACATGGACGATATTTTGATAGCAAATGACAATATGACAGAGCATATTCAAATAGTGCGTGAAGTTTTACGCTGAATTTCAGAGAATGGCCTTGAATTAAAGTTGTCAAAATGTAGATTTGCCTACTCAAAGATAGAATACTTAGGTTATAACATATCTGATCAGGGTATTCAGCCTAGTGATTCACATATTAAGGCCATACAACAATATCCTATTCTTACTCCTTTTTGGGATTGAGTTCATACTTTAGACGTTTTATTAATTCATTTTCTCGTATAGCAAGACCACTTTATGACCTCATAAAGAAAGATAAGCCTTTTATATTTTCAAAAGAATGTGAAGATGCCTTCCGAGTGTTGCAGCATTGTTTGGTTTCATCGCCAGTATTGGTAATTTACGATCCAAAACGTGAAACTGAGTTACACTGTGATGCAAGTTCCCTTGGCAATGGTGCTGTTATTCTGCAGCGGCAGGATAATAGGAAGTTACATCCAGTTGCTTATTTTTCTAAGAGTACAACAGCACAAGAGTCGAAATATCATAGCTTTGAGCTTGAAACCTTGGCAATCATATCAGCTCTTTGCCGTTTTAGGGTATATCTTGAAGGGATTCCATTCACAATAGTCACAGACTGCAGTTCAATTACTCTCACACTTAATAAAAGAAACCTAAATCCTCGTATCGCAAGATGGGCTCTTGAGCTTGAAAATTTTAACTATAAAGTACAGCATAGAAATGGCGTAAACATGGGTCATGCGGATGCATTGAGTAGATGCCACATTATCTCAGTAATTAACTCTGAAGATATCGACTTTCAGTTAAGAGCTGCATATAGCGGTGATCCCGTTATTTTGGCTTTAAAAGATAAGTTAGTTTCTGAAAACTCAAATCAGTACGTACTTCAGGATGGTATATTATTTAAAAATATTAAGAATGGTAAACTTGGATTGGTTGTTCCTTCAGAAATGGAAACAAATTTAATTAGACATGTTCATGAAAAAATCGGTCATTTGGGAGCCACCAAGTGCTATGAACAAATTCGAATGCATTTTTGGTTTCCTGAAATGCAGCAAAAAATTGACAAATTTATAAAAAATTTCATCCGTTGTATAATGTACTATTCTCCTGCATTGTCATGCGAGCGTAGCTTATTTAATATTCCTAAAGAACCACTTTCGTTCCATACACTTCATTTAGATCACTTTGAACTGTTACCATCATTACAATCTAAGCGGAAACATTTTCTTTTTATTGTTGACGCTTTCACTAAATATGTGAAACTTTATTCAGTTGTATCAAGAAGTCTGCGCTGCTCTTAAGAAGTACTTCGAATACTATAGTCGTCCTTCAAGAGTGATTACTGATAGAGGCACGTGTTTCACTTCCTTAGAGTTCAGTTCTTTTATGTTAGAATCAAATATATCTCATGTTAAGGTTGCAGTTCACTCACCTCAGGCCAATGGTCAGGTAGAAAGAGCCAATCGAATATTAACTCCAATGTTGGGAAAGCTAAGTGAACCATTACAACATGCAAATTGGGTGCAAACATTATCCCAGGTTGAGTATGCTATCAATAACACGGTGAATAGATCAACGGGAAGTACACCTAGTAAGCTTCTGTTTGGAGTTGATCAGCGAGGTGTTATAGTTGATAAACTTACTGAATTTTTAGAAGAAAAGCAATTGAATAACTCTGAAAGGGAGTTATATTACGAGAGAATGCATCAAAAGCTATAGTAGGGGTTCAAGAATATAATAAAAAGAAGTTTGATGAGCGTCACAAGCCGCCACATAACTATAAAAAAGGGAACTATGTCGTCATTCAAAATATTGACAACCGTCAGTACCAACAAAAAACTAATTCCAAAATATAAAGGACCATATGTCATTCACAAGGTTTTGCCCCATGATAGATATGTAGTTCGTGACATAGAAAACTGTCAAATAACACAATCACCTTATGATGGCATTATAGAAGCAAAAAATATGCGATTGTGGAAAATTGATTAAAAAAACAGCTGTTTTAGGCAACGCTTAGTATTACACATAAGCTAAATATTTCTTTGTAAATTGGTACCGAATGATCTAGGCCGATCATGTGGTCAGATTGGACGAGATGTAGTAAATAGTAGTATGTAATAGAATATAGTACGGTGTATTTCTACGTCAAAATATAAAATGTACTAAACTTCAAAATGGCTCGAAAGGCAGCCAACTTCATAGATAAGAAGACATTTTTTGGGAAGACTTTTGAAACTTCCGTTTTACACTTTGTTCACTTTTACTTTTGACATTAAAGCCGAAGCAACATCTTCAAGAGAATAAATTAAATAAAAACTATTTAAATAAAACTGATTACTAAAGGATTTATTAATGTTAAGAAGAAGACAGATGGATTTCCTTCTTCTTTTAAATTTCAGGATGGATTTACTGACGATTCCACCATTATTTGTGGCCTATTTGCCAATCTTTTTAAAGAATCATTTTGTTCAGATTCTTTTAATCCTGATTTAGCGTATTTTGATTATATGAACAACGCACCCAAAGTTTCTCTGGAGCATATATCTTTTACCTCAGAGAATATTTTTAAGTATATTGTATCAATCGATGAAGATTTTAGCGCTGGACCAGATGGGATTCCTAGCGCAGTATTAAAACAATGTGGCTCCATTTTGTGTCAACCGCTCTCGTTGCTTTTTAATAAATCAATTAATGAAAGTAATTTTCCTCTTTTCTGGAAAAAATCTTTTATCAGTCCTATTTACAAAAAAGGTTGCAGGAATGACGTCACTAATTATAGGTCTATCGCTAAGTTGTCTTAGATTCCTAAACTTTTTGAGCGAATAGTGTACGATCGAGCACTGTGGGCAAGTCATGACGACTCGTCAGCATGGTTTTGTTACTTGCAGATCCACTGTGTCTAATGGGTGGATATAAAAAACATTTTACAGAACAATTTTGGTGACCGGTTATCTTGCGATGAACTTTACGATGAACTAAGGGCAACCACTTTAAAACAAATAGTTTAGAATTTTTTAATGAAATTAAAACCAAACTGAGACGACAGAATAATAAAATTTTGGTTATAATGGGAGAAGGAAGCGTATCCAATCAATGTGCTGAAAACAACAGACGCACCGCTCTTAATTTATTTAAAAGTAAAATTCCAGAGCCAATGAAAACTATACTGACTTGTAGGAATCCAACAAGTTTAGAATCCGCAATGGATATCCTTTTCCAAGCTGGATACGCACATTTGAATGGTATTCAAAATACGAGATCAAATAACATAACAACATATAGACCTCAACAAGGCCATCAAATAAGACAAAACAATTTTAATGTAAATTACCACGGAACAAATACACGACAGAATTACCCTAACAAACGACAACAAAATAATTTCCAAGCACAACAACATACTAACAACTACAACAGACGACAACAAAATAACTTCCAAGTACAACAACATACTAATAACTATAACCGACAACAACAAAGTAATTTCCAAACACAACAACATACTAACAACCATAACCGACAACAACAAAATAGCTTCCGGACACAACAAAATTATAACAATACAAGTAACAGACAATACAACCCGAACTTTGAAGCAAATGACAGTAGGCAACCAGCCCCTGAACCTATGGACGTTAATAACATTGAAACCCTAAATTTTCCTTCACACGCCTCGGAGGAAAATTACCATATATAAAAATAAAAACAAAATTAGGATATCTGGATCTTATAATTGACACTGGAGCAACTAACTCAATTCTAAATCCAAATATCTGCAATCCAAAATGGAATATTCCATCTGAAAATATTTCCATTAAAACACTACAAAATACAATTACTATCAGAGAAAAAGTTAAAATACCAACATTTAGAGAATTCGAAGACCCAGACGGAACGCTAGAATTCATAATTTGCAAATTTCATGACCAATACGATGGCTTAATAGGAAACGATATCCTGAGGCGTTATAAAAAAAAATCGATTACTCAATCCCAGAAGTAATCATAAACAATAAACCATTACCTATTCATTTTCATGAACACAACGATGAAAATAAAGTAAATTTAATAATTGAAACAATAATTGAAAAGGGAATTTACAATATAGAAAATTTTAAAACCGAAGTAAAAACTAAAGCATTATGCAAAGGTGAAATTCGAGTAAAAGATACCGAAATAACTAAAATTACAACGGAAAACTTTTGCGTATACAACGAGAAGCCATGGTGGGATGCGCTTATTGGAAAAATCAGGCGAGAACATTTAAATTCAGAGGAACATCAAGAGCTACTCAAATGCTTAAAAAAAATATAAAGATATATTTTTTCAAGAAGGAACAAATTTGTCCGGCACAAACGCAATAAAACATAAAATTCGAACCACTAATGATATTCCAATTCACACAAAAAAATTCATAAGAATGAAGTAGATAAGCAAATAAAAGAGATGCTGGATAGCCAAATAATTCGGCCCAGCAATTCTCCTTACAATGCGCCTATATGCCAAAGAAATCCGATTCTAGTGGAAGGGAAAAATGGAGATTAGTTATTGACTATCGAAAACTAAATGAAGTAACGATCGATGACAAATACCCAATCCCGAATATTGATGAAATGCTAGATAAATTGGGAAGATGCCAATATTTTACTACCCTCGATTTAGCGAAGGGGTTTCACTAAATCGATATTGCAGAGGAAGATATACACAAAACCGCGTTCAGCGTAGAAGGAGGTCACTACGAATTTCTCAGAATGCCCTTTGGTTTAAAAACGGCCCCAGCAACGTTCCAGCGCCTAATGAACAACATCTTGGGCGAACTTATTAACAAAATATATCTCGTCTACCTGGACGATATCATAATTTTCTCTACATCATTGCAGGAACGTATAAATTCACTAAATTTGGTTTTTGAACGACTAAAACAAGCTAACTTAAAGGTTCAGTTAGATAAATGCGAGTTTCTAAAGAGGGAAACAGAGTTCCTCGGACACATTGTTACGCCCAATGGAATAAAACCAAATCCTAAGAAGATAGACTGTGTAATGAAATTCACAATTCCAAAAACCCCAAAGCAAATTAAATCATTTCTAGGCTTAACAGGTTACTACCGTAAATTTATCAAAGATTAATTAAGGCTTAACAGGTTACTACCGTAAATTTATCAAAGATTATTCAAGAAAAGCAAAACCAATGACTCAATTCCTAAAAAAGAATTCCAAGATCAACATAGAAAATCCTCAGTATATTCACAGTTTTGAAACATTAAAACGATTACTGACCAATGATCCAATTCTACAGTACCCTGATTTCAACAAAAAATTCACAGTTACAACAGACGCTAGCAACTACGCACTGGGTGCAGTCCTTTCACAAGACAACCACCCACTATGCTTCGCCAGTCGTACGCTTAACGCCCACGAAATCAATTACAGTACGATAGAAAAAGAACTACTAGCTATAATTTGGGCAACCAAATACTTTAGGCCCTATATTTTCGGACGAAAGTTTTTTATCGAAACAGATCACAAACCATTAACGTGGCTTTTTTCAATTAAAGAGTCTAATTCCAAATTGGTCAGATGGAGGCTAACATTGTCGGAATTTGACTACGAAATTAAATACAAAAAAGGAACGAAAAATAGCAATGCCGACGCATTGTCCAGAATTGAGCCTGCAAACGTAAACACACTAGAACTAAATTATCCAACGATAAAAGAAGGCACGGCACCCATCAACTTGTTTAAAAATCAAATCATAATAAGAAAAATTACATCCGGCTCAGCAAGAACACGAAGCAAGGAAATATTCAAAAATCTGAGAAAAACTATCGAAATCAAGGAACTTGACCGAAACACAGCAATCATTATCTTTAGAAATCACTTTAAGCCCACACACTTAAATGGTTTTATGATAGACGAAGAATTCTTCCCAATGTTTAAAAATATATATGAAGAACTCTTCCCTAACCTTAAAATAATAAGATGTTTTCAGAAGTTAGAGGATATACAGGACGAAAACAAACTTACCGAAACTATAGAAAAAGACCATTTATCTAAGAACCATAGAGGTATACTAGAAGTTTTTGAAGAACTGAAAACCCAAATTTATAACCCCAAACTAAGGTTAAGAATAACTCAATTTATAAATAATTGTGAAATATGTGCTCTCGAGAAATACGAAAGGAAACCACCAAAAGTCCCCTATAAAATTACTGAAACACCATCCAAGCCAAGAGAAATAATACACATCGATGTCTTCTACACATTGCATAAACAACTATTTATGACAACAGTAGATAAATTCACAAAATTTGCAGCAGCATTCAAAATTGATGGAAGAACTTGGACAGAATTTAAACTAAAACTTATGCAATACATAAGTACATACGGCAAAGTGGAAAAAATAGTGGTAGATAATGAGTTAGGTTTTAAAGCTATCCCAATACAGCAGATCTTAAAAGACGAAAACATCACAATACACTACACATCCAACAGCAACCATAACTCAAATGCAGACGTTGAACGGTTGCATAACACTATAAACGAGCATATAAGATTGTTGAGACATGATGAGCGAAACGAGGACGAAACTATTGAAGAAAAGATACTTCGAACA
The DNA here is from genome assembly GCA_963920525.1 of Dichetophora obliterata. Lineage (NCBI taxonomy): Eukaryota > Metazoa > Arthropoda > Insecta > Diptera > Sciomyzidae > Dichetophora > Dichetophora obliterata. Next base: position 128,218,189 of record OY986437.1, on the reverse strand, counting down.
ATTAGCTACTACAACAATACTATTCACAGCACTACAAAAATTAAACCAATTGACTTCTTAAACGGAAAAATCCACGAAAGCAAATATCCTGAAATTCACGAACTAATATTGGAAAAAAGGAAAAATACATAAACAAACTGAACAAATGTAGAATGGATGTACAGCTAACCGAAGGAATTAATTTAGTGAAATTTTTTAATTTAGGAAATTTAGGAAAATAGTTGCAAGAAAAACCGATGACGAACATTTAGAAAACACACGAACGGGGCACAAGTATTACAAAACACACATTAAACAAAATAGGAAATACCAAAATAAGGAAAGTCCTACTATAAAAAGCAAATAATAAACAAAGACCTTTTTCAGATGACACCCCTGGTAATGCTTGTAATCTTCACAACAACCGCAGCAAAAATAATCGACATCCAAGATCTGAACAACAACAATGGATTCGTTCCGGTGAAAATAGATGAACTCACTCCAATCGAACATTACAGTAAAATTATGCATATTATTAATACAACAACCTATATAAAAACCATGGAATTCATAATGGATAATATTCACTCGCTCGAAGAGATGACATTTCAATCCAAACCACTCTTGAACACAGTACACAAGAATTTTGCACTACTAAAGGCTAAAATTGAAGGACTCAACCCGCATTTTAGAAGCAAACGTGGATTGGCAAACGTAATTGGCAAAGGTTTAAAATTTATAGCGGGAACAATGGACAGTGACGACGAGGTACAAATAACTAACTCAATAAAAACTCTAAGTGACAGCAAAGAAATTATAGAGGGAAAAATTAATAAATTGACATACTTAAACAATTTCCTATCCGATCAAATTCAAAATATTACAACACACATTAATCACCAACAAGCTCGCATCGGACTTTATTTTAACAGTTTCAAAAACGTATTACAGAACAAAATTGCAAGCCTAGAGGACGAAATAACATTTATGGGACAGGTATGCCAATTAAATAATGACATTTCTCTTCTACAAGATCACGTAAACGACATCGGACAAATAATTTTCTCTTGTAAACTCGGAATAATTCCTACGGACATACTGACTAAAACAGAACTCGATCTTATAATGGATTTCAGTAGCTATACCAATATTAAAGTATCAGTAGCAATTCAAACCGATACTATAATTATAATCCTCCTTATACCCAACTACTCTAAGGACCCTCTGTCTAAAATTACTCTGGAACCAATTCCCAACATATACAACAAGTCAATTTTATTGAACAATTACTATATCCTTGTAGACTCAGAAAATAATGTTTATGAAGACTTCATTAAAGAAAACCTCAAGAAAAATTTAATACGCATTTATGACGAATGCTTAAACAATATTTTCAATTTCAAAGAGGCACAATGCAAAATGCAAACACTCAAACAAGAAAACGTATTTGAAATTTTCCCGGGCAAATTAATCTTCAAAAATTTCTATTCATTGTCAATTTCTCATAATTGCAGTAAAGTTAAAATAAAAATAAGAGGAACTTTCCTAGTAAAATTCGAAAATTGTGAAATAACTGTGCTTAATAAAACATACTCAAATGTGAAACTTAAAGTCTATGATAATTTTATTTTGCCAAATGCAATAACAAAAATTAAAGGAAGTTCCAATGCTACTCTACTTTCCGACATAAGACTAGAAAACATATATCAAACAAATTGAACACGAACAAAACCTAGATAAAATAATATTTGAAAATAAGAAAACAAAAATTGTAAACGTAAGCACAAACATTATAATAATTGTTGTAATATTAATTTTAATATCCTTTGTATTATACAAGAAAAAAAATACAACAATTCAAATTTCGTCGGAGTCACAAACTAACGGTGGGGGAGTTACAGTACACCCTGCAACACTACCCATAGAAAATAAAATAACGCATGGTAAAGTGTTCTTAATATAATTCCAAGAACATTTTACCATATAAAACCCATGTTTACTATTTTATGACACACTTATGTCGCAAACATAACACTCTTTTTAGTCACAACTTGTGTGGCAATATTAAATTACAAATAAATTAAATTACAAAATCTAAATCAATATTGAAATTGCTTACAGATTGCTCAAGTGAATTCCTTCGAAACCACTTGAGTAACCAAAAACTAAGCCAGCCAACACAAGTACATTCTACTGCCCTAGCTAAATTCCATGGAAAGAAAAGTGAGCGTACACATAATTGTGCAAACGAATCCACGCTTACACAATTAACCAATCGTTCACCTAATGACCTAAAGAAAGAAGCGCAGGCAGAATTGTGCAAGCGAGTCAGTCGACCTAGTTCGATTCTTAAGAAAGAAGCGCAGGCAAATTTGCGCTAGTGAACACATGCTGACCAATCATCGCTTGATGAAAGCGAAAGCAAAACATTGAATTAAAGAATTTATTTTGAACCAATAGCAATGGAAAGAAAGTGTTATACGGAATATGCGTCACTTTCTTTCCCATCAAAAGTATCTGCCAAAAGAGCAGAAGAGTTAGTTTGAGACTTCGAAGTATAACAATTAAGTAATTATAAATACTAGAGTTAAGAGTATTTTTAAGCAGTTAACAAGTTTAGTTCAAAAATAAAAGACATAATCTCCAACACTTTGTGCGTTATTCATTAAACTGAAGTTAAAACTTCTAATCTCCTCGATTTCGCTACATTCTGCTTCAAATCTATTGATTCTGGAAGCCAGGTCGATTGCATTTCCACTGACTTTAGCAAAGCTTTTGATAAATTACCACATAATCTAATTTTATTAAAACTTAAATTAATGGGATTTCCACAGTATTTTGTAAACTGGATCAAATGGTATTTGATGGAGCGTTCTTATCAAATACGGTTCCGAGGCGTGTTGTCTTTTGAATTTGTTGCAGAATCAGGTGTTCCTCAAGGAAGCCACCTGGGTTCACTTCTGTTTATTTTAGCAATTAATGATGTTACCCACGTCATCAAACACTCTCATTTGCTTATTTATGCAGATGATATGAAAATATACAGAACAATTGATTCTAATGACAATTCAGACCTGCTCCAGTCAGACTTGAACTCCTTTGAGGTTTGGTGTTCTAAAAATAACATGTTTTTAAATCCAGATAAATGTCAAACTATGACCTTTTCGCGTAAAAGGAACAATTTTAGTTTTGTACGCAAGTCAAGTATGGTCCCCACATTACAATGTGCATGTTGATCGTATAGAAATAATTCAGAAACGTTTTGTTCGGTTTGCTCTAAGAGGCTTGAGTGGAACTGACACATTTAACCTTCCTCAATATGAAGATCGGTTGAAATTATTAAAGATGCAATCTTTAAGTGAGAGAAGAAAATCTGCTGCTATCGTCTACTTACACTAACTCATAACTGGTGTATTCGATTCTCCAGAACTTCTTTCTCTTATAAATTTAAACACTAACCGTAGAAGCAGTAGAAATTCTAACAACTTGATTTATTTACCATTTAGTAGAACAAATTATATGTTATCTGCTCCATTAAATCGCATGAGTACCTTTGCTAACAACTGTAGAGTTTTGGATGTTAACTGGTCGAAAGGTCAACTCAAAAGTAGACTGAAAACTAATGAAAGATAAGATATTTGTAAACGCATGGTTATGCGCAGCAACTGCAAACAGTTGCTGCCAACGCATGGTTATAACTAATGCTACCAACTCATGTTATTAAAAAATAAGTATATTTACTTCTTAGAACACTGAAAAAAAAGTATTAGTAAGTATAATTTTTTTAAATAACTATAAATAAGTATTCTACCTCAGAAATATAAATTGAATATTTTTTGATACAATTTACTAATTTTTGTTAAAATCAATAGAACCCACAATATTCTTTAAATATTGTCACACCATCTTTTTGTTCTCCTTAAAAAGTTTTGTGTATGCAATCTATCTAAAACCAAAAAGTCTTCAGATAAAAAAAAACAAAATATTAATTTTATATATTTGAAATTCATACATATTTCTAATACATAAAATAGTTTAAAAACAAACAAAAGCATAACAAAAAGTTAAAAGTTATACGCACTTTCAAAGTACAGTATAGTCTCGCTTATCCGGACACTCGCAATTCCGGACTTTGCAGTAATACGGACATCTTTACACATCGTACATTTTAGATATTTTACCCTTATAGTTTGGACAAAAAACAAAATCGAGCATGTTTGGTTTACAAATATACTGTCGCTATGTAAATCAAGGGAAAGTTGTCTTTTTAAATGTATTTCGTTGAGTTAACGGGGCTTTTTGTGAGAACAAGGATTATTTACTTGCATATTTTCATTCAGTTCATTTAGTTTACGCAGTGAATTTTTGCCTACATGTTGATAATAGTGTGAATATTAAAGTTTAAGTTTTAGTAGATTAAGTTTAAAACGATAAATCTTTTAGAGGTGTAAAATTTTAAATTTTATTGAAACTGTGTAAATCGAAAATCTACAATTTTTGATATAAATAAAAATAAAGATAAAATTTAAAAATATGTGTCGCAAACATTCCAAGGATCACTTTTAAGGAGGATAAAATTAAATTTAATCAAAAAAAAAGGCAAAATAATTGACTAAATTTTTTCCAGTGAAAAAAAAATATCAGCCAAGGCGAGCGAGCATCCGCAATTATGTAAAAGTATTTTTGTGAAATAATATTAATTTATTATTATTATTCATTATTTATGTTAGTATATGTAATTTATTTACAAAAATTTCTAAGTAAAAGCGTTTGAATTAATAAGGCTCAACTATGCATTCAAATGTACTCAAATTTTTTTAACAAATTCTTCAGCTTTCTGTTTTCCGGACACATTCAGTAATACGGACATAAACCAAAACTATATGTGTCCGGATTAACGAGACTGTACTGTAGTTAGTTTTCTCTACCTGAACTCATGTTAGAACGCATTTAAAAAACTTTAAGAGCGTTCTTCTCAAAACTACGTTTTCACGGACGCCACACACTATTTATCCGGTGGGCTGATCCTTCTGAAATTTTAACCACATATTTAACACAAAACAACTTACAAAATAGACTATAATCGTGTTAAAAGATTGATTATTACTATATTTTTTTACAAATAACAGCTGAACAGCAAATAAAATGGTTTTTGTTACTTAAAATTAACGACAGTTGTTAAAAATTAATATTAATAGTCTATTTTATAGTCCTTGTCATATTGAATCTAAAACACTTTGGCTTTTTGTTTCAGATAAACAGATGCCGAAATATCGTGTGGGAGCCGAGCTGCCTTCAAATTATTAAAAAACATTAATAAAATTTTTTATTTTTGTAAATTAAGACTTCATTTATAATTCCTAACAACTTTTATAAACATATCTTTCATAGCAAGCTCACGAGAAATTCCCAAAAATATCCTATTTTTTAGCCGACGAACTAGACTACACCCTTAATATTTCAGGTCTTGTCTTTAAAAAATTGTAAGATTCGACACAGCTGTATTCAATATTATTTTTTAAAAATAAAATTGACTCCAGAGTCTGTATTTTTAACGCTGTTGGTTACAATTTTCAAACTTTTTCCGCTTTTGCAAACAAAAACGTTCAACCGGAGCTTAAAAATTAAGCATAGTTAAGTATAAATCTTAAAAGTAAGTATACTTATAAGTATGGAATTTTAGTAAGTATATGAAGCTGAAAATAAGAATGATACTTACAAAGTAAGTATAGTTGGTAACATTAGTTATAACCCATATTATGGTGGGTAAATTTTTCTCCCTTTTGATTTTTTTTTTTTTTACCACTTTTATCGATATCATTGAGATATTTCAATGATATTTGGGTTGGTTCGTAAAATGATCTATTGCGGAGAAAGTGTAAGAAAGCTAAAGTAGCTGAACTCTATTGTTATTGCATGTTTCACAATATAATGTCGGAACTTAGATATCTTAGAAAATGAAATCAAAAGTGAATACAAGTAAAGTGAGTTTGAATTTAAAAATAAAAAGTGCTGATAATAATATCTCTTAAAAATTGATGTGGCTAAGCCACCGAAAAAACTATTTTTATAATTTTAGGTCCATTGATGTCATGCTTTTGATAACATGCTTTTGATATTTTGAATTGTGAAATTAAAATCTTTAAATTTGAGTCTGTAATTTTTATGAAGTTGATGAGTGTAGTTAATTATTATTAATAAATAATTATTTTTATTACTTTTTTAAATTAATTGGTTTATCTCCTAACATACTGAGGATAATATTAAAGTTTTTAATTGTTTCAAATTAGTGCACCTTTAGGATCTGACGGCAGTTTCCTTTTTTGCACCCATAATAGCTCGCACAAATTTTTTGCATTACTATCTTAATAGTTGCAACTAATTTAATAAATTCAAATTAAAATACAAATTCAAAATAACTAACTGAACTAACCAAATGGATTAAAGCAATGTTTTTTTCGGTGGTGTAGCCATATCAATTTTTTAGAGATGTTATTATCAGTAATTTTTATTTTTAAAATCAAATTCACTTTACTTGTATTCACTTTTGATTTCATTTTCTAAGATATCTAAGTTCCAAAATAATAAAACACGACATTATATAATTAAACTTATTTTTTTAGTAAACAAAAGAAACGCGATGACGTTCTCTGCTCCCGTAACACCGAAAATATAAATTTTTATTCTTTCTTTCGGTCGGTCGCCACTTCAATGTGGTTGAAAGCTCCAATCAATTTTTTTTTAATATGTTGAAATTTACGAGAAGCACTAGTAAAACATCCATTGCTCCTACATAAGTAATGGCATTTTCCAAAGTGATAGCTTAAAATTTGCGTAAGACACACAGCTTTAACATATATTTTTTCAAATTTTTTGAAAGATGGGCCTTTTTCAGAAATTAAACTTTTATAAAAAAACATTTTTTTTCAGTGTTAAAATCAAATAGATAAAATTTATTTTTAAATATTTGAAAACTATATAAAATTTGCAATGCAAACATATTTTTCTTAAATATTTAAGTTGAACCAGTTTTGTGTAATTTTCAAACATAAAAAGTGTTACAAAATTCTTGGACGTACTGTAAAATCTAAAGCTGTGGCTCAAAAAAATTCAAATTTCGCGTTCGTTCATTTCTCATGTTAGTCTATCGTCCCTCAAAGTTTGAACCAAATCGGAGACATGTCCCGCCAGTCGAGGCCGATATGGCATGGCACTCCCCATATATATTATTTATGATATTAATATTTGCATTAATTTTGATAATATATATCATTAAATTATATTTATATCATATTAAATTCATCAAAATCGTTCTTATATTACTTTAACAACATTCAACTTTAAAAAAGTCAGACCAATTATAAAATGGTCCCAGTTCCCCCGGTCCCAATGCAACCCAGCATTGGCATGGATTGTCAAACGCACTAGCTAGTAGAACAATTCTCTACTCACAACCTTGATCGTACTTTATCCCTGCTTTACATTTTTACGGGATGAGGTCGAAGCAGAAGAAGTATGAGGTCGCATTTAGTGTTACTGAGCAAAAATTCATGTGTATATTAGAGTAATTTGGTTTCGAGTTAGTGTTGCCAGAAAAATTATTTACTAAAAAATTGGATAACCACCACACTACTCTCCCTCCAGTGAATTTGTCACGAAAATCTGTTTGTGGCTTTTATTATCCGACCAATTTCTGACACTGGAGGTGGGTTCAATGTAAGCAATTTCCTTACATTGGTTTTTCTAATTTGATTCGGTTGTACTAGTGCGATTCCTACCAATATGCTTTAACTTCGTATATGGTTTATTTGCGTTGTTTTGATTAATATTTGAATTTAAATAGATGTCACAATTTGTTTTAAAAGGTGCGTTCTTACTCAACCTTTTCTCATTGTGGTTTTTAACATCATTTGCTGGGAACTCAATTTCGCTGTTATTGCTAAACGCTGATTTTAAAAGGTCGATTGCAACCTCTTGCTTTATTTCACGAATTTCAATTATAAAGGTTGATTGTTTTCTTTCCAATACTTTATACGGACCTTTGTACGGCGGTGTGAGAGGTGGTGATACCGCGTCGTATTATACCGCGTATTATGATTTGAAGTTTCGATCGGTTTAAACTTTTCAAAGACGGTTATTAAATTTTTGGCAGAATTACTTTTATCACGATTTATCAAAAAATACTCCGGGCAATCTAAGTGAAGTGCCATACACTAACTCAGAAGGAGTTGCTTGTATGTATTCTTTAATGGTCGAACGATGACCCAATAAAATGGTAAGTAAGCAATCTACCCAATCGTTTGCGTTAATGCACTTAGAGCTGATTTAACTGTTCTATGCAATCGTTCAATAATACCATTGCTTTGCGGATGATACGAAGTATTACGGTAATGCTTGATACCCAAAAATTGTGTCAATTCGTTAAATAACTTGGATTTAAATTGTCTGCCACGATCAGTTGTAATATTGTTGTAATATCAGTTGTAATATAACCAGTCATTAGAGCTTTTGCGACAGTTTCGGAGGAAATGTCATCGATTGGAATCACTTCTGGCCATCTCGTATAACGGTCAATTCATGTGAGGCAATAATTACAGCCACGAGAGCTAGGAAGCGGTCCAATGAGATCAATATTAATATGACTGAAACGTTCGTCCGGAACTAAAAATTTACCCAATGGCCGTTTATTATGTCGACTAACTTTGGCTTTTTGGCATTTTATGCATGCTTTTGCCATACGATTACAGTCTTTTTTAATGCTTGGCCAAACAAATCTATCGGTCATTGATTTAATTGAAAATTTAATGCCTGGGTGATTAATATTGTGAATCAAATTAAAATATTGCGTACGCAAGTTTTTTGGGACGTATGGTCTGTTTATATTACTTGCTCTATCACAGTAAATTTTTAATTTAGTTCCTGGTATTTCAAGGAGTTGTAAATTCAAACTACATTTGGAGTTTGTAAATAATGCTTTTAAGTCGTCATCATTTTGTTGCTCTTTTTGCAAATTTTCGTAATTTATTGTGTGAATTTCGGAAACTTCCGGATTTTCAATGCGAGACAACATATCGGCGATGAAATTATTTTCCCCAGAAACGTGCCGAATATCAGAAGTAAATTGTCCAATAAAACCGATATGAGTCAATTGACGAGGCGAACATTGCTTTAGTTTTTTGTTAAACATTTAAATAAGTGGTTTGTGATCGGTGTAAATTGTGAATTCACGCCCTTCCACATGAGTACGAAAATGCTTGAGAGCTTGATACATGGCAAGTAATTCCCGATCATACGCACTTTATTTCTTTGTGTCTCTGTCATACGTTTGGAATAAAAACCGAGAGGCTCATGTGCATTATAAACAATTTGATGCAAGGCTACGCCAACTCGAAAATTAGAAGCGTCGACGAAAATGCATAATTTTACAGTGGGGCAAGGATGTGCCAATACGCGTAATGCTGCTGCTTTAATTTCGGATTTGCATGCCTCAAAAGCTTAAAGTGCAGCATCATTCCAAACGACAGGTGTTTTGTCTTTGTTTTTATTACCTATTATTAAATTTTGTAAAATGCCTTGATTTTCACAAGCATTTGGTAGACATCGACGATAATAATTTAATGAAGCAATGAATTGACGTAAATCCTTGGCGATTAGTGGTAATTCAATGTACATAATGGTTTCTACTTTTTTATCGATTTGTCGAATGCCTTTTTCGTTAATTGTGCAGCCAAGACAATTCATTTAACTTTTACAGAACTTGCATTTTGACATATTAATTTTATTTGCATATTTCCGAAAACGTTCAAAAACGATTCTTAAATGCTGTAAATATGTTCGGTATGGTTCTTTGACGCAACTTGTATATCATCAATGTATTCGAAAACGAATGGTAAGCCCTTCAACACTTGATCAATAAAACGTTGAAAGGTCTGACTTGCGTTACGTAAGCCAAAAGGCATCCGTACAAATTCAAGCAAGCCGAAAGGTGTCGTTATGGCTATCTTTGGAATGTCAGATTCGTGTACGGGAATCTGGTGGTAAGCGCGTGTGAGATCAATGTATGAAAATATTTTACAATCGTGAAGGTTGATCGTGAAATCTTGAATGTTCGGAATGGGATACCGATCAGGTATTGTGACGGAGTTAAGCCTTCTATCCTTGCTTACCACATGTAATGGGGTGGCCCAGGGTGTTTTAGATGGTCTGCAAATACCAACTTCCACCATGTATTGGAACTGCTTTTTTACAGAATCGTATTTTTCTGATATTAATATTAGAGCTAAACTGGTGGACCTTTAGTTTCAATATGATGATATACGCCTGTTAACTTCTCATTATTTATTTTATTATAATCTGGTGGAAAGGTTAATTCCTGAAAATCATATAATAACCTACCATATTGAAAATCAAAGTTGAGATTATCTTTGAAATGTGTTGTTATATTTGCATTTGTAATATAGTCGAACTATAACTACGCCTACTTTTCAAAAATTATAATTCCTGAGTTATACATGTTTTTATAATGAAACTTGCTTTATATTTTCTATGAGACCAAGCGGTGGACACTAGAAATATAAATTTTGCCACGCCTACTTTTAACGCCCTTCTATATATATAAAATCGTTCGTACATGTCTCTTAAGATCTCAGGAACGGTAACACCTAAGGCAACCAAGTTTACAATATCTGTTAATATCTCGGTTAATAAAAAAAGTCACACTCCGTTTTACCGCCCACAAATCAAAAGAAATGCTATATTTCGGATGGTTTTGATCCTATAAGACTAAAATTTGGTAATTTTGTTTGTTTGGGTTTTTTTTTGAAACTGTATTAAAAATGAATGTCCACGCCCTCTTTAACAGCCCACAAATCAATAAAAATACTTTATTTAAGACGATTTTGGTCGTATAAGACCTAAATTTGGTAATTTGGTTTGTATGGTTACATTCGGGAATAGTACTAAAAATGAGCGTGGTTGCTCTATAGCAACGCCCACTTTTTCATAAATCATTAAAATGAACTGCTGGGCTGATTGTACTGAAATTTTGGCAGTCGATTTGTTTCGCCTACGAGATAGTTTAGAAAATTTTTGCCAATCCCCCTTTTACCCCCTACAAATCAATAAAAATGCTATATTTTAGATGGTTTTGGCCGTATTAAACTAAAATTTGGCATATAGTTACTTTCGGAAACTGAATTAAAAATGGGCGTAGTCGCACTACAGTTATGCCTCCTCAGATATACAAAAAAATTAAAATTGTTTTTTCCGATTGGCATGAAAATTCTTATATGGCAGTAAACCGGTCTGTCACAGGACAACGTTTTCCCCTGGATTACTAGTAAATGATAAGATGCTGTGAAGTTCACGTTAAAATTACTCGTATATAAAAATTATTTGGTGGCAACCCTCTTCCAGCTGTCACTCATCTCTCATCAGCTAAATAAGCCGGGGAGATCAAACAAACATGCAGCACTGCTCAAAACTATTCTACAAAGTACTCAATTGCAATTTAGGGTGCTCGCAATAACCAAAAGTACTCAATCTACCCAAACCCAACTAGTCAATGTGAATACCCCTACTATGTTGGACAGCATTGACACCTGAAAAATGAGACGCTGGAGAAATTGTCGGGATGGATGGAGCGTCGAATTTTATTCTATCTTGAATCTTTTCAGCTATTTCTGCTTTTTGCTTCAACGCCGTATCAACACCGACAATGATTGCTTGTGGCAGTTTGCCTGACCAGAGTGTTTCAAGAATTTGATCTGAAACCATGCCTTTTGATGTTTCCATGCTATAATCCATGTAAGTAAGTAAAATCCATGCTTATAAGTAATTGTTTTAAACGTGACTCATCAGAATGTTGGAATTCTTTGATGGGTTTACTTTTAATCGCGTTGTATTTGTTTTCGTGGTTTGCGAATTATATCAGCAACCACGTCCAAATATTTTGGGTCCAATGATGAAACAACCAAATCGTATTTTGTTTAGTCACGAGTGACACCATTGTTGCGAAATTGTGATTCGATCTGATGAAACCCTAGATCTGACTTGTCGGAATAAAAAATTGGTATCTTAGTTGATAATTTGGCACCTCGTGTATCATCGCCAGCGTTTAAAGGTGGTAAATGACCTTCATTGCCTAAGGCAAGCAAACTGTGATTTATTTCGGTACTCATATTTCCCTTCTGGTGGTACCGGTTTTTAAATTAAATGTTGGATATGATTACCAAAAATTATGTTTTACACTGTTTAAAAACGCAAAAACCCACGGAAAAATAAAAAATTAAGGCATAAAATAAATCGAATACATTGATATACGTTTGATACCAAATAAAATTAATATTCTAAGGCAAAACTACTTATATGAATAAATGCAGCAAGCCACTTTGTCCACCAATTGAAAACCGGTTGATCAAAATTTGTTAAATCGCATGACCTCTAATAGCTCTTGAATTCCGTTAAACTTCCATAACGTTGTCCCACGATCGAAGAATGTTGATGTCACGTACAATTGTTTGAATCGGTGTTACAAAATTACAGCCAAAATTGAGTTGATGATTTGATCGAAAATGATGAATTTTTAATTGCATTTGGCGAACAATTTCATTTGAATATCTTTTTATGAATAGGAAATATTATATGTTGATGAAAATATTTTCGAGTGTACAAAATCAATGATTTAATTCTCATAGAGTGGGTGTTGCTTTTTATTTGATGTTTATATTTTGAAATTGGAATATTATTAGAATCAGCAATTATGGTTGCCTGCAATCATATTCACTTGTTAGTCATTTTGATAATATGTGAAAGTATTGATTTGACACCATATTTGCGTTTTGATATGCTCTTAATTTGTAAGTTGATGATTATAGTTCTTTCGCAATTTGTGCACTTCTGATCATTTATTTATTAGTTTATTATTTATTGAGTTTATTATTTAACAATTTAATTGCATGTCTTTTTTTGTCGGGGTCACCAATGCAGTTGCGAAAGATTGGCGTTTCAACTTGCTGCTTAAGCAACCTACGTTTTAAACAACCTGTCAATAAAATTCTTGCTGAAAACCAACATTCATTCCGATAATCAAATAAAAATAAAATCTTTAGTTTTCACCGAAGTTTAATTTAACTTTTCATGATTTTTTACATTTTATTACTTAAGAGACTTTTATGCTTTCACTCTTCTGATTTATGTTGAACTAACTCTAATACTCTAAATATTCTTTTGTTTAACTGTCTTGCCTATAACTTATATATAAACAAGATGAAAAAAATGCTTAACCTTGAGGTTAGCAAAAAAAATTAAGGTAAACAAAAAATTTGCCTAATTGTTTAACTTATAACTTACTGTCTGACCAGAATCATGTCGTTGTCGTGTCGGCAGGCAGAGCGCTGACAGAGACAATGCAAACCTTATTGGAGAAAATTGCGGCAGAATACGACAACGAAAACGCCAAGATAGAAATGTTTCTATATCTATTTTGACTTTGTCGTTTATTTGATAGCTCTCTCAGCTTCTCTCTAAAAATATTGCCGTATTTTAACAAAATTTGAACAATCTGTCAACCCATGTAGCGAGTAAACAGTGTTCCTATTTGCTCTAATAATGATAGGAGTAGCCTTCAGTTGATGCAGTAAATTTATATGAAGAGTATTGCAAAAAGTAGTGAAATAAATGGAAGTGGAGTAATTATTAGTTCAATCGGAGTGCGATGAGAATACTGAAGCAAGTTCAAGAAAATCAACAATGGCAGATTGAATAAAAGCAAAACGACAAAGCCAACGCTACAATTCCGGGCCAACTCTTAGCGATTCTCTCTCACCGACACGACAACGACATGATTCTGGTCAGACAGTTATATATAAAAAATATATTTGTGTATAACAACTGAGTAAAAATTCATGTGTATATAAGAGTGGGGAAACTGGGGGGGATGGAACAATGTAACATGTTTGACTGTCTCAACCTGGCGAGGCCAGCATAATCTTTGTGAAATCGCCTCAAGTCGACTCAAACCTCCACGTGGTGTTTCCTGGGCAACGTCAAAACTGACAACCGTTAGTTTGGCGGTTAATCTGAGCGGCGGGCCTACCTAGGCTTAAAATAGGTTGTGCGTCGGGCTTGAAGCCCACCCGTAAAAACCAATTTCAATGAAAACAATTGCCACCTGGATGTCCCCTGATCCAAAAACAAAAAATCAAATTGATCACGTTTTGATCGACGGAAGGCACTCTTCCAGTGTATTGGATGTACGCACGATCCGTGGTGCAAACATTGACTCGGATCACTATCTTGTTGCAGCCAATATCCCTACACGTCTGTGCGCAGCTAAGAATACACGCAACCCTACACAGAGAAAGCTAGACGTCGATAAGCTGCAATCGAAACTGACAGCCGATGCTTTCGCCACTCGACTCTCACTCCTGCTTCAAAGCACTCCTCCAATCGATGATATATGCGCGCAGTGGACACACATTTCCAACTGCATGCGTGCGGCTGCTGAAGAGGTGATTGGCTACCAACGCCCTCGCCGAAACCAGTGGTACGACCAGGAGTGTCGCGACGCCACTGCAGAGAAAGACGCCACCTACAAAGCCACCCTGCAGTCGGTTGTAACGCGCGCTGCTAAGGAGCGATACAAGGAAAAGAGGAGGGAAGAGAGACATATTTTCAGGCGGAAAAAAAGAGAAGCAGAAAAGCGCGAGCAGGAGAAGATTGAGATGTATGGTGACAGGAATGAGGCCCGAAAATTTTTCGAAAAAATAAGACGCCTTGCCGATGGTTTTAAAACCGGGGCCTCTTCCTGCAAGGATGAAAACGGGAATCTAGTGACAGATGTCCAGAATACACTGACGTTATGGAGGGAACACTTCTCTAAGCTTCTAAATGGCGACGCTGACAACAATCCCGCCAATAGAGATGATATTCCGGAAACCCCAATTTTGGATGACAGCGTTGAGGTTCCGCTGCCCGACTATGATGAAGTTCTGACAGCTATAGCTCGGCTTGAAAATAACAAAGCCGTGGGAGCTGATGGCTTACCTACTGAGCTGTTTAAGAACGGAGGCGAAGCTCTACTTAAATGCATTCACGAGCTCCTATGCAGAATATGGTCGGAAGAATGCATTCCGAACGATTGGAATCTCAGTGTGCTCTGGCCAATCCACAAGAAAGGCGATCCCACTATCTGTGCCAATTACCGTGGGATAAGCCTTCTTAATATCGCATATAAGGTCCTATCGAGCGTTTTATGTGAAAGATTGAAGCCCATTGTAAACGAACTGATCAGACCTTATCAGTGTGGCTTCAGACCTGGAAAGTCCACCATCGACCAGATTTTCACGCTACGACAAATCTTGGAGAAGACTCAAGAAAAACAAGTCGACACCCACCATCTTTTTGTCGACTACAAAGCCGCCTTCGACAGCCCAATAAGGAAGCACCTGTACTCCACCATGTCTGAATTTGGTATTCCTGCAAAACTATTACGACTTTGCAGGATGACACTGAGCAACACCAGCAGCGCAGTTAAAATCGGGAAGGACCTCTCCCCACCATTTATTACCAAACGAGGTTTCAGACAAGGTGATTCCTTATCGTGCGACTTTTTCAACCTAATGATGGAAAATATCATCCGAGCTGCTGATCTGAGACGTAGTGGCACAATATTCTACAAGAGTGTTATGCTGCTTGCGTATACTGATGACATCGATATCATTGGCCATAATACGCGCGAAGTCAGTGCCGCATTTTCCAGATTAGAAAGAGAATCAAGTCGAATAGGTCTAGAATGCAGATAAGACGAAATACTTAGTGTCGACAAACAAACAGTCCCAGCGTCTTGGAACCCACGTTACCGTTGACAATGCCTCTTTCGAGGTTGTGAAGAACTTCGTTTATCTGGGATCCAGCTTTAACTCAACCAACGACATCAGCATTGAGATCAAGCGAAGAATAACTATTGCCAACAGGTGTTACTTTGGGCTCAGTAGGCAATTGAGAAGCAGAGCCCTCTCTCGACGAACGAAAATCACGCTCTATAAATCGCCCACCATGCCCGTCCTACTTTATGCATCACAAACCTGGACGCTGAGCAGTTCAGATGAAAAGACTTTAGGAGCATTCGAGAGAAAGATTCTTCGTAAGATCTACTGACCAATCTGCGTCAATGGCGAGTACCGAATACGGTGGAATGATGAACTGTACGAGCTGTACGCTGACATCGACATAGTCAAGCGCATTAAAATCGAGCGGCTTCGCTGGCTTGGTCATGTTCAGCGCATGAAAGACGATGCTCCAGTGAAGAAAACATTCGATTCGGTACCCAGCGGCGGTCAACGCAGAAGAGGACGACCGCATCTTCGTTGGAAAGACCAAGTAGAGGACAACCTGACGAAGCTTGGAATTTCCAACTGGCGCCAGCAAGCGAAAGACAGAAATGGCTGGCGCAAATTCTTAGATGAGGCCAAGACCGACGTACGGTTGTAGCGCCAACTAAGTAAGTAAGTAAGTATATAAGAGTAATTTAATTTCGAGTTAGTGTTGCCAGAAAAATTATTCTAAAAAAATTGGATAACCGCTACAGGGTTAACTAGAAAACAACATTTATTTCAAAAATATAACGAACCTAAACATTCGTCTTATCTTGTGTAGAAATGGCTAATCTACCACTGTAAGCAGTTCAAAAAACATTCGCAGTCACCCGATATGAACCTTATTGAGCATATTTGGCACTTACTAAAAAAAATTAAAAGCATAATATAACGTCAAAAATACGCTAAAGAAGGCACCGAATGGTCAAAAATAACACCTGAGGAGATATCAAATTAAGTGAGAAGAATACGTTGACGTTTAGAGCCGGTAATTCAGGTCAAAGGAGGCCTAACTTAGTATTAGGTGACGCAAAATATACAGGGTTGTCCATATTCGAAGCGCCCATCTGGCAACACTGTAACTTTCCGCAGTGATGCCAAATCGACTAATGACATACCGCGTTTGAAGCGTCATTCCAAGCAAATGTTTACAATGGAACAGTACACGCCACGCGAACGCTCTAAAATTGTTGAAATTTACATTCAACAAAACAAGTCAATAGTGAAAACTCAACGTGCTTTCAAAAAATGAGCGATGAAGCTCATTTTCAGTTGAACGGAACGGTAAACAAACAAAATTGCCGTATTTATGCCACTGAAAATCCACAAGAGATTCAAGAGGTACCTCTTCACGATGCAAAAGTCACTGTTTGGTGCGGCGTTTGTGCTAAAATGCTCATTGGGCCGTTCTTTTTCGAAGATGATAATGGCCACAAATTTACTGTCAATCAGGAGCGTTATCGCGATATGATAAACAATTTTTTCATGCCAATCGTTCGTCGAAAGCGTATCAGGCACTACTGGTTTCAACAAGACGGCGCGCCACCACACACAAGCCGCACTACAATCGATTTTTTGAAGCAATTGTTCCCTGGCCGTTTGATGTCAAAAAATGGTGATTTCGATTGGCCGCCAAGATCACCAGATTTAACGCCTCCAGACTTCTTTTTGTGGGGTTATTTGAAATCAAAGGTTTACGTCAACAAGCCAAAGACCCTAGAAGAGCTGAAAACCAACATCCGTCAAGAAATAACCGCCATTCCCATCGAAATGTTGAAGAAAACCATGGAAAATGCTGCAAAACGGGCACAATATGTCGTAGAGGCCAATGGCGACCATTTACGAGATATCATGTTCAAGAAATAATGTAAGCAAATCTACTTGAACCCAATTAAATGATATTCATGACGAACAGACAAAAAATTGTGGTTTCTTTGATTTATTTAAAAATAAAATGGGCGCTTCGAATATATGCTTCGGGCAACCCTGCGCATATTTAAGTTTTCTGAAACACTTCGTCTATAGAATTCCTTCAAAAGTAGAATTAAAACAAGCGAGACGAGTCACTGATTTTTCTCATTTTGTTAGTCACAATGACGTCAAAGGGAGAAAATCTGGTGAGAACTGCCGTGAAAAAAGTTACAGTACCGAGCTACAGTTTAAGTTAGGATAACACACATTATTATCATAGCAACGAAATATTTTAAAGGATTTTTTATGTTTATTTTAAAAAAATACGAATTTGGGTTATTTATATTTCGCAAATTTCAGCAATTCGATATTCAATGTTCTTATATATAACATAACATAATATAACATAACATAGCAGCACAATGTTTGCCCAGATATGCACTGAAAAACGACCATGCTTTTTTCTATGTTGTATACTATTAGACATATTTTCTACTGGGTATTTCTACTGATGATTAAAAGTACTCATATACAGTGTTGCCGCTACATATATAAAAATGGTATCCATGCCAGTCAAAAATGTTTCCAAAAGTATACACCTTAGAACAAAGGTATCAACGTATTAAATTCAAAAGCTCCCAAGCCACGAAAAAGTTTCACTAAGGGCATTCATTAAAATTTGTTAAGTCCTACTTCAGGGACCGAAAATAACAGCTATTTTGAAAATTTCCATTCAAAAAGTCAAATGGAAAGAGGAAGTCTATTCGATATTTGAATATAGCAATGTGATGCTTGTTAGCTAAGGAAAAATAATATTTAATGATTTAAATTTTTCTGATTTTTTTAAAAAGACAATGAACAATCGTTATGTTTTTACCAATTTTATTTCGATCAAAAATAAAAGTTAAACTTTGGTTTTTATTTTTGTGATCAAATATAAAAGCTAAAATTTGAATTTTTTTTTTTGTTAAAAAAATATAAGTTAAAATTTGGCTTCTATTTGTTTGATCAAAAATAAAAGTTAAAATTTTACTTTAATTTTTTGATCAAATTTAAAAGTTAAAATTTAACTTTTATTTTTTCGATCAAAAATAACAGTTAAAATTTGACTTTTATTTTTTCGATCAAAATTAAAGGTCATATTTTAATTCCTATATCATCTGCTTGCAGTTGCTGTTCCAGTCGTTTGCGAAATAAATGAAAACAGAATGTGCAATGATAAGCAATTAAGCGATGCAATGCAACGATATGAAGATCGATAGCAATGTTTTTATCTCTGTGCAAAAATGTTACTAATATGGGTGTAAAAGAATAAAAAATGTACTCTGTCAATTGGTTTGAAAATTTAAACTATTTTAGTAGTTAATAAAAAATTGATCTGTGAAATTTTTAATCTCTACTTTTGATCGGAAAAACAAAAGTTAAATTTTATTTTATTAACTTTCATAACCTTAACGGTTATCATTTTTTTCAAAAAACTCAACAAATAATCGTTATTTTTCATCATTTCGATCAAAAACAAAAGTTAAAAAAGTACTTATTTTTTCGATCAAAAATATAAGTTAACAGTTGATTTTAATTTTTTTTTATCAAAAATAAAAGTTAACATTTTACTTTTATTTTTCCGATCAAATTTAAATTTTAACTGTTATTTTTAACTTTTTTTTAATAGTTAAAATTTAACTTTTATTTTTGATCGAAAAAATAAAATTTAAATTTTAACTGTTATTTTTGATGGAAAAAATAAAAGTAAAATGTAAACTTTATTTTTGATCAAAAAAATTAAAATCAAATTTTAACTCATATTTTCGATCGAAAAAATAAGTAATTTTTTAACTTTTGTTTTTGATCGAAATGAAATTGTTAAAGTTAGAAGCTGTTTATATGAATGCACCTGCTAAGATATTTGCAAATGTTAGTTTGACAACTTTCAATGCAGCAATAGATCTGTGCTCTTAATAACTCGTGTAAACAAAAATGTATTTTAATTTTTATATTGCAATCAGTGATGCCACTAGTAGGGAAAAGAGGCTACATGTCAAGAAATTCATCCTTAGTTTTGAGATGTAGGGGAAAAAGGACAGATTTCCAATATATGCTCATATGTAGGGAATTTTTAAAATTTTAAATTTCTCTCTATATTTCTCAAAAAATGTGTATTTATATTCGCATATAATTTCTTTAATTGAGTTGAAATTCTTTCAGTGTGAAAAACCTGAGCAAGTTAAGTCTTCATATATGCTTAAACATACCCACTGACATAATCATTCTGTTCTGTGCTTGAACATACCCATTTGTCGCTGAGCTTACTTGATGTCAATTTTTCCGCGTTTTCGTTTAGATTTTCTCCAACAAGATTAATTTTACCGCTTAATTTTTTATTTAAATTCACAAAATCAGAGTCTGAATAAAGGAGTAAAAACCGTAAGTTGCTTCTGTTATGTTATACATACTTTACTAAACAAATTTTCAATAAAATTGTTTTTAGAAAAATGAGTAATTCTTCCGATTCCATTTCTTCTGAAACGGGTGCTGTGAAGCGACGTGTGAAGTACAAAAAACAAAAATTTAATAAAAGCTGGCTGGAGATCGATGAATTCAACGGATGGCTCGAAAAAATTGAAACGGATGCTTTCAAGTGTAAGTGTGCAGCTTGTGACAAGATTTTAAGCTGTGGAAAATCGGACCTCCTGAAGCATTCGCAAAGCAAATCACATAAAAAAAACGTAGTTTCCATTAAAAATTAAAAATCGATTGAAAAATTTTTTGAAAAACCTCCGAAAAATAGCTTTGCTGTGGAAAACTTATATATTATGTTTTGGTATTTTTTTTATTTATGTTTAATACCATGATATGGATTTATCAATGTTAACTAGTCAACATATATTTATTTTGTTTTTTGTGTACAATTCAATTATATGGATTTATCGATGTTAACTAGTCTACATATACTTATGTTAATTTTTTATTGTTTTTTTGAGTACGTACAATACAATTTTATGGATTAATCGATGTGAAATATAATATAAAATAAACATTTTAAGGCATACGTACATGCTATTTTTTTGTTTGCAACAAACTTTTTGTGTTTCATTTAGATGTATGAAATAAATATGTAGGGAAACTTGTAGGGAAAAATTATGTTTGCATAGGGAAAAGTAGGGATTTCCATGAAATGCGGTAGGGATTTTTTCAAAAATTTAGTGGCATCACTGATTGCAATGCGTTAACACCTTTGATACATTTGCTACTCAGAACCTTTGAAATGTTTTAAATCTCTACCAACTCCGTTACAAAATTTGTATATTTTTATTAATAAAGGGCAGGTTTTAGACATGAAGCTGCAATTAAAAAATAATTTTGCACTTGTTAGAACTCATTCCCAAAACGATTTATCACTACACTCAATGTCTTTTCCCGTACAAAATTTTTGCAGGACTTAACAAATTTGTTAATTTTAGGAAGTTAGGAGGACTTAACAAATGTAGTGAATATCATTATTATAATTTGACATCGTCGATACAAAGTAAGGTTGAAAATATGAAAAATAATACCTCTCATGAAAACAAACACCACTTCTATCCCTCAACAACAAATCAGCTTTTCGTTACTTTACTTTCCCGCCAATTCGGGCCCCCTCCAGACTCCAGCCCAGGGGGAAACTCCCCGTTGCCCCTCTCGGAGGCCCTGTACACACGTATTGCATCCAGTTAATTCTGTTTTTTTTTTTTTGCATAAATTGCCTTAAATACCAAGCCTATCATTTTGCACGACTTTTTCAATTAACTACCGACAATTTTTTCGCATCAAAACGAGCTAGGCAAAAACAATTATTTGTTTTGTGTTCAATACACTCTTCATAAACATTCAACTATACGAGTGTGTTTAAATCATTTTCGGCATTTGCAATAATTTTTTTCTTTTATATATTTTACATCTGGGTAAAATCGTACGGATTTGGATGAAAATTGACCGACACATCTTCGATTTGGCTGAAATTTTTTTCACGGATTCTATATCGAAAAATAAGAGATACGTGTCCGAGGATTTTTTTGTTCGCATACTTTCGATAAAACAATTGATCGATAATTTCAGAAAAGCTAGTTTTTTGGCTTGGAGACTCATTTTTAAAAATGTATAACTTCGGTTCTATTTGAGCTACAAACTTATTTCTTTTTTCATTTTAAGGCCAAAGAACTGAATATTAAGAAAAAACAAATATTTAAAAAAAAACTTATTAGCAAAATTTATATTGTTGTTAAAATTTAAATAGTTTGAATAAATTTTTAACAATTGAAGCGTTCTTGCGAATAACGTTGTAAGCGACAAAATTGTAATTGTTCACATTTATTCATTTTACAAGCACTTTTATTAATTTTTATTAATTTTTTTTTGGCATGCGATAAAAATACCCCAAAATGCTCAACTGCTTAGTCAGTTAGTTGTATATAATATAATAGAGTGATTCTAACAGGTATTCGCAAAAAAAACACTAAAAAATGTCGTTTACAACATTATTAGCGATTATGCTTCAATTGCCCCCACCTCGTAGCAAGTTTTTTATATATTTATCGTATTTTCCGTTAAATTTTACATAAAAAACATATTTTCAAAATATGGTACCTGTATTATTACTATATTAAAACATTAAAATATATAGCGTAACACATGAAAAAAACGGAATAAAAAAATATAGCTCGGATCAACAAAAGTTAAATGTAAAAGTTGTTGGTAATAAAAATATCTACAATTTTGTCTTAACTATTTTTCGTTATAACCTTAAACTTTTCAAATAAATTTAAAAAAAAATGTTAAAAATCACCTTTTTGAAATTTATTTGCCACATTTTTTTGCCTCATGTCGTTTCTTTTAATAATATAAGTAATTATTATTCTTTTCTTTACAAATAATATTTATAAGCAATCAATGCCGTGAAAAAAGTATAAATGAATAAATGATAGAACATTGTTTTATTAGATAAAAAAATATTTATTTTGGTTTCATTACTTATTATTGGTATATGTATTTGGTTTGTAAAATTGCAACTTCAAAATATATGTAGTGTGCTTCACATAAAGATTTTTACAGGCGTTTTTTTATATTTGATAGTGATTCTGTTGCCCAATTGAATATTTATCTTGGTGTCCTAATAGGATCATTCACTTTTTGAAGACTCGCTCTGGCAGCAAGTCGTTTTAAAGCTTCATCGATTCCATCACAGGGTCCCTGTCCGTGAGAGGTTGGGAAAAAGTGCCACTCCGCAGCCATTTGAAAGTCTTCCAGATGATGAGTTTGAAGGTTTTCACCCCATGAAATCCTTTCCTCATAATCAATTTGATTGTCTTTTTTTTAATACTTTAATTTTGACCCAAAGTTAGCACAAAAATAATTTTTTTGTTAAAAAAATTTGGGAACTAAAGTTCCCTCTTAAAGTTTGAACTATTAAATAAAAAAAAGTTCAAACACAAAATTGTAGATATTTTTATTATCAACAACTTTTACATATAACTTTTGTTGATCATATATATATATATTTTTTTTATTAACGAAAAACCTTTTTTCTTACGTGTAGCGCTATATAAATTAATGTTTAATTAATATTAATAATAAAGGTACCATATTTTGAAAACATGTTTCTTATGTAAAAGTAAATAGGGGTTGAGAATAGGATAAAAATATAAAAAACTTGCTACGAGGTATGGGCAATTATTAAAAATTGATTTAAGAAATTAAATTGTTCAAATTCTAAATGTTTGATAGTTTAAATCATACTTGATTTTAAATTTATTTAAATTTAAAATCAGAATTTAAATTAAGAATTTGCATTTAAATCATATAAAATCAACATAATAAATAACAAGGTCATTTAGAAAAAACTTTAGTCAAATGGTAGAGCACGACCAAAAACAGAAACAGCTGAAAATATATCAGCCAAAATCTAAAAACAACTTCAGTAACCATGCTTTGTTGTTGGAAGATTTCCAGCAGACTGTTGGACTCCATATAATAACATAAGCATAAAGACTAATGGTCCAGTTAGCCTCGCATGGCATAGCAGTGCATGGCTTAACAAGCGTCACATCGAAATCTGTTTACTGTTATTTGTGTGTATCTGGTTATGCACAACATGGCAACTCATGGCAATGCTCAGATAAAAAAAGAAAAACATATCTGACTACATAGATAAACATAGAAGATCTATTCATTTGGATTTCTGTGTATTCTTCTATGCATTTGACGTTTTAGCAAAACAGATGTGAAGTTGTAAACTGTTTGACCAAGTGCGGTTAAATTATTAAAATAAAATCGTTGTATTCTTTTTTTTTATTGTGTTATTTTGACTATGTGAGTATGTGAGTTGCATAATCGCCATTTATTTGGCTGTGTGCTGGCTGCTTCACTGCGTTGCATGCACTGCTGTGCCATGCGAGGCTAACTGGACCATAAAGTAAAGCAAAAATACAACAACAAATGTGAGCATGTGAAATGGGAGAAAAACTGAGAAATTGACACTTTAAATCTCATCGCCTCTGTGGTGCAGTGCGCTAGTGTGCGCTTGCACGGGTATCACAAAGATTTCTGATGAAGCCTTTAGCCGGCCGAAATTGCAATAAAATCAGCTAGTGATTTTTTCCTTTTCATATCGAAAGAACTTTGTTGTTGTTTCATTGCAAAGATTCGTTAGTGCAATTAATTGTTTTAACTTTGACCTGAAGCTCAATAAACGATTTTAAACTATCAAACAACTAGAATTTGTATTTAAAATCAAGTATGATTAAAACTATCAAACATTTAGAATTTGTATTTAAATCATATAAAATCAACATATTTTTATTAATGTTTTTATATTATCAAAAAAAAGAATTGGTTTGCTGATGTAGGGAACCAAAACCTGAAAATTCAGAAAAGTTTTTGAAATGCAAGAGCCATTCTGAGCTTGAACATTTTTCTGCTCCGATGTGCGCGATGGCTTTAGTGCACTTTTTACAGTTTTTTAGATATTTTCCAATTTTTGTGGACTTCATATCCTGCAAAGTATGTTGCTGCATTATTATTTAATGGTACGTCTTGCATATTTAAAGAATTATGTAACTAAAGGTCATCATCCTCATTTTCATCACCTTCTGTTGGTATGTTTTGTTGAGATTCGTTTTCATGAAGGTTTTGTTGAGATTTTTACTGTGGTAGATCATCTTGATACAACCGCTTTTCAGTCAATTGCAACGAAATCGTCGGAATCCTCTTCGCAGTTGGCATAATCAGAGAAATACATACTTTGCACAGATATAATCCATGCAATAGTTTGGGTTAACTCATATACGGAAGTGTTTCGTTTTTGTATCGAATATGACCGAATAAGTACTGTAGGGACGTCAAAAAGACACACGAAAATGCCGAGACACGTCAACTTATTTTTTGGTCGTAGAATTCAGTGGCATACTCAGTTTTTGAACTTTTAGTCAAAAGAAGATTGAATTCAATATATTAAAACTGAACGAAGATATTTGCGTCGAAATTCAAAACTTTGAATTTGGAATACTTTTTTGGCTTTTTAGGTTATATACAAAAATTCATTGTACTAAGGCAGTTTTCAAGGTATGAGAATGTTATTGGTGTCAAACAAACAGAAAATTTTGTTCTTTATTATCCTTAAGAAAATGAAAAAAGTTAATATACATTACCATATATTAAATAAAAAAATGCATATTGTAGGGTACTCATTATAGATAAACGAAAATAGTCCAGGAGGTGTTTGTAGCCCTTTTGATAATCAAAACCTCTTTCATAGGTTATCCAAACGCATTTATAGTTTTTTTGCTCATTATGCAACAAATAGTCACATAGTCAAAATAAACTAATTAAAATAAGAATAAAATGGTTTTATTTTAATAAATTTACCGCACTGGTTACACAATATTGGTTACACAATTTTACAACTTTACACCCGTTTTTCCAAAACGTCAAATTCATAAAAGAATACACAGAAATTAAAATATATAATTGTAAGGATTAGTAAAAATAATTGAATTAATTGAAACATTTAATTTTGATTAAAAATAATAAATAAAAAAGATGAACATTTAACTACATTTTTACTAACAATAATCTACAGAAATAAACGCAAAGATTTCTCTTTGTAAATAAAATCTGTTACTGTGCGATCATTGTGTATCATAGGGATGCATATCCGCTCAAACGGTTCTCGCCCATTGAATTACAGATGTATGTTTTAAGAAATTTTAGAGATGAGAACTATATTTTATTTCTCTCAAATATTTTCATTTTACACAAACTTCATAAAACCAAAAAAATTACTTCAACGATTGAGTTAAAACTTTTCATCGGGTCAGAATTCTGAAAAATCAACTTTGAAAAATCAAAATTGTAAGATCTCTTTTGAAAATATCATGAATAACTTAACATATTCTTTAAAAATTAAACTAGTTTAACACTCACATCTTTAATTCGAAAGTTAATTGGAAAAAAACTCTTGACTACAAAATAGTCCCAATGAAAGGGGCTGAAAATTTTATTATATAAACATTTTTTGTTGTGCCGAAAATTACGAAGAGACTGTGATGCAATGCCTCCATAAGCAGAGCTAAAGAAAACGCAGAACTCATAATAGGATCCATTTGCATATTTGGAGTAAGCTAACAAACTGCAGCGACAAAACCATGGTTGCTGAAATTTAAATTTTCGAGAACCAATTGTTAATGTATCACGTATCACGTATGATCTGATCAAACAAATCTGGTGATGATCTGACAAATTAAGAAATAGTGCACCATTTAATATTGGAGTGCACAGAGCAAATTATGCTTCTAATTCACAAATCGTGAGAACTTTGCGAAAATTTAATAACTTATCAAATGTATATTCTATTGATTTTTCAGTAACTAAGATGATAATTTTCAATATCTATTTCTTTGCATGCACATTTTTTTAAATATTTAGTCAGTAAGGTTAACATACTATTGATTAAATAAATAAATAAATAACGCTACATCGGTTTCCACTATTGTTGTTTAGACGGTTCAACTCATAACACAGAATTTTACACGTAAACGCAACTTCAGTATATGAATTGTTAAGTTTTTTATAACGTATTAAAGTGATTCAATGAAATAATTGCTGAAACGTATTAATTTTTATTAATATGTCGGACCTCTCGGGGGGTTTGATCCCCCCAAAACCTCTTCTTGTCTACGGCCCTGCATGTAGTTCCTAACTATTATATTAAATAATAAGCTAAATACTTAATTTGCTTGGAAGTTTTGAATTTAGTGGTGAAAGAAAAAGGTTTTCAGCGGAAATAAAATTAGTAAGTAAAAAACCTCCCAATATTTGAATTCAATTACTTAAAATATTTTATTTCATTCAATTATGTACTTAATAAATGTTAAATATTTTTATAAATTAATTTATAATACCTTCCTGCAAATACTTCAAATAAATTGTTAATTGATAAGAAAATCACAATTATTTTAGCATAATCTAGAATTGTGCATTTCGAACATCCGATAATTTAAAGTATCGCATGCTTTATCAGACATCAGCTGATAAAATAAAAAATTCATTCTAAATAAATAATAATATATCACAATTATTTAAGAATTGGTTTGAAAAATTGAGCAATAATGTTTGCAACTTTGAATTTTTTAAAAATAAAAAATTAATTCTAAATAAATAAATGGATTTTAATTAATATTTAATTTAATTTAATATTTTTTCGGAATTTCTAATTAAGATTTTAGGGTAAAAATTCAATTATTATACAATAATATGTTCGATATTGGTAAATTGAAAGAAAGCCGTTTTGCTTTATTTCATAAATATTTCTTTGAATCTACCAAATGATCAGATATAGAAAAGAAAAAATTCTGAAATAAAATATAATTAATATAATCATGAAATATAATTTCAATTGCATGAAAAATCTTCGTTGCTAGAAATGAAGCAAAAAAATGTAAATAAAACTCAGCCAAAAAAAGTTGAGAATCAAAACAGAACAATAGAATATCTGCAAATTGGTAAATTCAAGGAAATGTTGCTTTGCTTCATTTCATTCATAATTCCTTAAATATACCAAATGATCGCAATTCTAATAGGAAGAAAAAAGTAAAAAGAACAAACATGTTCCTAGCTCGCTTGTGCACAAAAATTTAACAACAGCTCTGCCCAAAACAGACCTCAAGAACGTCGGCAGCATAACAGTAGCAGCGCGCCGGCAGAACCCAATCCTTACATGCTTGAAAATATTTTAAAGAGCAATTTCTCTGTTTCTGTAACTCTTTATATATATTCTCTTTGATATATACGTTGAGATGGTTGATTGATACGTTGAAAAATATTTTTGTATACTAAAACACATACACATCTTCTATACTATTATATAAAATTGAAGTGAAAATTTAAAGTTACGACAAAACTCCAAAAGTACTGAGCCGATTTTTATGAAAAAAATTTTAAAATATCATATTTGTGCTACAGTTTTAGTTGGGGGTATTTTTCTTTCGAAATTTTTATAATAAGTGGATCTAATTAAGGTATTAAGTTTTCAAAGAAATAATCCCAGCTGCCACGCATTGCTTATTCGTTGTCTTTTGACGCGTTTGTGTTGCGAGAGTTTAAATAAACTACATGTTGGTCTCTATTTTTCTCTTCAGCTAGCAGAGCACAATAAAAAAAACTGATGAGCCTCAAGCAAGGCGAAAAGTAATGTAAGGACATGTAAATGCAGAGCGGCGCTCCAAAACAAAACAAAATAAAAGAAATAATTTGTTTATTTCTTTGATATGTATTGTCCTAAACCATGGTGTAAGAAATAGAGGTGTTAGTGAGTTTTTGACAACACCATGAATTTCATTGCTTCTGTCAAAAAATTGCGAGCGAAAGAGCGGAACTGTTGATAGTTGTGAAATTGTGTTATTTGTTTGAGTTGCTAGATGATGTGCTATAGTTTTTACTGTGCGAATTAAGTGTAAATAAATATTTAATGCAATTAATTTTGCCGTGTTGTGTTGACAAAAAGTTATTGCAGTTGTTTTCGTCGATTTTCCATGTTTGTCATTGGCCCAAAATACACTGTAGTGCTCAGTCTGCGTGAGCAGTCAGTTATTCAAAAACACACTGTACTATTCAGTCTGCGTGAAACCAGTTTTGTTTTGTGTACATGAAATGTGTTTGATTGTATTGATGTAGGCATCCCCTAAATAAAATATGATGACTTCGCTTACGTGTGCGTGTCAGTCCATCGTCACTACAGCTTTTTCGGTGAGTGAAATTTCGCGCACTTCACGTCGCCTGCCTCACCTCCCTTGCCAAAAAAAACCCGGTTTCACGCAGACTGAGCACTACAGTGTATTTTGGGCCATTGAATGTTTTGGCAATTTTATCAGACACGTGCACTAGAAGGTGCCGCCGACATGAAGCTTTGGCCAGCATGCAAATTGTCTTGCATTCAAATCATTTTTTTTTTGTTGCATA
This sequence comes from Dichetophora obliterata, assembly GCA_963920525.1. Classification (NCBI taxonomy): domain Eukaryota; kingdom Metazoa; phylum Arthropoda; class Insecta; order Diptera; family Sciomyzidae; genus Dichetophora; species Dichetophora obliterata. Next base: position 128,188,934 of record OY986437.1, on the reverse strand, counting down.
ACGCACAGCGTCTCATATATTTTTTATTGTTTTTCATATCACTTCATTCTCACTTTAATCTCTGTAAAAATCTTATGAACTTGCAGAAAGACACGAATTTAAAAAAATTTTTTTCATTGCAATTTACCATCAGCTGTTTTTGACAAAAGCGGGGAAACATAATTTTATCATATTGAGAGAGAAGTGTCAAACTCACTAACACCTCTATTTCTTACACCATGTCCTAAACCAATAAAGGCAGAATTATAATAGACGTAATGTAATGTAACGAAATGTTGTCAACTGTCATCGGGACGGGACGTAGTGTAAGAAAACGTTGTAGCAATTATAATAGGCAGTAGCCAGGAATTTTTTTGTCGTAAATAATTGCACGTTCCCGCACAAGTTCAATTAAAACTTCGACATCCATAGCTGTGGATATATAGAACTATCACATTAATAACGAAAACGCAACAAAAAGCGTAGTTCAACAATAAAAAATACCGCAATAATCGAATCTAACCTCAATGTTTAGTTGTTCTTTGCACAGACGTAATGTAAAGTAACGTAGAAATCGAAATTTTTTTTTTTTTTTTTTTTTAGACTGAACCAACGCTCAGGGGATGCCCCCTATAAATGCGTAAGCATTGTGTTGATTCGGAAGATGGGTGATAGTTAGTTGGAGGGTGGATAGATGGAGTAGTGTCGGTGAAGATTTGTTTTGAATTTGCACAGCTCAAAACTGCAGGGAAACACGCTCGCAGGGAGACTATTCCACAACTTAACCGCGCGACTAAAGAACGAATTATCGCGGTAATGCGAGGTTCTATTAGGCATCGATGCAATGGTAAAGGGGTGGGCTTGGACAGCTGCCCGAGTGGACCTGGGAAACACACGAGCTGGTGGCGTCAGGCCATGTATCTCCCTTGAACACTTCCCATGGTAATACCTATACAGAAGGCTTAGGCAACCTACATTACGTCGATGCCCAAGAGAGTTGAGAGAGGATGAAATACTTTCATCCCCTATCAAATATATCGCACGACGTTGAATTCGGTCCAGAAGCTCCAAATAAGATTTTGAAGCCCCTGTCCAAATGTGCGAATTAATCCAACGGATCTTTACAACCCGTTACATTACGTTACGTTTATTATAATCACTTGTATAAGAAATTATTGTTTAAAACAATAAGATTTTGAAGCCCCTGCCCAAATGTGCGAATAAATCCAACGGATCTTTACAACCCGTTACATTACGTTACGTTTATTATAATCACTTGTATAAGAAATTATTGTTTAAAACAATAAGTGAAATAACACACTGCTCAATTGACATTAGACCACATTACGTTACGTCTATTATAACTGAGCCTTAAGTCGGATGTCGCAAAACTAACCGTATCACATAAAAATGAAAACATTTTTCCCGTCTTTAAGGCGTTAAGGAGATTGATAAAAAACGTCCATTGATAAAAAAACAACAGTGGTTGCTAGTTGATGCCTGCTAGTTGATGTATACAATAAGCAGATTGTCAAAATAAATTTGTCGATGAAAAAAATATCTTAAAACTATGCAAAAAAGAACCAGACTGTAACATGACATTACAAATATTATATACTTTTTATATACTAAATAAACTATTAAATAATTTCGATGTATATATATATTCATATAATATTACTTAAATATTTAAATAATTTCGATGTATTTATCGCTCCTTTACTAAAAGACTGTCATAACTCAAAAAACGCGTTTTTGTAGAAAACGCATTTAAAGTTTTCAACTGACTCCCATATTCCAGAAAGAAAAAGGAAAAATATAATATTGAAATTAATAAGTGAACAAATATATATTTAACATTTTCATAAAAGAAAATCAACAGAAGCTAGTCATGTTTTGTTTTTCTTGAGCGAAAACTTTTTCTACTTTGAATTATGACGTTATTGTTGCAAAAATATATAATTTAGAGTGTCATAAGTTATACTGTGTCGTTATTTATGAAAAAAAACAGCATATATGTATTTAGGCATTTTATTTTCGCAGTCTTTCGAACTTTAAATGTAATTTAAAAAAAAAAGTTTTATTAATTCATAATTTGTATATCATTTCAAAGTGCATATATAAAGATACTCGATAGACTTAACTAACAATATATTAAAAAAAATAAAATCAAATAAATACAAAATAAAGATCTTAGTTTTCACAGTCTTTCGAACTTAAAATATAATATATAAAAAAAAGCATAGTCCTTTATTCGTAAAGCAGTTAATTGAAATACTATTTTAATAAAAAAAAATATCATAAAGATAGCTCTTATAAAACAGTTCTTACAAACTTTCATAAAATGGTTTGTAAAAACGTGGAATAAGATTTTTTTTAATTAAGTCATTGATATCGTCTCTTTTTTTTTTGGTATTCCTGGTTTGGTATGGAAAGCTTTGCTTAAAGTAATCGATGAAAGCTTCTTTTTTTTAATAACAGTAACCTCCTTGAATTGTTCCTCAGTGTATGTGAACTTATAAAAAACTGAATTTGGTGAGTCTCGTTGAACTTTAAGTATTTTAACTTGTGACAATTTCAGCCGTGCCATATTCAAAGGACCGATGTCATTTGCCAGCATTTTTAAATCCAAAAAATCCTCAAAACAAAGCTCATGTACAATAAATGGATCTCCTTTTTTTTCGCCGATCGGATTATTGAAACAAATGATTCAGTGGTATAAATGGGGCCACTTTTAAGCATTCGCTTTGTTTCCCTCTCGATTAAGGAATGAGCTGAATCACCTTCGTTTTGGGTATGACCTTTAATAAGATACTTGTGGGTGATAGATTTTATACCTAAGTATCGAACGGCATATAAGTAAATTGCAACCATAAATTTATTTTTTTGCTGTCCGGCGCAATTATCCGAATAAAATATTAGTTCAGCATCTTCAGTGCTCGAGAAACTTTTTATGTATTGAAGTACGCACGTACCTAATTCGTTAACTCCACGGTGACCATTTGCCTCGTCCCAAACAAAGCATTGACAATTGTTCGTTTTAATGTCATATATGGTAAAGTTAAAAACATTTATTTTCGACTTATAGTAAAATGCAGAGACTTCGCTCTTAGGTAGTTGCATGTCTGCCTGTAAATCATAGACTGCTACAAATGCGGTTATATTTTCTTTGTCTTTTTTCTTATTATCTCTTGACAAGCTTTTTTCAAGCAAATGGTTTTCATATAAGTCTTTCTTATTAATTTTTTCAACTTCATCCATGTTAGTGTAGGCTGTGCATTCTTCACACAAATCTTTTTTTGGAACAAAAAATGATATGTTGAAGTCGTTGGTAAAAGTTCTGTAAAAAGAAATGTAGGTGCAGAATGGCTCATTTTTTTTCTTTGCACATGGCTACGTGGTCCCTGTAAATGCTTACTACAGTTTTGCTTCCTTCAACAAATACTTTCGATGTTTTTGCTCGCGTGTAATGGCTTTCAATTTTTGGTATTTTATCAATGAAGTCTCTAATTCCAGTTTTTAATTTTAAATCAAGTTTTATTTGTTTGCCGTGTTTTCCTCGTTGGTCAGGTTCTAATATTTGGTTTGCAAGCTTTTCACGTTTCTCCAACACGGTTCTAATTGGACGATCGTTAATATACAGGGTGTTTTTAAAAAACATTTTACAGACGCGCACAACATTTTCATTATTATTTTGGCGGGGGCCTCTGGTTCCCCCAATACTCACGTATCGATATGTAGGCTCGACGATTTGCATGCAACTGGCAATAAATTGTCGTTGTTTTTCTATGTCTCCAAGTTCCCAGTATGAGTCAAATAAATGTTTTCTTTCATCCTCGCTAAAATTTTTGAAGCATTCAAATCTACAAGTCTCGGCACATGAAGTTTTAATTTGTCTTTCAGGTCTAATTTTTTTGCTTAGTGTGTTTAATACATACTGTTTTCCACTATTTCTTTTTTTCTTAATAACATTTTGCTTCCACTTTTCTGGCTGTTTTGCCCTTTTTCTGCCTTTATGTAATGGACTTGTTAAAATTAAGGAAGAAATTCCTGTTTGAGAAGTAGATGGGTCAGTTTGTGTATTAAAAAATACATCAGTTCCTTCCTCTGAATTTAAAACATTAGTTTCGCTTTCAGATTGCTCAATTCCATTAGCAGTGTCGCATAAAAAATTCTCAAAAAGGGGACGGAATACTGTCCTTTCAGTGGCTGAATGCCTAAGTGTTTCTTCCTTGCTGTCATCGCTACCACTATCATCTTTCGGAGAACTTGGGTTGTATGTTACATCTTTGACGGAATCGTCACAGTCTTCCGAAAACGATGATGAACTAGATGAACAAGAAGAAGATGATGATGTTGACGATGAGGAGTTACTACGGTTGCAATGTTCCATTTTAAGACCACCTAAAAAAATTGCAAGTTTAATTCAAGTGTATTATTTCTTAATACTTATAATTGTTATCAACAAGTGTGTCTCATTTTGAGTTATTGCCAGCTGCTGGGAGTTAACATCGATACAACTATCTTCAATAACGACACATTGCCTTATAATATAAACAAAGTTGTTTTAAACTCTCAGTCATTTAATTACAATAATGTCATAAGAGGAAATACTTCAGTTGACGATAATATTTTTTTCACCAAGAACGGCACATATTGCAGTATAGCAAGTTCGAATCAAGTAAATTATTTCAACAACACTGTCACATTACGAAATAACACACTTTATATGAAATTATCTACATTAAAAGTATCATTACCTTTTCACGAATAACGTCACAACACAAAATACGCCACTTTTTGCGAAAGCTTAACGATCTTCTCACGATGCCGGCTGTGTTACAACTGAGATATGTCGCTCTTATGAGTAAAAACGGTTGGTTCAAATGAAATAATATAACGGCATATTCTCTTCCCATGTGAAGAGTTTTGATGATATTAATATGAAATTTCTACACAATATGAAGCATGATATAACGAATAATTCTGCATCATTAACTCAAAAATCACGTTTTTTGAGTTATGACAGTCTTTTAGTAAAGGAGCGATATATATTCATATTATATTACTTAAATATTCCTACTTATTATTATAAATATAAAGACGTTACAAATATTATACACTACGTAAACTATAATATTAAATATTATCGATATATATATTCATATTGTATTACTTAAATATTTCTACTTATTATTATTAAAGCAACAATAACACACAACCGCACTACGACACCAGACCATAGAAACAAACACACGCTACATACCTACTTAATAAAACTAATTGACAACACACAACCGCACTACTGCATAAGCCACTAATTAATACACACACTACCTATCTATGCATAGCCAGGCAGGCCAAAGACAACACACAACCGCACTACTGCATAAGCCGCTAATTAATATGCACACCACCTATCTATGCATAGCCAGGCAGGCCAAAGACAAAACTGAACGTATAATTCCCAACTGGTTTTCTGTCCATATCGAATAAAAGGGCGACACAAAACCAACCAAAGCAACATTACTTCAGGTAAGCTCGAAGTAGTAACTCTATGGCGAGCCAGCTTGCTGACTCTTCCCTTAGAGTCTCTGCTTGAGATGTCGCACTTGCGGTGAGAACCAATACTTGGTTCGTCCAACGCAGTCGGCATACTCTACATTTTTGGTCTCAATGGCGAGCTAGCTTGCTGGTTCTTCCCTTTGAGTCTCTGTTTGAGATGTCGCACCGGCGGTGAGAACCATCTTTGGTTCGTCCAACGCAGTCGGCATACTCTAAAGGGGGTTTTGGCGCCGGGACTAGATGGCGAGCCAGCTTGCTGGTTCTTCCTTTTTAGTCTCTATTCGAAACGTCGCACTTGTGGTGAGAACCAGTCTCCGGTTCGTCCAACGCAGTCGGCATACTTTTGTTTGTTGTTTTGTTTATTTTATCTCGGCTGCAGTAGCTCAATGGCGAGCCAGCTTGCTGGTTCTTCCCTTTGAGTACCTGTTTTAGACGTCGCACTTGCGGTGAGAACCAGTCGTTGGTTCGTCCAACGCAGTCGGCATACCTTTATTAAATTGCATATTGATGATATATATTTGCATGGTGCGAACTTCATAGAGGTTTTTCCACCATGATTGTCTCTAAAAATATTAAATGTGAGCATTACTTCAGATTCTTTCAGGACACGAGTCTTCGCTTTAGGGTCCCTGGCAAGATTCACCGATTCACCAATTTACCGATCTACCGATTACCGAATAATGATTACCGATTCACCGAATACCGATCTTCCGATTTACCGATTACCGAATTACCGATTGCTGATAACCGATTCACCGATTTACCGATTCACCGATTCACCGAATACCGATCTTCCGATTTACCGATTACCGAATTACCGATTGCTGATAACCGATTCACCGATTTACCGATCCACCGATTACCGAATTACCGATTACCGATTCACCGATTTACCGAATACCGATTTTGCCGCCAGCTAGACCTACAACCTCCGACCATTCGACCGCTTACATTCACTGTTACCCAAACTGCTGATGTTACGCTGCATTAAGTATTTTTAAGGAGAATATACTAATAAAATACAGAATTATAATATTAAACCAACACCAACTGCGTTCTCATTTGATGAAAGTTTGTGGATCTTTCACTCGATCCTGGCACGGCTGAGCTGACCTCAGCCATAAGATAAAACCACTGTTACAGACTGCCCCCTTAATAACTTTTGTATGTATTTATTAATAAATAATATTAGCATAATTAAGTTTTTTTAAATTTTAAACCGAAAAATTATAATTTATTTATTCGACAAACTCTAAATTAATTTTTTTATGTTTTCTTAATTATTGTTGTTTATCAAACTGATCTCAAAATAACAATTTATACGAAACCGAACCGTAAAATCATTATGAAAAAGTGTTTCTTTTTGTTTAATTTTTTTTTTCAAAGAAGTCGCTGTGGGAATTTTCTTGGGAGTTTTCGTAGTTCACTGAGGGAAAAATACCTGGCAACACTGCTTGCAAGTTGAGTTCTTTTGCAAGTCTCTCTTCTTCTCTCTTGCTTCTTCTGTGATGGGATTCTATAACTTTTTCGCAACATCCGATCGGAACTGTAATTTGCGACTTTTTTCGGTTGGCATACCGAAAACGGTATTCATTAACTTGTACTTTACGAAAAAATTCGGTCGAAAAAAATTTATGAATTTAAGTGAGAAAAAGTGGCAACACTACTTAGTTATCGGTGATAAATGTCAAATTTATTCAGTTTAAATTAAAATTCAAAATGGTTTGAAAGGTGTCCAAATTGCAGCTAAACAATGGCAAATAGAAAGTTATGATCAATTAAATATTGTGTTTGCAGGTTTATCGTTAATTATATTTACCTTGCAGGATTGGCGCTGGTGGTGATATGCATTTATTTTAAGCATTGAAAGTGGGCCAGAAATATGTGGCTTATCAAAGTATTCAAGACAATTTCCTTTTTCTTTTTGTAAATAACATTTGGATGCATATTTCTTAAGAAACAAGCAAAATGCAGATTTTCGTCAAGACCCTCAACGGTAAGACCATCACTCTTGAGGTTGAGCCATCAGGCAACATCGAAAATGTCAAGGCTAAGATCCAAGGCAAAGAAGGAATACCCCCAGATCAGCAACGTTTAATCTTTGCTGGCAAGCAGCTAGAGGATGGCCGAATTTTATCTGACTACAATATTCAGAACGAATCCAAACTTCATTTGGTGCTCCGTCTGCGTGGTGGCATCATAGATTCCTCATTGCGTATCTTGGCACAAAAGTATAACTGCGACAAGATGATTTACTGCAAATGCTATGCTCTTCTGCATCCAAGAGCCACCAGTTGCCGCAAGAAGAAGAGCGGACACACCAACAATCTCAGCTTCAAGAAGAAGTTTAAGTAGACTACTAGAATCTGTCCAGTGTTGTCTGATGTGACCATAATAGAGAAATATGCAGGCACATGCTTGATCTCGAAACTGCTTTTTTTAATTTGCCTCGTTTGTATTTATGTCTTCAAAACTTGTAAGCCCTTTTTCTACAACTTGTTGGTATCCGATTAATCTGAAATTTAGCATACATATGTAAGTCCGGTGACAATGTAATCACCGTGACCAGTAAACATACTTCAATCAAATACTACATTCAAAAACGCATTATTTCAGCATCGTTCACTTAAATAAATAAAAAGCAAAAAATTTTTTAAAAAATAATCTTTTATTTAAAAAGACGTGAACTAAAAAGAAAAAATTAATTTAAGTCACATTTGTCATATATGTATACAGTAGGTATATTCTAGGTGCAGAAGAACCCCTCTCTTGGTTAATCATCATCATAGTATAAACGTTCGTAAATTGGTAAGTTCTAAGGACTCATATAAATTTAGAATTTTTCAAATCATTTATATTTTAAAGCTTAAAAAGCTTTTAAAGCACTAAAATTTATTTTTTTCTTTTTAGTTCACGTCTTTTTAAATAAAAGCTTATTTTTGAAAAAAAAATTACTTTTTATTTATATTTTACTTTTTAGTCTTAAAGGTTTATTATTAACATATTTTATTTTCAAAACTTATGGAGATATAGCATTTTTATTGATTTGTGGGCGGTAAAAGGGGGCGTGTCACAATTTTTTCCTGAACCATCCTCTACTTGAAGAAAATTAACTGCCACAATTTTAGCTGAATCAGCCCCGTAGTTTTGGAGATATAGCATTTTTATTGATTTGTGGGCGGTAAAAGGGGGGTGTGGCTAAATGTTTTTCATAAAGCCATGCTTTATTTCATGAAACTTAACTGTTTTAATTTCAGCTGAATCAGCCCCGTAGTTTTAGAGATATATCATATCTTACATATGTATGCTAAATTTCAGCTTAATCGGATACCAACAAGTTGTAGAAAAATGGCTTGCAAGTTTTGAAGACATACATACGAACGAAGCAAGTTAAATAAAAGCTTATAAAAAAAAGAAGCGAATGAAATGAAATTTCTTCAAAAAAAAAAAGAGTGAAGCGACAAATATTTAGATTTCAAACACAAAAATTGGTTTCGTATTCGTGGAAATACGAATCTTTATATTGAAAAAAAAAAAAAACAAAATAAAACGAAACAATTCACAAAACAATTCAATACAAACACATGAACAAATGCTGCCAACTTTGACAGTCTGTCATTTTTAATTTTCGTTTTAGAGATGAGCGAATAATTAACAATAAAACTTTAAAAACAACCATGAAACTGCTATTTGTAATTTTCGTTTTAGACATGTGCGAACAACTAGTAATCATAATTGCCATTTTCAAAAAGATATCGCACTTCGTACCAAACAGAAGTGTTCGTGACAAAGAAGAAGTGTTGAAGTGTGGGCCTCGAAAAAGAAGTGAAACACTTCAATTGAAGTTAAAACGGCAACACTGTTAATTATTGCTACAGATTTCTCTTCACGACCGCTCATCGCTAAAACATTTTCTTTTCTCTTTTAATTGCGGCTTCGGCCATGGTGTAAGAAATAGAGGTCTTAGTGAGTTGGACACTCTCTCTCAAAATGATAAAATTATATTTCCCCGTTGTTTTCAAAAATAGCTGATGGTGAATTGCAATTAAAACAAATTTTGTTAAATTCTTGTCTTTCTGCAAGATTAAAGGATTTTTACTGAGATTAAAGTGAGAATAAAGTGGTATGGAAAACAATAAAAAATATATGAGACGCTGTGCGTTATGCAAAAAAAAGAAACGATGTGAATGCAAGACAATTTGCATGTTGGCCAAAGTTTCATGTCGGCGGCACCTTCCAGCGCACGTTTCTGATAAAATGGCCAAAAAATTCAATGACAAACTTGACAAATCGGCGAAAACAACTGCAATAACTTTTTTTCAACACAACACGACACAATTAATTGCATTTAATATTTATTTATACTTAGTTTCCACAGTAAATACTATAGCACATCATCTAGCAACTCAAACAAATAACACAATTTGGCAACTATCAACAGGTCCGCTCTTTCGCTCACAATTTTTTGACAGAAGCAAAGAAATTCATGGTGTTGTCAAAAACTCACTAACACCTCGTTTTCTTACACCATGGCTTCGGCCACTTGCATATCATGTTTATGACTCTCCACATTCAGGGAAAAATCGCAACGTAAAATTAAATAATATCATGTTAATTTTACGTTGCTCCATTTTTAATAAATCATCTTTAAATTCACATAGAAATCCTTTAAATCAAATATAAAAAAATTTGATCTCCAATAAGAAGTGGAGAAACTTCAAAATAATGGTGATCCACTATAGTTATTATATTCTTTAAAGTGCATCCACTAAAAAATTAAGTAGAAAAATAACATGGTTTATATTGAAGTTGTCAGTAGTGAAAACGAAGTAGAAAATATATATTTTAAAGTGGAAGACACTTCAATTTGAAGTTGGATGCATATTTTTGTGTGTATGTGTTCAGAATAATTTCGTTGCAATCGTTTTAATAACAGTTAAGCAAACAGTTATGTTTCTAAGAGCAACAATTATTTTATGCACGCTGTTTAACTTAATTGAAATAATTTCAATTTACTCAACAAAATTGACAAAGGTGGTCACTGAATGTAGCTCAAGTTTGTGCGTGCAAATAGTAATAGTAAGTTTAAATAAGTGAAGATTAATAAGAATAAAAAATATTCAATATATTAATGAATTTGGCCAAGTTCTTAACTCGGACACAATACGTGTCAACAGTGTGGATGAAGTTACAAATTTGGAAGAAGACGATGAGAAATTCGCTAGTCTGCTTAAAGATTTTGAGTTGGAAAGCCTTTTACCAAATGAATAATGGTAAAACTTATGTGAGAAATAAATTTTTCTAAATGTTTATAATAAAACTAAATGTTTAAAATCATAATTCTCTTATATAAATGTAATATGTTGAATTATCATATAATTTTTTTAAAAATTTACCACATTTATTCAAATATTTTAATAAAATAACATTTCTATAAAAACTAATTTTGTTTTATTTATTTGATTTTGTTTAATGGACTGTGTTACCATTCAATATCAAAAATGTATTTCATTTAAAGTGAAAATCACTTTGATTCATTAATGCAAGGATGTGCAATCAAAGTAGAAAATACCTAACTTCAAAGTTATAACGCATTTAAAATAAATACTTTAGTATTCCAATTGAATATGCTTCCTCTTTGAATTAAATCTGAATCTACGTTAAGTTAAAATCGAATACTTATCATTTTAAAGTGTATAACACTTCAGTTTAAGGTGGAAACAACATAAAACTGAATATATGTGTTTCCACTTTGAATTGAATATTGTCGTGTTTGGTGCCAAATCATTCCAAGAAATATTTGAATTGAAGTGGTTACCTTTGATTTTACGTTGTTTTTTAGCTCAGTGTAATGTTTTTAAATTTCTAAATGTATTACAAGGTTTTGTGAGGAAGAAAAATGGTAAAGAGAAATCCAAACTCAAATAGAACCAGATTCTTTTAAAGAAAAATGAAAAAATATCATAATTTCTGTACATTGAAGTACCTATATAATGAAATAATTTTCTGGTCCCTTGCGAAATCATTATAAGGAAGTTCGACTGTATTCTAAGAATATGATTTTAATATTTATATGTTTTTTTTTACTTGCGTTTTTTTTTATAAATTGAATGTTGCCCATTGTATTAAAAATAAATAGAAACTTATTGAATATTATAAATAAATAAATAAATAAAATTCATTAAAAAAAAAGTTTAATCCAAAAATCGTTTCTTTTTCAACTACACATAATGAGGCTTATTTTTTATACGCAATGTTCTTTGATAGCATAATGCTGTTAATGGTTCTAAAATGTAACTTATTTCGATCAGATCAAATTCAGAAAACTTTCATTCTGCTGCAGCCGAGCTGTAAAGCTGCGACACCAAATTAAAAACAAAGTGTGTTAAATCCTTTACCTTTCTCCCATGCGGTTTTTTATTTCAAACTTTATTCCAAAAACCTATTACATCAAAATCAATGCTAACTTAAAGGTTAGAAAGCGTTAGAAGCTTCCATTGAGTGACAACATTTTCAGTATCACCATCTATTAAATAAAAAAAACTTGAGATCAAGTGTAATATAGAAATTTCCGATTTGACAATATAGTACTTGGAGTTAAAATTGATTTTTTATGTCGTCTCTGCAAAAATCTAAAGGTCTTTTATTTGTTCGGAATAATTTGCTTTAACTAAAAATTTTTTTCACTCATGAAGCATATGTATGTTATAAGAACTTCTTATTTTAAATCTGGAAAAATTAACTGCCGCTCTCATTTGGTTTAGAAGTTATAGTGGCCCAAAGTTGAAAAAATGGGCTCGAAAAATTTGCTATTTTTTGTATTATTATTTTATTGGTATGGGGGTTGAAAAAAGGCTATGCTATTGCCTATTCAATAAACTATTAACTTTGAAATAAGTTTAGTTTCTTAATTCAATTTTAGACTTTCAGCTTAATATATCAAAACTTATATATCAAAAATGTTTTTTATTTTACGTATATAAAAAAGGAATTTGTTTTAATACTCACACTGCAAGAACTGACGAAGAAAGAACAATTTGTCCTAAACAAGATATGTTAGCCTTTTTCTTTGCTTTCGAATGATGTTCACTTAAACTTAATCATATTATTTTTTTATTGCGACTTTTTTTGTCATTTGACCCTACAGTGATGAACAAAGAAATAGGGACACCTGTATTTTTATTCTTAAAGCTACATGAATTATGTAAAGGGTCCGCCAAATAACGTTTTTTTTTTTTGAAAAAAACGCATTGGGTGGTCAGTTGGCTTCAACTCCTGAACCAATTGGACTTTGTATGGCGTCATACCAAGGTCTTTATGCAAAATTCGTCTCAATGATGTCTCCGAAATGTTCAATTGTTGAGAACGACGGTGAATTGTTGTTGATGGCGCTTCACGCACACTTTCTGCCACAGCAGCTATATTCTCGGGTGTACGCACTGTTTTTGGCTTTTCGCGCTTTGGTTTATCGATGAGGATGCCAGATTCTTTCACTTTTTTCACAAGATAACGAACATACAGAGATGACGGTGCTTCTCTTCCTCCAAAATCCATACGCAATTTTCGCACACATTCTGCAACATTACCATGATTTTCATAGTAATGTCGCAATATTTCCCAGCGTTGTATTTATATCAGCGGAAGGATAAAAGTAATTATCTGTCAAATCAGACATGAGCTAAGTGTTACCATTCACGAAATAAGTACTAGTTGAAAAAAAAAGTTAGATGGCGGACCCTGTATATACAAGGTGACCCAGATATAGAATTAATTCCCTCGGGTGGTGATTCTCCTTAATTGGGCGAGTAAGAAAATGCAAGGATGATGGTGACCCCCCTCCCCTCTTTATGAGCTTGAGAGGAAAAACTTAAGAATAGGTGTCATTAAATTTTACTCCATACTTAATGTAACTCTTAACCGATCTCCAAAGTCAAGAGCATCTTGAAAAAAAAATTACATGACCATCAAACCAATGCTACAAAAGCCGTTTTCTACGTGTGGTAATTTAAAATAAAAAAATAGTTATGTTTGCATTGCGTGCTCAAGTACTATGGCAAGATCAAAAACCAAGTCAGTGGAAAATTTTATCATAAAATTAAAATACATTACAAAAATTGTCAAAGTATGTATTTAAAATTCGAGATACTTATTATTAAAGTTTAATTCAAAATTTGTTTAGAATTTAGTTGCTCATAACTTTCTTAATTGTGACTTTATCCAAAATATTTTATAAAAATCTTAATGTCAATTTGATTTTCTTCTCAACAAGTTGCAAACTTTGGATATCGGCTAAGAGATACATTAAATGTGGAGTAAAATGTAACAACACCTATTTTTAAGTTTTTCCTCTCTAGCTCCCAAAGGGGGGAGGGGGTCACCCTCATCCTTGCATTTCCTCACTTGCCTAATCAAGGAGAATCACTACCCGAAGGAGTTAATGCTATATCTAGGGCACCTTGTATATAATTAATGCAGCTTGAATATAAAAATACAGGTGTCCCTATTTCTTTGCACATGACTGTAATTTGTTTTTTTTTTTAAACCAAAACATTATTCCAAAACACTTCTTAATATTCTTGTTTGGGACAAATTTTTCTATCTTCGTCAGTTATTGCAGTATAAGCTATAGTATAAGCTATAGTATAAAGTATAAGCTATACAAAAATGTCCTTTTTAAAAACGTAAAAAAAAAATTCTCAAATTCCTTGTTTATATTGAAATAAAAGATTAGTTTCAAATATTTTTGACTAATTAACCATACAAAACTTTTACGGGAAAAAATATTGATGCCAAATATTGAATGGAATGCAATATCTGCATAATTATTTATTGAAAATCTTGAACTTTTTAAAAAAATTTGCTTAAACAAAAAAATTTTCCAAAACGATAAATAATTAACCATTTTACCAAAAATGGTTATATTTTACTAAAACGGCAACCCTGGTATTTAATTTTAAAAAATGTCTGTTATTTTAGTTTTTATACAACGACTTTTTCATAAAACATCGTTACCTAAGAATGAGAAAAAACGACATGAAAATCAAAGTTTGGTCTTTCGATGCAAATATCTCCGCTGTCCATTAATATATTTCATTAAAAATTTTTTCGTTCAAAAGTAGAATAAAATCACTTCACAAAAATAGGTTGAACTGTACCGTTAAGTCAGTGCATATATGTTTTATGATTATGTCAAAAATGGACCCAAATATTGGCTTTTTACTCAAAAAATTACTCAAAAATTGTTTTTGTTGTAAAACTTAAATCAATTAAAAATTACACATCTGACTACCTTTCATATGACAGCATTTATTTGCAAAAATTCTTCCAGCTAAGCACAAAAACTATTTTACTGTTTTTGTCATCAAAACAATCCTTTCATTTTTTCACGAAATTTATTTTTTCCAAAATGTTGTTTTTATATTTTTTACAAAAAAGTCCAGTCTCAAAAATTATTTATGTGAAAAATTACTCCAATATCTCTTTCTAATCAAAAGTTATGGCTAAAAATCTATTTTTTCATTACAGACTATTAATAAAATCGAGTTTTGTTTTAAAATCCTCTATATAAATTGAATTCCCCCATTTATCTCTAAGAATGCAGTTGTGTGTCTAGAGTAATTACGAACATTTTGGATTATGTAAAATCTTCCTTATAGTAATCCACTTAGTTTTTTGCCTTCTTAACCCCCCGCCCCACTCCTATTAAATTTGTTTTGTTGTGATGGCTCTATTTTTTTCTCACTATTGTGTAACCGTTGTCACTCAGTTCTTTATCAATGGTATTTTAAATGTTGTATATATATTAAAGAGCTGCACTGATGTATTTGTAAGACATTAGTTTGTTGTTCAAATGCTTTTCCTATTCTACTCTCATATCGAATTACAATGTTTTGAAAACAAATTTTGAAAATTTTTAATAAGAGTAAAACGAATATATAGCATAAAGAGTAAAACGAAAACAAGTAAAACGAGAACTTCAGTGAAACAAGCAGATGTAGCTACACTCGAAAGAATCGAAATGATTGATACAATAAAAAGAGTATTTCGCGATAATATACGATAAATTCGTGCAAAAAAGTCGATATGTATTTTATCGATTTACCGCTAACGCTTTAAAAATAACAAAATTAATTGATTATGACATCTCTTTGCAATCCTAAAGAAATGTCCTCTTTAGAAATGTTTGAGTGAAGAATATTATTTGGTCAACTGTTGCAGAATGTTGGCCAATTAATGTTCTCTTTTCTGAAATTTAATTTCTAGCAGCGGAAAACGTTCTATCTGATGCAGCACTGTTAGCATTTCTCTGCAATTTACGTCTGCAATTTATTAATACACAATTTTAATTCAAACTTTGCTCTCACTCAATTGATATATGCGATGAAAAACAAAAAGTAAAAAATCCTTTTAATTTATTTTTTCATAAAATACTTCCTGAAGTAATTGTATTTCGAATGCTACTCGTTTTATCCGATTTACTCCTTTGAGCAAAACAAGTAAATGGAGTTTTTTAAAACTCGAGTGAGAACAAACATATAATTAGAATAAGCAAATATAGTCGAGTAATTACTTTTTATAAGAACATATTCTATTTTATTCATTCTGTTGTGAACGAACGGAGTAAAGAGAGCAAAAGTAAATTGGATACTTGGTTCCCCATACTGTTTCGAATGTATTCTTGGAATGGAATTTTCAACGCAAAAGGGAAAACGGGATTAACATTCTTAAAAATGGGGAAAATTAGATTGACCGCGTTTTTGTTCAAAAAGGGTAATTTCGGCACAAAATCAACAAAATGTGTTAAGAATTTTTTAATGTCTGGTATTTAAATACATTTTAAAATTATCTGAGTCGTCTTGATTTAATTTTATTACTATTTGATCAGCCTATGTGTACAGCTTAAATTCGTTTTAATAGTCATCACTTGCAGGCATAAACGTATTTTTTTCTGTTCAGCGTAATATGATTTTTTTGCTTGGCAAACTATGGAAAATGGGTAAACGCAACTGAGAACTTTTACACGATTTAGGTTATGGTACGAAAGTGGAGCATTTAGTCTTTCGCATTTGTGGATCCTATCGTTTGGAAAAACAAAACGTATCCTTTAATTCCGTTGTGTTCCTATTTATTAAAAAATTTGAATATATATCGACTTAGAATATAGGTCACTAAAAATATTGATTTATGAAACTTAGTTACACAAGATGTGCAAAATTTGTTGGCACCTTAACCTTAGAACTACAAACCCATTTTTTACCTGCAAACTACAAACCGGGGTAAATATTTACCCCATGCATTTCTTCTTCGTGAAATCGTTCTGAAAGCAGTAATCTGACTCTTAACTGCATGATTTTTTTTTGTTTTTTCACGCTAAAAAGAATGATGAAATTCAAGGTTATTAAGGTTTATTTGGTGAAAAATCGATTTAAATAGCTAAAAACGGTCAAACCGTAATACAACAAACAACAATGTATGACTTTACTTCTAAAAAACCGAATTTCAAATTTCAAACGGGATTTTAAAGAAGACACATAAGGCTTTAAGAAAAATAATACTAACATGATGTTTTGCTAAAAACGTCTGTTTATATGAGACTCTGCAAATTAAAAAAATCGGAATCTTATGTACGGAAAAATCAAATCCTTGAAATATTGCTTATCAAGAATATATTTCAGTTTCTGTTATGCAAAAAGTAAAAAAAAGAAACTTCATTCATATAAAAATATATTCAAAAGTAAAGTAACGATTGAACTTATTCAAAGGCGCCACAATCGCTTTATGCCGATTCAACACCGGGATACCCAATTCCTTCGCAATGAATACTTTAAATATGAAAATCATCGCTGAAAATTTTATATCTAATGTTTTATTGTAAAAAATACGTGAAAAAGTATTTAAGTGAATTAAGTTTATTTTAGTTAGAAAAAGAAAAATAACTTATCTAGACAAACCACTAACGGGAAGTATAAGCTGAGGTAGATATCAAAACAATACGGGCATCACGTCTTCACTTTATCACAGTAAATAAGACACTAAAGAGTCTCGCGACCTAGCCCTATTTTTAGAACCTTGAATTTAATTATGGTATAAATCGTCAGTCGATAACGTCATTGACTAACTTAGAAACGTAGTTCGAAGTTTGCCTGGGGTAAATATCTAAACCGGCTTGTAGTTCTAGGGTTAAATATTAAATTTGAAAATACAAGTAAAATGTTCCCAAAAATTAAAAAAAAATTGATATCGGTAATTTTTCTCTTCCGCATGGCGGTGCATGCGTTGAAAGAGCTTTTTTGCCATAAATTTAAATAAAACTAATATAAGAAAGCCGTTAGATAACCGTACCGTATATGTGTAACGAAGCTCCCGGTCTTCCGGGTCTATAGCTGAGGTGAGCTCGCCGGGATTACGAGGTCCTTACAAAATTTATTTAAGGTAAGAAGACGTGCAGTTATAGTTTGATTTCTTTATTGAGGTTTTAATTTAATAATACATTGAAGCTATGATGATGGGAATAACGGGTGGCTCGGTGTTCCATAGGATCTTGGTTCTGATGTGGTTCCTGAGCTGGCCGTTGCAAGGCGTAAAGTGTGGCGTTGCTCGTTAGCGATTGTCGTGGTTCAGGGTTTGTTCTCGTTGTCACTAATACGTCGGTACTGCTCGGTAATATTCGTGCTATTTGTTCATATTCGGTATCCGAAGACCCGATATAATTATAATAAGAGAACTACCACCACATTTTAGTTGGTATCCGAAGACCCCGTTATAATTATATAAAAAACTACCACTACTTCTTAGGTGGTATCCGAAGACCCCGATATAATTATATACAAACTATTACTGTATCTTAGCTGGTATCTGTAGACCCCGTTTTAATTATATGAGTAAATATAAAAACTGTTACTTCTT
The DNA here is from genome assembly GCA_963920525.1 of Dichetophora obliterata. Lineage (NCBI taxonomy): Eukaryota > Metazoa > Arthropoda > Insecta > Diptera > Sciomyzidae > Dichetophora > Dichetophora obliterata. The sequence continues at coordinate 128,170,484 of OY986437.1, read as the reverse complement.
AGTTGGTATCCGAAGACCCCGTTATAATTATATGAGTAAATATACGAGGTACAAAAAAACACGTCCAAGGGCTGCTTTTATTTACGCGTGCCTGCGTATTTGCGCTTGTATGCAAAACAACAACAAAGCAAAATACGCTTTCGTAAATTGGCGTACAAATAGCAAGTCGTACAAATGGCAGACCAGCGTATTCCAGCGCTGTGAATGGCCTTATTGAGATGTTTTAATGTTATTTGGGCTGGTTCTTAAGATGATCTATTGCGGAGAAAGTGCAAAAAAGCTGTAGTAGCTGAACTCTATTGTTATTGCATGTAAAAAAAAAAATATATATAAAAACAAATACTTCTTAGTTGGTATCCGAAAACCCCGTTATAATTATGTGAGTTTGTTATAAAAAAACTATTACTTCTGAGTTGGTATTGTCACTAATGCGTCGGTACTGTTCGGTAATATTCGTGCTATATGTTCATAGTCGGTATCCGAAGACCCGATATAATTATAATAAGAGAACTACCACCACATTTTAGTTGGTATCCGAAGACCCCAATATAAATATATAAGAAAAAAAACTGCAAAACTATTAAACTCTCAATATATCTTAGTCGGTATTCGAAGACCCCGATATAATTATATAAAACTAAATTACCATTGCGTCTTAATTGTTCTTCAAGTAATACCGTTCTGTACGAGTTTCTATCCTTAGTTGTCTACACTTCACTTATGCTTTCTTTCCTTGCCAAGCTCGTCTATGTCCGTCCTGATTCCTCTTATTGATTGTCCTTCGATGTCTTCAGCACTTCTTAGCAACTAATCTTTAGGCTCGTCCGCCTCGCTTGGTAGTCACACAGCAACTCTTTTAGGCACGTCCGCCTCGCTCAGTAGCTCAACAGCAACTCTTTATAGGCACATCCGACACTCTCGGTAGTTCAACAGTAACTCTTTTAGGCACGTCCGTCTTGCTTGGTAGTTCAACAGCAACTAACTTTTCGTTGTCTTGCCAGCCAGCCTTACACTATGCTGCTGGCTGTTCTTTCTTATTCTTCTTCTTTTCTCTGCTTGACTTGCTGTGTTAGAGCCCGAACAGAACCAAAGCGGATGTCATATGGCGGGCCTCTCTCTTTAATAAATCCGCTGAGAACACGTCCAGAATAGGAGTGGTTGTCGGTTGTCGGATCGTGGTTGCATTTCATATTGGGAATGATACAAATTATTTTATATTATGCTTTGAATTCGCATGAATGCTACACAGGCACAAAAACAGAATGTCATATCATAGTAAAAACTAAGAAAATAACACTGAACGTACCCAATCTATAGCAAAAATATGGCCACATTTAAGTCACTCAGAGAGAGATCCGCCACTCGTCAGAGAGAAATTAGAATAGATTCTATTCTGGCGTTTTCCCGTCACGCATTTCTACGGCGATTTCATTTTTGGCGGCTGCATATATTTTCATGCATTTTGTAGCACGGCGAATCCGACTACCGACATCCGCTTTGGTTGTGTTCGGGCTCTAAACTTTTCTGTTGTTTCTCATGGTCTCGTGTTATATCGTCGCTCTCATTCTTTCATTGCATTAGTGTTTGGATCTCGTTAGTAGGCTGCTGTGTTTACGCTCATGCTTTGCTTGTTTGTTGCTCTTGTTCGATTGTTGCAAGCTTATTGTAGGATTCATACTTTCGTTCGTGTCGCTTCTGTCGTGGATCATTGATTTCTTCTTTGTGTGTAATGCTCTGCTTGTGTATTGTATTAAGGCTCAATTATAATAGAAGTAACGCAATCTGGTGTTATTTCAATTGAGCAGTGCGTTCTTTCACTTATTGTTTCAAAAAATACTTTCTTACACAAGTGATTATAATAAACGTGCCACGCACCCTTGTAAAACACCATACAATGTTATGAGTTAAACTTAATGTGTAAATTGAGTTCGAAGTTTAAATTTCGAGACTGTTCGGTCTATAACTCCAAAGCTATGCGATATCGCAAATTTGAGTTCTATAGGAGGTGCCACGCCCCCTTGTCCAACGCCCATAAAATTTTATCAGCAAAACGAAATGTGTAAATTGTGCTCGAATACCGAATTCCGAGGCTGTGCGGTCTATAACTCCTAAGCTATTCGATATCTCAAATTTGGGTTGTATGGGAGGTGCCACGCCCCCTTGTCCAACGCTGTCCGTAATACGACTTAAACCTGCGCATGAATGCGAACAACCAACTTGAAAAGTTTCATCGCTATCGGATGAAAGGTGTAGAAATGTATTCAGGACACACAAACAAACAAACCAACAAACGTTGGTTCATTTATTAATTTTTATGTATGTAGAAGATAAGCGTCAAAACAAACGAAAATTGTTAGACTGTCAGTAATATTTGAAAATGAAACATCGATATTTAAATTAGGTTTTGAAAGTTAATATTTATATAAAATTATAAGTTAAAAAATAACTATTTGCTAGTTAGATATGCAAACTAATCATTGAATTATCAATATCCTGATAAACATGAATTAACTCTATTATAAATTTAATACGATTAACAAACATTTAATAATTAAACTGTGTCTGTCGAAAAATAAAAACATTAACGCGACACCGTAATATGTATGATAGAAATCAGTAGGAATAAAAAAAAGTTTTTTAAAATAATCTAATATATCAAAATGAATGTTTGTTTGTTTGTTTGTTCGTTCGCTATGCGCTGCAATACCGTTCATCCGATTGCGATAAAACTTTGTCAACTTATTGCTTGCACTTACGCGAACAATATAGGCATATTTAAAATTTGCCACACCCGCTTTTACTGCCCACAAATCAATAAAAATGCTATATTTAAGACAGTTTTTGTCGTATTAAACTAAAAGTTAGTAATTAAGTTCGTATGATTACTATCGGTAGCTATACTTAAAATGGACGTGGTCCCACTATAGCTACGCCTACTTTTAAGAAAAGATAAAGAGACTTCGAAATTACTAGTCCGATCAAGCTATAATTTTGGCAGTGGATTTGTTTCGAGTACGAGATGGTTTAAGAAAAAATTGCCATACCCCCTTTTACCGCCCACAAATATATAAAAAATTTGCGATATCAAATTGCTTTGGAGTTGTGGGTCGCACAGCCTCGAAATTCGATATTCAACCACAATTGACACATGTCGTTCCACTGATGACGTTTTATGGGAGTTAAACAAGGAGGAGTGGAACCTCCGATACAACCAAAACTTGCGATATCGAATAGTTTTGGAGTTTCAGGTCACATAGCATCGGAATTCAGTATTCTACATCAATTTATGCATGCAGTTTCATTTATAACATTTTATGGGCGCTGGAAACGGTGGAGTTTTACCTCCCCCCATACAACCAAAATTTGTGCTATCGAATAGCTTTGAAGTTATAGGTCGCACAGCATCGAAATTCAGTAATCGACCTCAATTTACACATACAAGGGAGCGTGGCAGCAACGCGTCGGGTTTCAGCTCGTAATATATATAATAATTTCATAAGTTTGGAGACTTCAAAAATAAACATCAGCCAAAGCTAAAGAAAAAAGTTAATTGTATTATGCTTCGTAATGTCAGTAATCTTCAGTAAAGATACCATATTAAAGGAATTTATACCCAACGACATAAAATTGTTAATGAAGCTAGAACGTAAGGCTGAATTATTATCAAAACATACAAAAACAATTAGTTGTAAGATAGAAGAGTGCAACTCATAGTTTTGGGAGTCAGGTGTGTTAATCTCTCGTGAATGTACTTACCCTAATACAGTAAAACCCGCCTAAGTACCTCACCCAAAAATGTCAACATTTTGAGGTACTTAAGCGCGTTGGGTACTTAAAAAAAACCCGCTTAAGTACCTCAAAGTCGGTTCTTTAAAAACCCGCTTAAGAACCTTACACTGGGTACTTAAAAAAACCTGCTTAAGTTCCTCGAGCTGGGTACTTAAACGAGTCAGCTTGTGTAACTCGAGGTACTTAACATACACATACATATTTTCAATTAGAGTGAGTTACATTAAAAAAAAAATTTAATATTGTTTAAACATAACAAAAACTTTATTAAAAAAATACATTTCGTGTGTAAATGTAAAAATATAATCCCAGCAAACCAAAGTTTCCGAATTCGTAATGAATTCGTTACGAATTTTTCGAAATTATTCCGAGTTCGGCATACGAATTCGTTCCGATTTCGTAACGACAATCGTATGGAGGGGTTGACACGAATTCGTAACGAATTGTCGTAACGAATTCGGAAGGAATTTTAGTAACGAATTCGTAACAAATTCGTAAAGAATCGGAGTATCGTATTCGTAACAAATTCATAAAGAACTGACGTATCGATTTCGTAACAAATTCGTAAAGAATTGAATTATCGTTTTTGTAACGAATTCTTTACAAATTCATTACAATTTCTTAACGAATTGTAGCACCGAATTTGTAACGATATGAAGCATCAAATTTGCCATCTCTTACTGATTTTTGTACCGTGTGTAATAAAAAATTAAATAACAATTTCTAATCAAAGTTTAGTTAGGGCTTAAGATGCCCCAGACTATATGTTTCGTTCAAATAATATGCCAAAAATTACAGATCCTTTGCAACTACTATTACGGAACATATGTAAATGTGAATCTGACATGTCATTTGCATTTGCATCTGTAAAAATTAAAATTAGAACCATATCTTGTATCATCTGTTTTAAAGAAAAAGTTGTTCAAAATTAAATTATTTTACAAATGGAAAATTATTTAAAATGCCGCTAGGCTCATGGCCTTCCAATTTTTTTCAACTCGAAATATTTAAAACACCTCACAATTTAAATTTGAAAATTTGATTTTGGAACTCTTTAGAATTATTCGGAAATGCTCCGAAATTAGTGTTGCGAAATAGTTACGAATTCATTAAGAATTCTCGAAATAGTTACGAACTAATCGGAATTCAGACAAATTCGGAAACTTTGGTTTACAGGGAAGGAAGTGTTTTTGCCTCCAACGTTAACCATTTTAAGTTCGGCATGTCAACTCTACATTGTTGAATTAATTTTTTCAAATGTTTGCTACACATAGCATACCGCTTACCCTTAAAAACATAGAGAGTTTCAGAAAATAATACAGTTTTCCAAGGAAACAAGAAAAGAATTTAAAGTAAGTTCCGAGTGAGAACAAGATTACTCATAGATCAAGATAAAACTGGATTCGGTAATTCTAACGATAGACTAAACTGTTAGAAAATTTTTTAAAACTTTGACATAACAGCAGAATTTACAGGTCTGTACCTAATTTATACATTTTCATTAATTTTGCTAATTGTATAAAAGATAAACTTAGTGAAATTCAGTGAGCTCTTGGAAGAAACAACGATTATTTATTTGGAAAACTACGGTTGGTACTACATGCCAAGTACGGTCCACAAAACTTTAGTACATGGTTGCGAAGTGATGCAATATTTCGATCTTCCAATTGGTAATGCATTTAAATATTGCTTAAAATATACATTTAATTGGTTTACAGTTAATAATTGACTCTATTTTCTTCTGTACTAGGACTTTTATCAGAGGAAGCATTCGAAGCTCAACATAAGAAAATAAGAAAAATTCGTTTGAGTCATGCCAGGAAAAATTCTATGGAAAATTCAAATAGAGATATTATTAGTTATATGATCATTAAGTCACATCAACCAATAGCACCAAAATGAAAAATCATTGCTTAAAAACCCTTAGATGATAAATATATAAAATATAATATAGACGATTTTGAAGAATCTGAAAATGAATAACAAAATAAGACCTCACATAATGACTTGAAGACATTTTATCAAAAGTCATCTGATTTTATTCAGTTTTTTAGTTTCATATTCTTTGTTTAGAAAGAGGATTAACTTAATTACAATGCAAAAACTTTTTATTTTAATACCCACGTTTTTGCACCTCATAGAGACATGAAAAACCTCCATTTCCAAACTAATTTTTTTAAAAGTCAAATTGTTTGGTAAAAATTTGCTTTGAATTTGTCTGCAGGAATTGTTTTTCATCATTTATTTTAAAAAATTAAATTTAGTTAACATAGAGCTCTTATATTTTTTTTTTTATTAAATGCATTGTAGTCACTTTTTGAAGCAATCGTATTTTTTGATTTAGATTTCCTCAAAAAATATTGAACCAATTCAAAATTTAACTAAAAAATTGAATTCAGTAACCTCAAATTGTCTTCTGTACAACATTTCATAAAGATTGGACGACTCCTTCGATTTATTTCCAAAATTTGTATGGGCGCAAGGCCCATAACCATTTGTATGGGCCCGGAAGTAAGCCATTTACACGTGAAACTAGATATAAAGGATAGTTAAACTGCCTTACCAACGTCAGGATTTTTTATAAAAGGACTTCTAAGTTACAAAAAGGATTTTTAAAAAAATTTATTTAAATAATTAAAACATTGAGTGAAAATTCGTGAAACTAGCCACCTAAAACAGGAAGTTGCAATTTTTATATCTTTTATGGATATTATTGAAGTGTATGTGAAAAAAAATATATTTCAATTTTTTTAAAGTTTTTTTTTTTCAATTAGTTACAAAGAATTTAGTTTTGGGCCAATGTTTTAGTAAAATTAATTTTGCTAAGTAACGGCTTGTTAAAATTTCTTGATTTTAGGGCCAAGTACTCATAATACACGTTAAATTACAGAAATGATTTTAAAAAAATATTTTCCTTAAAATTAATAAGTTTTTCATAAAAAATTAAAAAAAACAGAAACTTAGGCAGCCATCAAGTGCATCATTTAAAGGAAACGTGTAAAAAAAAACGTGATAGGACCAGTGGGAATGGCACCTAAAATACAAATGGATCATATTTTTCGCCATAGCTAAAGAACCAGTAATGCTACGAAAACAAAAACTTACGGAATCATCAAGTACGTCATTTGGAGGATACGTGCAAAATATAGACATGATTGGGCAAGTGGTCGTGGTACCTCCCAAACAAATGGACCACATTTTTCGCAATATTGCTTTTCCAATCCATTGCTTGATTAAAAGCAAATGTTTTTCCAAAAATTTTCAAATAAAACATAAGTCAATTAAACTAATCTATGTACATATTTCGTATGGATGTATTGTCACTTTGTACTTCTGATAAAAGAGATTGTCCTCTTTCGTTTGATACGCATATTGTCATGTTTTGAAGGTTTGTATAGTTTAATATTAAGGATATTAAATGAACATTTTTAATATATTTTGCCTCTAGTTTCACGTGTATACGGCTTACTTCGTGTATGAAAAATGTTTCCTATAATTGTTGTACGGTGTTATAAAAGTCCCAAAACCATGTCCTCAAAAAGTTGCACAGTGTATTTGGAGTTGACTACAGCTTCACATATTACGGGCAATGGTTTTTATATTAAAAATTTGGTCACTGCATTTCAGTTTATTGATTGTTGAAATTATATTGCGTGTATAAGGAGTGAAGTTTACTTTAGTTGCAATGGAATAAAGATGTTGACCAGATAAAGTAGATTATTCGCAAATGCCACGTTTCTACCAAATTTTACAAGCATTTATGACGAAGGCTGCTCAGTAAATTTTATTTCTGTGAACTTAAGGTGTAATCCTGTCTATACTATTCTTCTAAATTAAGAAGAAACAAGGCAAACACTGCGTATAGAACCGGTTTAAGAATTGTTTTATTTATTTTTATTCTTTGAACGAAAATTTAACAAAATTGTAATCTGATATCTATACTTTGAATACGTTCCTGTGAATTTTGTCTTGAATAAAGGTATACGATAATTAATTTTTAAGTTATTATGTCGGATCTTTAGAAATATGAAACACAGTAGGACACAAAGGAACATTTTTAACAATTTCAATTTAATTTTAACATTTTAATTTAAAAAAATGTATTTTGTATTTAGATAATAGTAGTTATGTTTAAATAATAGTCCTGTGTCGAGTCTTAAAAAAAATTGCCGACACTCAATATGCAAATCAGTAAATTTACAACAAAAAAAAGTTGAGTCTTATAGATAGATTGAAATATTGTGAACAAGAGGAGAAAATCGGAAAATAGGAGAAAACTAAAATAGATTGCTATTGCAAGTTTTGCATAGTAATTCCGAGTGATCTTCTTTGTGTGACCACGTGACTTTTTAACTTCTAAAATTCGAGTTTACAGAGAAAGAATTTCAAGGAAAGTATGATATCTTTGAAACTTTGTGCATAACTTATGTAGGTATAAAATTAGTTAAAAATCACAATAACGGGCATTTGAAAAAAGTTTTAGAAGAAAATTTAGAAAAAAATTTATTAAATTCCTGTGATGAACATGAATTAACAAAATTCTATTATTTAAATAAAAAAAAACATATAGAAATAAAATTTTTTTTCATATGTTTTATTTTGAAAATAAATTTTAAAAAATTGTCTCTCTTTTTCGCCCGAAAAGCTTAAAACCTGCCTTTAAGGTTTTTAACACTTTAACTGTTAACGAAAACATTTTACAAAGTAGTTGCAATTCTAGGATATGCAATCTCACTATTTCTTTAAAACGTTTCACGTCTTGAATTTACTACAGCAAGTACGACAATTCTGTGAACAACTCTAATCTTAATATTAAGTTACGCAACCCTTCCATATCTCATATCTATCCTGTCTCGTTCACTTTTATCTTATTCTTAAAATATCTTTGTCCAAAAGCAATAACAGCTTAAGTCTTATTTCATAGTTTCGAGAAATCTTACTTCAAAGTTTTCAATCGCCATATAAATTATATACAAAATGGTCTTTTGTTTTTGTGCCATAACTTTGGCTAGGGTCATGCTAGAAGCTCCAGATTTTGTGCGTTTATAGTACTATATGCGTGAAACACAGCTACATCAATAACTCAATTCTGTGTCAAGTCGACATAAGCGATTATTGCTTATCGACACAGATATATTGTTCTAGATATTAGAACTTTCTAATTATGCTTTCCTAAACATTAATTATGGCCTTAAAACAGGAGTTGAAATCAAAACAAAATAAAATGTAAAATTTTTAACCGATAAAATACAAACAAAAATATTTTCTTCAAATATATTGCCCACGTGCATTTCAATAGGATTAAAACAAAATTTATCATAAAATAAATATCTTTCTAAAAAAAAACAAATTTGGTTCAAAAAGTTTTTGTTGTAAATCCGAACAACTTCTTTTGCAAAAATTAATTTTTGTCCTGTTCTTGCACAAAAACTTTTTTAACAAAAAAGAATAATTAAATTAAGTATTATTTCAAGCACTGCCTTTAACTGTAAAATCATTAGGAGGAAGATAGCCAATTTCGCTTATATTTAGTGTGGTCGTAATCGAATGTCCGTAAGAGTTTTGGTGAAACATTTTGAAGCTACATAATGAAAAAATTAAGAATTTTTAATGTATATTAAAATAAATTTTAAAAAACCAATATAAATATGACGACGAAACATCTACTTTACACAGATAATGTATTGCTTCTTCGCGTTTTTTACAGCTGTTGTATACTTCACTGCATATCATATGCATTTATGATTATATTTGTAAGTGTTTAGTGTTTGTGTTTTTTGTGAGGTTTTGTAAGTGAAGGATCTATTCTTATTATTTTCTAAAAAAATATTATATGTTATCTTACCTTTTCGGAATAATTTATGTTTTTGTAAAGAGTGATAATTGTAACTAGATATATTTGAGCAAACTAGTTTTCAGCAATATCGAAAATCATATTAAGCTGCTTTTGGTTTAAATGCAGCTATTTTTTTATTTCTCATAACAGACAATATTAAAAAATCTTAACCAATTTTATTTATTTATTTATTTATTTATTCAATCAACTATTAACATTTATTGTTATACAGTTACTGTAAGTACATAATTTAATCGTAGGTTATAAAACTAATTCAGCATGATATCGTTTTTAAATGCTACCCTATGTTGGGTGATTTCAATCGAGCTGCAGATAATGTTGAACGATTTGGTCATATTGTAAACCGGGTCACATTTGCCATAATTAGTTCTTCTGTAGGGTATATAGAACAATTGCCTTTGCCTAAAATTTCTTTCAGGTGCATAAAATTTGAAAAGAGATAGAAGTGGTGCACAATCAATATGATTCATCACTATATCCCGAGCAAATAAGGCGAGAAAATACTTTCGCCGGAACTCCAAAGACTTTAGTCCAAGAAGAGCACATCGCGCTTCATAGGAAGGCATAAAATCCCAGTGGAGCTTGCGAATTGCTAACCTAGTGAAACGCCTTTGAATATTTTTAATTCTTTTAATATGTATAGAATATTGAGGGTCCCAGATAACACAATTATACTCTTAAACCGACCTTCCAATTTAAAAGAAAATGGTTCTCACGGTAAAGGGATCGGAGAACTCTTTCGTATTGCGAGATAAAAATCCCATCATCGCATTCGCTTTTGATATAATAGCATCAAAATGTTTGACAAAGCTTAACTTTTGCTCAAATAAAACCCCTAAGTCTTTCTTCAAGTCGACTCTCTCGATCAATACCGTATTAATACCGTAAGAACCTTCGAAAAGTTGATTCTTCATAGAAAAAGACATTACATTACATTTAGACACATTAAAATGCAATTTATTGGTCTCGCACCAAAATTGGAGACTATCCATGTCACGTTGAAGCAATTTGTGAGATAGATAGTGAAGCAATTTTTCTTTATTTTCATGAAAAACTTTTCATTACTAACTTTTTTTATCAACAACTTAAGGCATTGGATTAGGATAAAAAAGAAAAATCTCATAGTTCTCTTGGAAATTTTTCTTTTTTTAAATTTTGTACAATTATATACTGAGAAATACAAGCCCATTGTTTTCATTACATGGCAATTTCTGAATACACTGCCCTCAGTGAGCAGGAAACAACTTTTATTTTTAATTAAATTTATTGAATAAAATCAAAGCAAAGTACACTAATAGCTATGCTCTTTTAAAGTACAATATAAAAATATTTAAAAAGACACAATAGACTTAAGACCTAAAACAATAATAACAACTCATAGAATTCAAAACATAGAACTATAACAAAAATTGTAAATACAAATTAACGTAGTTTAATTAATTAATACAATTTAAAATTAAAAATATAAATTAGAGAGAGAGAGAAAGGTGAATGAAAAAAAAGCGCTAACAAATTATAAGAACAGAGAAAAGAAAGAGGTTTGAAAAAGAAAAAGTAGATTAGGTTAGGTTAGGTTAATCCGGATGCCTTCGTGAAGGCTCACATAGACAAATTCTGATCCTTAGTGGTACCGGTAGCTTAACAAAAGGAACCTTTGTGTTTAATTGAAGTCTTTAAAGATTTGCGTTGAATTCGCAAACCTTAGGAGGGATTACAGAGATACTTTGGTCACATCTTTAAGCGACGGGAACGTCGATGAGCCTAGGTATTTTAATCTCGATCTAAGTAGGGCGGGGCATGTGCATAGTAGGTACTCCAGGGTCTCCACTGTGCCCGGTTCCTTGCACTTCCTGCAGTTGTCATCCATGGTGATTCCAAGCTTCCTCGCGTGGGCTGCCGTCATGCAGTGACCAGTGAGCATGCCCACTAGTGTCCTGCAATCTTTGCGCGGGCGTGCCTAGATGAACAGAGTGCGTTTAAAAAGCAGATTAGAGAAAAAGGAAAAGGTAGATTGCCTAAAAGATACTCTCCCACTGATCTCCCTAAGCCATCGTGGCAGACTTTTCCACAACCTAATGGCGCTGATGAAAAACATATAGGAAGAGTTTAACGAATAATGCCTTGGAACTATCATGATGCAACTTTTTCTAGACATGCCAAGCAGAAGTTTTTCATACAGGTGTTTGGTGTTTTTTCGTAAATTAGCTTATGAAGGTATATACAGTTCCTAGCCTTAAAATAAGCTTTCAGATCACATCCAAGTATTGCATTTCGGAAACTTGAAAGACGATCAAATTTACGAAGGCCATAAACATACCGCGTGGCATAATTAAATGCAATTTGAAGTTTTAACTGTGACGAAGAGTCCAGTTGACTATAAACTATATCGGAGTATGTTATTAAAGGCAAAATAAGTTGAATTACTAACCTGCGCTTAATATCAACTGGGGTTACACTGACAGACATTCTAAGGTAACTTTTTTTACTACACTGTTAACATGATCAACGCAGGACAGAGAAGAATTTAAATGAAAGCCAAGATTCACAATTTTTAACACTACATTAAACTTATTTGATCCAATAAATAAATCAAAGATATCATTTAGACAAGACTAAACCTTACAAACAGGAAGAACATAGGATTTGGACGAGTTAAGTTAAAGACCATTCCTACTAGCCCACTCATTGACATTGCTGAGGTCTTCATTCAATCTACAACCAAGGTCATCAATAAGGCCAGTTCATCTTGATAGATAAAGCTGGACATCATAAGCATATGCGTGAACACTACTATGTTTACAGACAGAGAAAATATCATTTATGAACATTGAGAACAGAATGGGGCCAAGTATAGAACCTTGAGGAACACCACTTAAGACAGGTTTGTACCCTGACAATAGTTGGCCAACTTTTACTTTTTGAGACCTATTATACAAGTAGCTAGACAATAAATTGACAGCACTATCACAGAAACCAAACAATGACTTAAGCTTATAACACAAAAGTTGATGACTTGCTTTATCAAATGCTTTTGAAAAATCCAACAAACAGAGAAGCGTCATCAAGAATCTTAACTGCTGACGAACAACTATGACCAGCACGGAATTCATATTAAAACGGATATAAAAACTCTTTATCGACTAAATGGTGTGTTATTTGTTGAGAAATAAGTTTCTCACAAATTTTCGCTAAAGGTGACAATATACTTATTGGCCTAAAATCATTGAGACAAGAAGGGTCTTGCTTTTTAGCTACCGGAAGAACAATTGCTACCTTCCACATGTCAGGAAACGATAACAACATAAAACAGGAACTAATAACATGAGTTTGAGGGCTTATAATGTGAGGCAGTAAGATTTTAATAAACTTGATAGGAATACCATCGGCACCCATAGCATTCGACTTAATTTGCGACACACAATTACCTGCATCAAACTCAGCTACTGGAGAAAATCTAAAAGATTGGTGCATGATATTACTAAAGTATTACTAAAATACTAGCAGGAGCATCATTATCAATAAAAAAACAATTCAGAATTTCAGGATCTAGACAGCATTTAGCTTTATTTTTGTTGCAGACCCCAAGATTTTTGATATTATTCCAAAGCGTTTGGTATCGTATGATATGTTAAGTTTTTTAGAGTAAAAACGAGTTTTAGCTTGTCTAGTTAAAATCACACCTTCATTTCTTGCCATTCTATAAGCTTCCCAGTTAACTGAGGAAGGGTTTAGTCGCCAAATTTTACGAAACTTGTTTCTCTTTTTTCTATAGCAGTTAGGACATACTGAAAAAACCATGGACAAGACATATTTCTTATACTACAAGTACGTACAGGGACATGTTTATCAAACAGAAACTTAATGGGCTCAATAAGAAAACTCAGCTTGTCGTTAATATTGTGGTGAAGCCAACAATTATTAAACGATATCAAAGACATATCACGGAAGAGAGACGGATAATTTATGTTTTTAAAATCACGGTAAGAATAAGTATTTGGGATAACTAAACGAGATATTCAACCTAAAATATTGACGAAATCTGCTCATGCAGATGTTTTAAGAATCTATCTCTTTTTACCGTTCGTTTAAGGGGGTAAACTTTTAAATACCAGGCCTCAAAAGTAAAGGCTTTTAAGACAGGCTAATTTTTTTTACAAATTGTTAGTAAAACTGTTCAAAAATTTTGTTTCTAAAGTAAAAAAGTCAAATAAAAAATTGAATTTGTTTAGTGAGTGTCTTTATTTGAGTGCCAAACTAACCAGGTTGTTTTCTCGATACAACTTTTTCGGAATTTATGTGGAATTTGGATACTCCACTTAAAAAATATTTAACCAATCCTTTTAAAAATGTAAAGTTTATTTTTTTATATATTTACGGTTAATATACACAAAAATTCAGGGTAATATTACTGTTTAAAGTATTTTTTATGCAAAAAAAGCTATAAGTAAACACTATGTGCTTTTTGAAACCCCTCTAAAATATTATATTTTTTATTGTTTTGGGAAAGTAAGATTCATATAGAAGAAAGACATTTTCTTTTAGTAAATTTAAAACGCTATTGATTTCAGATGATAACTGCTGTCTCCAGAGTGTACACAAAAATAGTGACGTCTGATAGAGACCTCCGATCGGTTCCAGTTAACATCTTTAATTTCTTGTAAGTATGATGGGGTGAAGCGTTTCGCTTATTTTTTTGGAGGCTCACAGCACTCTCAAAAATTATAATTTTTGAATGGTTTTTGGCATAAATCCCAAGAATGGACATTTCTTTTTTTCTTAATTTCTATGCGTTTGGATTTGAACATTTTCGATTTCGGCAAAAAATTATAAGGATACTTCGAGTAAGTAAGTAGTAACTTCGAAATGTTCGTTTTTCGATTTTTTAAAAAGGGTGTGTGAAGCGTTTCACCAAAAGAATTTTTCCGTTTTCATGAATAAACATCAACATTAATCGTCCTCGGCCAGGCTCCTAAGTCCGCAAGAAACTAAAATACTGAATAAAAGTAATCGAATCCAAATTTATTACCCCACCATTTCAATGAACATTTTCGGAGTATCCCTATAGTTTTTTGCAAAAATCGAATATATTAAAATCCGAGCGCATAAAAATGAAGAAAAAATGTCCAATCTTACGAGTCAAAAACCATTCAAAAATTATAATGTTTAGGGGTGCTGTGAGCCTCCAAAAAAAGCGAAACTCTTCATCCCACCGCACCCTACTCGCGATCCCGTACGTTTTACTGAGATTTTGAGATTAGATCTCATTCCGCATGCCTTCGACAATGTATGTGCTCCACATGTCAATAAATGAAAAGTAGATATACATATATAATAGGTGAGTTTATTAATACAAAAATTAAGGGATCGATGGAATTTTTTGACAAAAAGGTTCTACAGGAATTATCTTTGGAGCTAGTTGGGACACTGCACGGTTCGCAAAAACTCTCAATTGAAGAGAAAAATTGCACTGCTCCTCATCAATATTATTCAATTGACCAACGATTAATTTTGCTTTCCTCATTCGTGAAGAAAATAAACTTACTCTCTCTTATGTTAAATATTCAAAGTGATCAAAACTTTTTCTTCGCTCTTTCATAGTATTCGTTCGTAGATTGTGCTCCTTAAAAAACTGAGTTGAGTAACGCCTTCTCTTTGTTATTCATATATTGCATGGTATAACTATTTGACAAGGTAGTAGCGTAGACTGGCTTTTTTCACGAGCGGCGATATGTAGTTGTCAAAATTAGCTGTTCGCACCAAATAAAAGCGTACGATTCATTGAGCTTATTTATCATTTCAGAATTCACGAGCTATTAAAACTCAACATATCTCATCAACACGACGTCGCTCTTTTAAAATTTCATACAAATCAGCATACAAACTCACGGACGAGGAAAGCATTTGAGGAGTTCAAAGAAGAGGGAATATTTTATCCGCATACGTTCTGAATATTTTAAAATGATAATCTCATAGTCCCATGTTACGGTGGCGGTCATGGGCTCATCATGGTCATGCATTGTTGTTGTTTCAATGTAAATTAAAAATTTGAGAGCGAGAGCAAGAAAGTAACTTTTCACCACCACGGTCACCAAATTATTCGACAAAAATATGAAATCATGGGATCAAAACAGTGTTGCGTTGTGGAATTATTCACAAAATTTGTGTTTAGGCTTGAAAATAGTACACTTTTATTTCAAATGTATGAAAGCAGTAATTGAACCTGCTTAATAGCAACGGTAGTTTAATGCTTAATAGATCGGTTGAAAAAATACTAAAAGTAGCAAAAAGTGTACTGGTGCTTAGGCATCATATGACCACCAGCATAACATACTTTCGTCACACAGCTCATCAAACGAAAAAAGAGAGTAAAAAGTGTCATATGACGACCACCGTAACAACACCTATAGCAAAGTTAACTTAGAAGAGCGAGAGCAAGGCTCATTTATGAGGTTGTGGCACTTGAGAGCGAGCTCAGTCAAACTGTCAGAGATTATGAAAAGAAATCAAGAAAATTAATGCATAGAACAAAGAAACGAACAGTGAAAGTTCCAGCAAAGGCGGCAAAAAGAGTGCATTTCTCTCAAGTGCCACAACCTTATAAATGAGCCTTGAGCGAGAGCGCATTTTGATTGCTTTACGCACCCTGGGACACTGGAACAGTTATTGGTTTTGTGGACTCCTTGGAAAAAACCAATAAAACCTAATTACCAAAAAAATAGAGGTTTTTTCTAATTAGTCCAAAAAGTTTAAAAGTAATTTAAAATAGCTCAAGAGATTATTTATAAGAATATCATTAATTTTTGTCCAAGAACTCCACAAGGCCCAAACAAATTTCTATTACCCACCTATTTCTATAAATAATCCTTGTGGAATCTTTTTGTCAAAAAGTCATGAAAGAGTTTACTATACCTTAAAAAGTAGCAATAACCCTACTAGTTCAATACATAAATTTATTTTATAAAACCAAAAAAATAAAAGTGAGTCCATATTTCAAAAAGTTAAATATTTTTGTCCATGAAATCTAAAAAGTTCCAATGACCCACAAAGTTCTGAAGATAATACAAGAAGAGCCAATGCGTCAAAAAATCGATATTTTTGTTTCAGCAGTCGACAAACCAAAAAAATTTGTAAATAATACAAATGAAACCTTTTTTCCAAGCAATTCAAACCAGTTTTTTCTCCAAGAAGTGTACAGACCCTTAAAGAGAGCCAATGTCGCATAAAGTTCCATAACTAATCTTTGTAGATCCTGTTTGTCAAAAATTATATATTTTTGCCCAAATAGTTCTCCAAGTAGAATCTATCTGTCAGAAATGCATTGTTTTTGCCTAGAAACCCCTAAAAAGATTAAGCGTGAAGGAAAAAATCTGAGTACGCCATCTTGTTTATCATCCTTGAATTATGTAAGATTGACTATTGAGCTTTTATAAAAGGTCGATTTCATTGTACAGTGTTATTTTAACTTTTTTAGAGGTTTCTGGGCAAAACAATGAATTTGTGACAAATAGATTCTACTTGGAGAACTCTTTGGGCCGTTGTTCCCTGTATTCCAATAAGTGCCAAAGATTTTTCATAGGTTCAAGAAATTCCATAGATAATTTGAGTGGAACATATTGGGGCATTAGAGTGGGTCGAAAAAAAAGTTTGAAAAAACCACCCCCTATATAAAAGCTGACCTCGATAGGATTAAAAAAAAGTACATTTTTTTTGGACCACCGAAAAACAACCGAAATGGTATTTTTTCATAACTTTAGGGTAATATGTCCGATCTTAAAAAATTGTGTGTCGATAAAAAGGGCTTAACAAATACTACATTTTTTCAGAGCGTTTTCGAAGGCATATTCGACTAGTAAGCCCTATTTACACCCTTTCATTTTTTTTTCTAATAAAATTAAGAAACGATAAACTTTTTATTTTTTGAAAAAAAATTGAATAAGTTTCAAAACGAAGAAGTTAAAAGAGTTCAAAACTTACAATTCTTCCTTTTTTTAAATCAAACAAAATGGAACATTAACTGAAATAATTTTAAAAATTGAAGAGTGAAATTTTATATTAAAAAATGTTTTTTAAACTATCTAAAATAACGCAACAAGAACATAGTTAAAACTAAATTGCCTACGAAACGTGACAATTTATTCAAGTTTCCAAAAAACATGTGGAATAAATAATGGTAGTGCAACAAAAGTTGAAAATTCTGCAGCCATTTGCACGATAGTGGTCGAAGATGATTGGAGGTACAAGACTATAAAAAACTACCTAAACTAGAAATTTACAAAATGTTACACTTCCAGTAAAAAATTTAATGACACCTAAAAATGTGAAGCGTTTTTAGAAATCTTAACAAAATTGGAGCAATTACATCAGTCTCTTATCTAGATCCCAAAGTCTGGGCATACACTAGCATCACGATTTTTGTTTTTATTTGCAATCAAAAAATGTACAAAAAAAGTGTCGATGTATAAAGATCTAAATTTTTCATTCATTTTAATTGTTATTTAAGTTAAATATTACAAATAATATAAATTTTATCAAATCTTCACAATACAAAGGTTACATGATGGTTTCCGAGGCTTAAAACAGGGTTGTGCTATCTCCCAGCAAAAAAAGTGCTTTCAAAAAAGTTATAGTTGTGAAGGACATGGTGTAAGAAATAGAGGTGTTAGTGAGTTTGACACTTCTCTCTCAAAATGATAAAATTATGTTTCCCCGCTCTTGTCAAAAACAGCTGATGGTGAATTGCCTCAAATTATTGCCCTAAATAAATTTTGTTAAATTCTTGTCTTTCTGTAATTTTATAAGATTTTTACTGAGATTAAAGTGAAAATAAAGTGATATGGAAAACAATAAAAAATATATGAAACGCTGTGCGTTATGCAAATAAAACAACGATGTGAATGCAAGACAGTTTGCATGCTGGCCAAAGCTTCATGACGGCGGCACCTTTCAGCGCACGTTTCTGATAAAATGGCCAAAACATTCAATGACAAACTTGGCAAATCGGAGAAGACAACTGCAATAACTTTTTGTCAACACAACACGGCACAATTAATTGCATTAAATATTTATTAATACTTAATTCGCACAATAAAAACTATAGCACATCATCTAGTAACTCGAACAAATAACACAGTTTGACAACTATCAACAGTTTCGCTCTTTCGCTCACAATTTTTTGACAGAAGCAAAGAAATTCATGGTGTTGTCAAAAACTCACTAACACCTGGTTTTCTTACACCATGGTGAAGGACAAAATCAGTTCAATTTTGACCACACATGTGGGCCGCTACCACTTGCATTTATATTTTTGTAAACATTGAATGAATTTATTAGTTTTTGTTTGAAGTATTTCACCATAATTAAATTAATTTATAAATGAAATTAATTTTGTATTGATTAAGGTTCAAGATAAGATTTGTTATAAGTTAAAAGAGTTTATGTTGCTCTCATGTAGCCATAAGCACACGATCAGCTGGAGCTGATATGCAGCTGCATAGCACACAAAAGCTGTTGATGTCAACCAATGGGAGAATAGAGAAAAGAGCTTACAGTGAAAAGCTCTGTCATTAGCATATAAATAGCGGCACTCAGTTAGAATTAGTCCGTTCTGTTTGGGCAGCTGTCGTGGTAAGTCATACTTTAGGAAATATCGACAGTAGTTAGTGACCTAAGGAAATATGTGTTCCACTGGTCGTAGATTGTAGTATACTAGGATAGGAGAGTAACAAGAGTAAGGAAATATGTGTTCCGCTGGTCATATATTGTAGTAGAGCGACTGCGATTATTTTGAGAATGTAAGAGTTGTCTTAGTCAAGCGAGAGGGGAAGACCTAAGGAAATATGTGTTCCACTGGTCATATATAGTAATGGAATGAGCGAGACTATTTTGAGAGAGTAAGAGTTATCTTAGTCAAGTAAGAGGTCGAAGATCTAAAGAAATATGTGTTCCACTGGTCATAGCTTGCAGTAGAGCGATGTAGACTATCTTGAGAGAGTACGAGTTGACTTAGTCAAGCGAGAGGGGGAAGACCTAAGGAAATATGTTTTCCACCGGTCATTTATTGCAGTAGAGTGAATGAGACTATTTTGAGAAAGTAAGAGTTGCCGTAGTCAAGCAAGAGGGGGAAGACCTAAGGAAATATGTGTTCCACTGGTCATATACAGTGTGACCAGAGTGGAATATTATATTCCACTTTGGCATATTTTAGCTTCGGGAAGCAGCTATTTTTATGCAGCATAAAAAGTGGACTATTTTTCGTATGATTATATTTTTCAAAATTCACAAAAATTGCAATAAAAAAATGTCTATTTGGTTACTAAATGGTTATTTTTTGGCTATCGACATTTTTTTTATCTCTGAACTACCTTGTAAAACGCAATATAAGGAATTCATTTTGTGGTTAACTTCTTCGTTGTCAATTTTATTGCAATTC
This sequence comes from Dichetophora obliterata, assembly GCA_963920525.1. Classification (NCBI taxonomy): domain Eukaryota; kingdom Metazoa; phylum Arthropoda; class Insecta; order Diptera; family Sciomyzidae; genus Dichetophora; species Dichetophora obliterata. The sequence goes on along the minus strand of OY986437.1, from coordinate 128,150,409 downwards.
ATTTAATAACTTCACGCAGCTTAAAAAGTGAAGTAAATTTGCTTATATGTTTGTTTGGTTAAATTTTTTTATGAATTATGTTACAGCAGTAAGTATTTTACTTAAGAAAACATTAGGGGTATTCACGATGTGTTCTATTTTCCCTTGTATTGTGTATTTTTGATAAATTTGATATTTGTAGTAAATTTTTTAATATAACAAAAACAAAATTCAGTTTTCAAAATACAGCCCTGTGGAAAATATACAAGTTGTGTATTCTTCAATCTAATATCAGCTGATTGTACAAGCATTTCTACTTAGCATGGAACAAGCTAAAGGCTACGCTGTGAGTTTATTTAATAAAAATTAATATAAATGATTTTAAAAATACAATATGTACTTTACTGAAGGTTCGATCACAATAAGTTGTAAGTATTGTAAATTTTGCAAAAATTTATCACAAATGCACCACATCGTGAATACCACTATTATTGCTAACAATAGCTATTTCTTTTAACTATTTTAAAATGTGGATTCAAAAAAATAAAGCAGAAAAAAGTTATTGATCAAAGTTCGGAATCTGAAGATTTATCAAAATTTGTGCTTTTCTCGCTTAGCTTACCATTTAGCAATGCTGAGATTGAGAAAATTTTTAGTTATATGAATCTTTCTTATTTAAATGAAAATTCGAAATAGAATGCAAGAAAAACTCTTAAATAATTTGTTGAATGTAAAAACATGGCTGCATGTTCAAAAAAAGTGTTGTAATGCCTATCAACTACCAGATGGCTTAATAAAAAAATTTAGAAATGCGAATTTCTATGATAATAATACAAGCAACAATTTAAGAATTGACCTCGAAGATGTGCCTGAATTTTAGTTTTGTATATTGTATATCGTTACTTAAACTTCAAAAAACTATAACAATGTTTATAATTTTTTATAGGAGAAGAAAATAAATTTAAGTGTGATAGTAATCAAATAAATAAATGTTTTTAAACTTGCTTCTGTGTTTTTTTATATGCATATTTAGACTTATTTAGATATATATCTTTGAAATTGAAAGTGGAATATTTTTGTGGAATATAAAAATTGAAAGTGGAATATTCAGCATATTTTTTTTTAAGAAAAAGCATATTTTTCAAAAATCTTCTGGTCACACTGGTCATATGTTGTAGTAGAGCGAGCGCGACTGTTTAGAGAAAGTAAGAGTTATCATAGTCAAGCGAGAGGGGAAAGACCTAAGGAAATATGTGTTCCACTGATTATATATTGTAATAGAGTGAGCGAGACTATTTTCAGAGAGTAAGAGTTATTTTAGTCAAGTAAGAGGGAGAAGACCTAAGGAAATATGTGTTCCACTGGTCATAGCTTGCAGTAGAGCGATGTAGACTATCTTGAGAGAGTAAGAGTTGTCTTAGTCAAGCGAGAGGGGGAAGACCTAAGAAAATATGTGTTCCACTGGTCATATATTGCAGTAGAGTGAGCGAGACTATTTTGAGAGAGTAAAAGTTATCTCAGTCAAGCGAGAGGGGAAAGAGCTAAGGAAATATGTGTTCCACTGGTCACAGAGAGGGAACCGAGTAGAATAATCTAGTAAAAGAAGAGAGGATTCTCTCTTACTAATGATGGATCAGACAGTTGTGGAGTCTAGAAGATATTTTTGAACAAATAGAGATATAAGTACGGTAGCAAATAGAGTAAGGAACAACCGTTGTGGAGCATAAGAAACGGAATCTAATAAACACACATAATTCAAAAACTACTTGTCGTCTCTTTATTTCCGTAAACCATTCGCTCGGTCCGTGAACAAATAAATGTTTGCAACGAACCCTGAAACCGATGAGAAATACCTCGGCTATGGAAAACGGTTCGTTACATAGTATAAGGGAAAGTCTTGAATTCCATCCCTTCCACTTTCATACCCAAAAAGCATTCTTTTAACATATATATGTCATTAGGAGGAATGCTCTCCTTCTTCTTCTCTAGAAGTGCTTCCAGAATTTTTTCACATATTTCATTCAGCCCTTCAATTAAAGGATTCTTGTAGATTTTTTCAGGAGAACTTTAAGAAGGCATTCTATGGAAATGAATGATTTTTGTGGTTATCTCTTCTCCCAATTTTCTCGCGATTTATGTGTTGGAAATGAGAAGTTGTTGGGGGTTTAAAAGTATACCAAGTAAAATATCCCTTTTCCTAACTTTCACGGCGTTTTGGTGTTAGAAGTAGGAAGTTGTTGGGTTTTGTTAGGGTTATCAGAAATCCGACAGAAAATATCTAAAGCATATATTATAAGTACATATAATTTTTTTTAACTTTAAATGAATTTAAATGCTATTTGAATGTCTTCCAGAAGTAGTTTATGAGAATGCCTCTTGAAAGCAATTTTTTATAAGGCTAAGAAGAAACACAATTGAATTTATAGAATATCTTCTACAAGCAGTTTCCCTTAAAATGCATGTCACATTTGTATGAATAATTTTGCTGGGCTATGGAGAGTATGTAGGAATTTTTATACAAAAAATATGCATTCTTTATCCTCAATAAGTGAGTTTATAAAAGGCATGTCAGCTCTATACGTCACATTCAAAGAGCGCTAGGAACAGGGTATGTTCCATGTGCGAATGATACTTGCACTTCTAACAAAAGAGCGCTTAAGAATCGCTCAGATTTTTTGATAACATTGATATCAAAACATAGGTACCTTAAGTCGCCTCATGCTCCATAGAAAAAAAAATTTGTTCAAGTCAGTTCCTTAAAATAATCCTTGGCTTATGTTATGATGATCCTCAAATATTTCGGCTCTAGCGATAGCCATCCGCGAGCTGAAATAGTTTGAAATAATCTCTAAAAATCGAGTTTTTTCTTAAAAATAGAGTGTGGTAGTTTAAAAAAAAAACAAACGATCAGAAATAATATTTAAAAAAAAAGTTCTTCACATCTGCATCAAAAAATGCTAAATGTTTGTAATAGAGATAATGCGGTTTTTACTGCATATTTTCCAGAGACCATAACGGTAATGATTTTTTTCCAAGAAGTCAACAAATAATAGTTATTGTTAAAATTAAAATCGTTTGTTAAAATTTTACTTTTATTTTTTTATCAAAAGTATAGGATAAAATTTGACTTCTATTTTTTTATCAAAAATATGAGTTAAAATTTGACTTATATTTTTCGATCAAATATAACTTTTAAAACTTGAGTTTTATTTTTTCGATCAAAAATAACAGTTAAAATTTAACTTTTATTTTTTCGATTTATATTAAAAGTAAAAATTTTACTTTTCTTTTTTCGATATAAAAAAAAAATCAATATGCTGCTTAATGACTATTCTATTGAAATAAGAAATAATTTTTATTTTTGATCTTTACCAATAAAAATTTAATTTAATTATTATTTAATGAATTATTAATTTATTATAATTAATTATAATTATGTATATAATTAAATCTATATATATAAAAGAAAGTCGTGAAATGTATTTGAAATTCCGTAACTCAAGAACGAAGCGTCCGATTTGCTTCGGAAATTTTTGTTGTGTTTATAGTTATAAGGGCAAGGTTTGTAAAAGACAAAATGCTTGCCAAACCCCTTTTCACCGCCCACAAATCAATAAAAACTATATATTTGAGACAGTTTTGGTCGTATAAGACTAAATCTTGGTAATTAGTTTTTATATTTTATTGTCGGAAACTGTACTAAAAATGGGTTTTTTCGCCCTCTTTTACCGGCTTTAGTTGTATAAGATTAAAATTTATTAATTTAGTTTGTAAGCTTACTGTCGGCAATTGTACTTAAAATTACTTCCACGCCTCCTTTTACCGCCCAAAATTCAACGAAAATGCTATAATTCAGACGGTTTTGGTCGTTTACTAAAAATGGGCGTGGTAGCACGATGTTTACGCCCCTTTTTCAGAGTATAGGCATGAAGTGAAGCAAAGTTCGATAGGTATAAACTAAATTAAGCTCAAAGTTTGGCACTCGATTTGTTTTGAGTTCTAGATGGTTTAAGGGAAAATATTTTGCCACACCCTCTTTTTCCGCATACAAATCAACAAAAATACTATATTTTGGACAGTTTTGGTTGTATTAGACTAAAAGTTGGTAATTTAGTTTATATAGTTACGTTCGGCAAAAATGCTGAAAATAAAAAATGTTATTCTCCGATTAGCATGAAAATTCGTATATGGCAGTAAGACGGTGGCAGGATAACGTCTGCCGGGGAATATCTATATACATTAAATTCTTCTGTACATGGCTTTGTCACTGAGCAAAGAGGTATTTGAGAGTATAACTCAGAAACGAGTTGAGGATTTGTCATGATTCTTTTACTACACCATTACTTTTTATGCAAACAAAATTGCAAAAATACAAAATGAATAAACATAAAAAAATATCTTAAATTTTTATGATTGGCTTAATTTTTCGATCGCATAAAACGTTTTTAAATTTTTACGATACAAAACTTTAAATAAACCATACATTTATGAATACTTTATGAAAGAACATTAAAAAAGCCATTTTTTGAATATTTTTTCAACAACAAATATTTTTACCAAAGTTTTTTGCGAAATAAAGAAATTCGTTAAGATTGTTTTTGGAAAGTTATAAAAATTAGAAGGGAAACGAAAATGAAAAAATATTGAAACACGATTGGACGGAAAATTAATCAAAATTAAAAAAAAAAATAAATGCAATCCTAAAAATAAAATTAGTACTTAAAACTTTTTGTGTGTTTCAGATACGAAAGATAAGTCCTGAGTTGTGCATGTTTTTATATTGAAACTTGGTGTATATGTGCTATGAGGTTATCAAGGTTTATATCTCAAGTGATAAAGAAATGAATATTGCCACACCCCCTATAACCACCAACAAATTAATTGAAATGCTATATTTCAGACGATTTTTTCTGTATTGGAAAAATAAAAAAATTTGCAATTTAGTTACTCTCGGCAACTCAGCAAAATGGGCGTCGTCGAACTATAACTATGCCTACTTTTCAAAAAGCATTATAATTACCGAGTTTTGCATGTTTTGTAATAAAATTTGAGTTACATCTATATACATATATACAGTAAAGGACAAAACTGTTCACGAAAATAAAAAAACTTCTATAAAGGTGCAACAATTTTATTAGTCACTATGAATATGAAAAGTATGAATTAATTCTAAATAGGGTATCAATCTTATAACATAAACAAAAAAGAAATTCAAAAATATTAAATTATTTAATACGAAACAATAAACTTTAAAAAACTGCATATGTGAACACTTCTGTCCCTTGGCTCAAATGCTGAGCTGTTTAGAGATTAATATTGTGTATGACCGCCACGCGACTTTTTTACCGCTTGGATTCTTTTTGGCATACTATTTATAAGATTCTCCAAAATGGTTGGACTTATATTTTGCCATGCTAGGAGGGCCCGCTCCCACAATTCGTTTACGGTCCTTGGAGCTTCTTTTTCGGCAAAAATTTTTCGTTTTAAGATAGCCCAAAGGTGCTCAATGGGGTTCAAATCTGGGGACTGGGGAGGCCAATCTAGCAGTTTGATCCCATTATCAACAAACCACTTTTTGGTTATTTTTGCGGTATGTTTCGGATCATTATCTTGCATAAATATGTCGCCTTGCCCACGTTCGAGTCCAAATATGTCTAGACTTGGGAGATACGAGTCCTCCAAAATGGTTATATAATCTGCTGCGCGCATAATACCACCGATGCGCCGAAGTACACCGAGCTCATTCCCGCGAAAACATCCCCATGCCATAAGTGATCCGCCTCCAAATTTTAGCGTATGGCATATGTTGCGGTCTTGTACACCAACTGATTTGTCAATCCATGTCCATATGCGTCCATCCGACCCTACTCGATTAATCTTAGTTTCATCGGACCAAGTAACTTTCTTCCAGTCATCGATGGTGAAGTGTTGATATTTTTTAGCGAAATCCAAACGTGCCTTACGATGCCTTTCACTTAAAAATGGTTTCTTCACAATCGCTCTAGCCTTAAGTCCGTTATTTTTTAGACATCTGCGAACAGTTTTGTCACTGACACTAACTCCATGGATCTCTCTAAGAATATTATTAGTTTCCACCGCGGTATTTGTTGCTCCTGAAACGATTAAGCGCCTGGCTATTCGCGCAACAGCTGGAGATAGCTTCTGCGGACGACCGCCACCCTTTTGTGGAACTGGTAAATTACTTTGTTTCTTTAATTTATGGATGAATCCGAGTGAAACTTTGTATTTTAATGCAATTTTTCGATAAGAGACACACTTTTGGATATCTTCTAGCACGTTTTTCTTCAAAGCCGAATTTATGGCTTTTCCCATTATAAAGTAACTAAAAAGCTAATAAAATGTTAAATATTATATTTTTTTGAAATGTAAGCAAATAAAAAAAATATATTTACTTACTTTTTCTGTAGTAAATTATAAATTGAAATAAATTTTTTTCAAAATCTAATAGCGGACAAAACTGTTCACACGTGCTTTCTCAAAGCTTAGATTGAACTCATGAGTAAAAGTCCCGTTAGTTTGAAAAAGAGTTACCAGATGCTAGTAAATAAAATGATTAATTATTTTAAAATAAGAAAGTATTGCCAGACAGTGTTGTTTTTATGTAATGAAATGCGAATGCGTATTTCATATATTCGTGAACACTTTTGTCTCTTACTGTAAATCTACTATTACCGCCCTTCTATATATACAGGGTTGCCAATATTCGAATATTCGGTTGCCCATTTTATTTTTAAATAAATCAAAGAAACCACAATTTTTTGTCTGTTCGTCATGAATATCATTTAATTGGGTTCAAGTAGATTTGCTTACATTATTTCTTGAATATGATATCTCGTAAATGGTCGCCATTGGCCTCTACGACATATTGTGCCCGTTTTGCAGCATTTTCCATGGTTTTCTTCAATATTTCGATGGGAATGACGGTTATTTCTTGACGGATGTTGGTTTTCAGCTCTTCTAGGGTCTTTGGCTTGTTGACGTAAACCTTTGATTTCAAATAACCCCACAAAAAGAAGTCTGGAGGCGTTAAATCTGGGGATCTTGGCGGCCAATCGAAATCACCATTTTTTGACATCAAACGGCCAGGGAACAATTGCTTCAAAAAATCGATTGTAGTGCGGCTTGTGTGTGGTGGCGCGCCGTCTTGTTGAAACCAGTAGTGCCTGATACGCTTTCGACGAACGATTGGCATGAAAAAATTGTTTATCATATCGCGATAACGCTCCTGATTGACAGTAACTCTGTGGCCATTATCATCTTCGAAAAAGAACGGCCCAATGAGCATTTTGGCACAAACGCCGCACCAAACAGTGACTTTTGCATCGTGAAGAGGTACCTCTTGAATCTCTTGTGGATTTTCAGTGGCATAAATACGGCAATTTCGTTTATTTACCTTTCCGTTCAACTGAAAATGAGCTTCATCGCTCATGATAATTTTATGCCAAAATTGCTCTTACTATTGACTTGTTTTGTTGAATGTAAATTTCAACAATTTTAGAGCATTCGCGTGGCGTGTACTGTTCCATTGTAAACATTTGCTTGGAATGACGCTTCAAACGCGGTATGTCATTAGTCGATTTGGCATCACTGCGGAAAGTTACAGTGTTGCCAGATGGGCGCTTCGAATATTGGCAACCCTGTACACACTCGTTCATGCTGTGTTTCTTAACATCTCAGGTACGTAAACACCTTGGGCCACCAAATATACAACATATGTTATTAAGGTTAATATCTCGGTTAACAAAAAATAGCCACACCCCCTTTTACCACCCAGAACTAAATAAAAATGTTTATTTAAGACGGTTTTGATAGTCACGAATTGAAGCTTCAAAAAGAAACGAGTGGCATGTGTTGCTCGAATGGCACGTTGTTTGTGCACTTTCACACTTTTCAAAAATTCACAAAATGAAAATGATCACAAAGAAATTAGTTTCAATTAATTAATTGTGACAGTAAAATGTCTGTCGGGCCCGCTAATTTATCAAGCAATTTAATAATTATTATTCTTTTACACTTATTCGTAACATTTTTGCAAAGAGTAAAAAAATTATTATCGATCTTCATATCGTTGCACATCGTTATTTAAATGACATCGCTTATTTGCTTATCATTGCACATTGTGTTTTCATTCATTTCGCAAAAGACTGAGACAGTCGCTACATGCGTATGATATAAGAATTAAAACATGACTTTTACTTTTAATCGAAAAAATATAAGTCAAATTTTAAGTTTTATATTTGATCAAAAAATAAAAGTCAAATTTTAACTTTTATATTTGATCATAAAAATTAAAGTCAAATTTTAACTTTTATTTTTGATCAAAAAAATAAAAGTCAAACTTCAACTTATATTTTTACCGAAAAAATAAAAGTCAAATTTTAACTTTTATTTTTGATCGAAGCACAATTGGTCAAAAAATAACGATTATTTATTGACTTCTTTAAAAAATTATTTCTTAGTTCATCATTGAAGATTATTATTTCTTAGCTAACAAGCATCACATTGCTATATGCAAATATCGAATAAACTTACTCTTTCCATTTGACTTTTTGAACAGAAATTTTGGAAATAACTGTTATTTTCGGTCCCTGATATTTTCCATACATAAACTTTCAAAATTCAAATAGCTTTTGTTTTACAATACAATATTTTTCAGTAGATGTTTATTTTATAAATAACTAGCTGAAACCCGGCGCGTTGCTGCCACGCTCCCTTGCATGTGTAAATTGAGGTCGATTACTGAATTTCGATACTGTGCGACCTATAACTTCAAAGTTATTCGATAGCACAAAATTTGGTTGTATGGGGGGAGGTGAGCTCCACAGTTTCCAACGCCCATAAAATATTACTAACGAAACTGCATGCATAAATTGATGTCGAATACTGAATTCCGATGCTGTGTGACCTGTAACTCCAAAACTATTCGATATCGCAAGTTTTGGTTGTATCGGAGGTTCCACTCCTCCTTGTTTAACTCCCATAAAATGTCATCAGTGGAACGAAATGTGTAAATTGTGGTTGAATATCGAATTTCGAGGCTGTGCGACCCACAACTCCAAAGCAATTTGATATCGCGAATTTTTTATATATTTGTGGGCGGTAAAAGGGGGTATGGCAATTTTTTCTTAAACGATCTCGTACTCGAAACAAATCCACTGCCAAAATTTTAGCTTGATCGGACCAGTAATTTCGAAGTCTCTTTATCTTTTCTTAAAAGTAGGCGTAGCTATAGTGGGACCACGTCCATTTTAAGTATAGTTACCGATAGTTATCATACGAACTTAATTACCAAATTTTAGTTAAATACGACAGAAACTGTCTTAAATTTAGCATTTTTATTGATTTGTGGGAGGTAAAAGGGGGTGTGGCAAATTTTAAATATGCCTATATTGTCCGCGTAAGTGCAAGCAATAAGTTGGCAAAGTTTTATCGCAATCGGATGAACGGTAATGCAGCGCATAGCGAACGAACAAAGATACAAACATTCATTTGTATATATTAGTTTTTTAAATATTTGTGGGCGGTAAAAGAGGGTGTGGCAATGTTATCTTTAACCATCTCGTACTCGAAACAAATCCACTGCCAAAATTTTAGCTCGATCGAACCAGTAATTTCGAAGTCTGCTTATCTTTTCTTAAAAGTAGGCGTAGCTATAGTGGGACCACGTCCATTTTAAGTATAGTTACCGAAAGTTATCATACGAACTTAATTACCAAATTTTAGTTTGATACGACAGAAACTGTCTTAAATATAGCATTTTTATTGATTTGTGAGCGGTAAAAGCGGGTGTGGCAAATTTTAAATATGCCTATATCGTTCGTGTAAGTGAAAGCAATAAGTTGACAAAGTTTTATCGCAATCGGATGAACCGTCTTGCAGCGAATAGCGAACGAACAAACAAACAAACAAACATTCATTTTTATATAGTAGATATTTAAGTTTTAATATAAATTAATATAAGGAATTCTGAGAAGGAATCAATGTAAGCACTCAAAACCTTACCAACGATATCTTGAAAGTGGGCATCTCATTATGAATGTTCAAGGTTTTTTAGTTTTAATGAAAATAACTTAAAAAAATTTGAAATAATACAAAACAGCATTATCTTTAATCCGAATGCAAAAATTAAAAATTTTTTAATGCAGATTGGAAGAACTTTAATTTAACTATTATTTTTACCTTTTGTTATTTTAAACTACCACATCAACTAATATTTTTACAAAAAACTCGATTTTTAAAAGTTGTTTGAAACCATTCCATTAGTAGAATTCCCAATCGCGTTAACGACGATTTTCGATATCGTTAGTCAACAAAAACTGTCATTTGCTATGAACGTGGCAAGCACAATGGCCGATAACGACAACGATTATTATAGTTAAATTTTTGGGAATTCCACTACAGGCCACCACTACAGTAAACCAAGGAAATGTTGAGGAACCGACCCGAACAACTTTTTTCGTGAGGCGTCTTAATGTACCTTAATGTAATTTAAACAAGGAAATTTTTCAAATTAATCAGAGCATGCGCACAGAATATTTGAGCATGCTTAGCATGCTCCCGCTATACCCTAGATACGAAGCTGTGTTACATTGCACATTTGTTTCTATGTAACATTTGCATTGAGATAAAGAAACATCTTGTTCAATTCCACTTCATCGTACTTACATATATGGATGTTTTTTATGAGACTAACTAGACTTGTACCTCCGACTTATCGTTTTTACCAGGGTTCAGAAATTTTCACTCATGTAACAGAAATCTCCAACATAAATGAAAATAAACACTATTTGAAGTACACAACACCGAAGCAAGAACAGTTCTATACGCTGCACAGGAACCAGAACAGCATTCGTCTTTTACGTCACACGACGGTTATGGTCGATTTATGCATAACAAAAAAGTTAGTAAGTTTGACACTTCTCTCTCAAAATGATAAAATTATGTTTCCCCACTCTTGTCAAAAACAGCTGATGGTGAATTGCAATGAAAACAAATTTTGTTAAATTCGTGTCTTTCTGCACGTTTATAAGATTTTTACTGAGATTATAGTGAGAATAAACGTTTCTGATAAAATGGCCAAAACATTCAATAACAAACTTGGCAAATCGGCGAAAACAACTGCAATAACTTTTTGTCAACACAACACGGCACCATTAATTGCTTTAAATATTTATTTATACTTAACTCGCACAACAAAAGCTATAGCACATCATCTAGCAACTCAAACAAATAACACAATTTGACAACTATCAACAGTTGCGCTCTTTCGCTCACAATTTTTTGACAGAAGCAAAGAAATTCATGGTGTTGTCAAAAACTCACTAACACCGGGTTTTCTTACACCATGGCCTGAATTCTCCAACATGATCATTTTGAAGCAAACATAAGTGTAAAACTGAAGCACAGAGAATTGTTGAGATCGATCTTTGTTTGAGTATGTGACGCACAAGCAAATATTAAAACGAAGAACTCATGTTAAATGATCAACAGCAAGCCAACTCCGTTACACACAAAAAAATAATGAAAATAAAATTGAGTGTTGTGTGCTTCACGCAAATGACTGAGTGAAGGTGAGTGAATATTCTGAACCCTGGTTTTTACCACTATCGTTTACAGGCATGCTACACAGGCCAGCATACTGGCTCTGTAGTTCGAAAAACTCAATACATTCATTCTATTTTACAAATACACTCACACTGGATTTACTTTCACGCCACTTTCATTGCTACTGGCAACGAAATTTCAGACCCAGTGGATTTTGACAGCAGCGGCCAGTGTATGTCAAAAAGGGGGATATCAGTGTTGTTTTTAATTACTTTTGGTGGGTTTATTTCGGGTTTTCGTAGATTTCGTACAGGAAGCAACACTGATAGCTTGTTTACAATTAAAAGCAAACAAAACAACAAGTAAGCACACTCAAATTGCAATAGCATCGAGAACCTTCGCATTCGATGGAATTTTTTTAATGAACTTTTACGTGCATGTGTAGCACCTCTTGCTACTAGCATGAAAGTTCGAAATTTTTCGAATCATTCGAACAATACACGTATTCTTTCGCACTTTCACTGTCACAGGCCTGTGTAATCACCCTGTTTAATCAGTAGTGTTCACACAAATACTAGTACAATTTTCGACTTTTGTGCTTGTGTTAGTAGCTCTCTCACTCTCTGCACTGACAAAAATTGTTGTGCAGGTATTAAGAAAGTATTGTTTTATAATTATTATCATTAAATCATGTACATCTATCATAGCCAATATCATGCTAAATCTAGCCTCATTAAAATTAATTCGTTTTGGATTATGGGGTTTTGCAACTCGATGTTGCATGTCAATGGTGAATTGTGCAGATCTATTAATGGTTTGATTTGAAAAAAATCGTGAAATCGGTTATCGAAATTTGTTAATAATGGTTTTAATATGCTATTGTATGTATCAAATTCTATTAGATTTTCGTATTCATCAGCAGTGGTTTTCATTCTACGCATGTTAGAAAAGTTTTTTTCTTCAAATTGTGACATTAAAACTTTAAGCTTTCGAGAAAATTCTTCAACTGATGACACTAAATCAAAAATTTTTTTTCGTTTGCTCTGCAGTGATAGGTTAAGGATATACAAAAATACCGAAATATCGCAAAGGAAGACAAGGTTTAACAAAAAAACCGGATTCTTTAGTGAGAGTACTAAATTCTGTGCTTCGGAAGAAAAATCTTGCTGTAAGGATAGTAATACTTCTTTCCTCAAGTCGTAAAGCCTTTCTAGGCTTCTTCCATTACTAAGCCAGCGAATTTCTGTATAAAGGAGCAAATCTCCGTAATCTGCCTCTATTTCTTCGAGGAATGTTTTAAATTTCCTATGGCTAAGTGCTCAAGGGATTTTCATATTATTTTTTAACAAATAGCCAACAAAGCCTTCCTTTTTCCCAATCATAACCTTGGCACCATCATAAGCATACAAAGCTTAGTTTTTTAGTTTCGGCAAAAGAAAAAACATGTTGGTTAACCACATCAAATATTGTCCCGTCCTTCACATTACAATGAAATGGTATTAATTTTGATAAATCCTCGCTTGTTTCTAAATTGGCATCAACAGTCTTGACACATATAATTAACTGGCTAATGTCATTAACGTCTGTGCTTTCATCCAAGCATAATGAAAAAAATCGGCAGTCAGATATTTTTTTAATTTCTGAGTCAATAAAAAACGCTTATATTCTCAGTTCGTCGATATATGGTAGATCTGGAAAAAGGAATTTCATTAAAAACCTTCAATAACCACCTTATCCTTTTCGCTGAAGCATTGCAAAACTTCTTGCGACAATTCTTTAAAAAAATTCTATCTTGAAATGGATCGCAATGCTTCGCCAAAGCCAAAGTAACTAAAACTGAGGCCTTTTCTCTCGGATAAGGATTAACTATAGAATTTTTAAATTCTATTGAGTCCTGAATAAATATTTCAAAATAAGATTTTTTAAATTTAGAATTAACGCACTGCGTTCTTTATTCTTAACAGAGAAATACATGGCATGAACTGTTCTGTAGTGCGTTTCAACACTAAATCTTTTCCACGTAGCCATAGTGCATTGGCAAATCAAGCATTCTGGCTGCCCCAAAAAATTTTCTGCAAATAAAAACTCATCTTCATATTCCAAAAAACATTTTGTGCAGTGCAAAACATACGAGCAAGATGCATGAGCCTTTCAGCTTGAAGTTTCAGCACCAACTGATTGAGAGAGCTTCGTGCGTGTGATCGCGTTCGTGTTTCGATTCTCGAACGAAGCCATTGAGTCTCAGCACTCGTGTCGCTACGTGAACAACGCTGGTTTAAATGTTTGCACGTTGTCACAATTACTGAAGATTTCTTTTAACTTTTATTATACACCATTATTTATTTTACGATTTTTTTTTTGGCAAATTAATATTTAAAGAAATATTTTTTTTTATTTAATTTCACTCTTTAATTTTTTTAACTATTTCAGTAAATTTTCCATATTGTTTGAATTAAAAAAAAAGTAATAATTGTTAGTTTTGAACTCTTATTACTTCTTTATTTTAAAACTTATTAAATTAATAATATGATTTTTTCCTTCGACCTCTTAATTCATGATTTTGAGTTTAATTCGTGCTCGAGGTCACTTTTTGAATAAAAAACATTCGTATATTTGCTTTTTAGTCTTGGTCTTATTGCGTCCAATATTTCGAACTCCGCCGGAGTAAATCATTACGGACAACAAATATATACAAAAAATATTTCAACAAAAAATATACATATGGGCATTTCCAAACTGGCGTTACGGACGATTTGTACGAAGTAGTATTAAAAAAAAAAGAATGAAAATGACTAATTTTTTAAAGGGCTTCTTTATATTTATTTGCGTAGTAATTAAGCAGCATTATATTAAGTAAGAAAATAACAACAATCGACCTAAGGATTTTAAGATATAAGAAAAGATATGTGCTGGCGTTACGTTACAAAAAACGGAAGTGATTTTTGACTTGGATCGAAAATTTGCAAAAATCTCTGAATTATGCAAGACTTTTTGTACACAACTTTTTTTAGAAGGGCTTAAAAAACCATTAGTTAATTTACCAAGTGATCAATTTTAAAAATCTTCTCTGGCTTCTTTTTTATTAGCCTTACTGGCTACTGGTTACTGGCGTTACGTTACTTAAATTGCCGTTGTACTTCAATTGGGTAATTAAGTAATTAGCTAATTAAGTAAATATGTAATTTAGTACATAAAAAACAAATTTAATATAATATCCTTTCTTTGTCTCAACCATTTTTTGATTATCTTTATCTAATGCCTTCCTTTTTTAATAAAACAAAATAGTTTACGAAGCATTTACTAAACATTTAGGAAAAATAAAATCTACATTTGTGAAACAGTGAAGACGCTTTGATCATCATAACATAAATTATACTATTATTTAATTTAATCACAACTCAAATGAACTCAATGTCACTGGTGCCAGAAATTGTCAATTCTTAAGATGCAAGCGAGTTTTCAACAGCTATCAAAACACCATCACCGATCTTATCATGACGATCCTTACGAAAAATTTGATATTTATTGCACATTATTTCAGAATTTAAGATATTAGAGCGAAGCCTAGTCTCTGTAAAAATTATAATGTTGTATTCGAAATCAAAACTGTTAATGAAAATATCGGAAAGTTTGGAGTTTAGACCCCTGACATTTTGGTACACAAGCTCTAATTTAGAATTGCGGTTTATTAATCGTTTTTGGATGAGATTCAGGGCTATTTCGGGGACGCGGCAAATGTCCGACATTTACCAGTCTTGGATTGCTTTTACATTCAAATTCGCGTACAATTGTGTTTGGCGGCCCAAAGTTTACATCAACTATAGAATTAAATAAATTTTCAGGAACTGTTAATCTAAGTAAGATCGCTTACTTCTTTTAGATTTCTGGCATAGGGGCAGAAATCGATATGTTTGCTGTATTCGAAGTAGAAGTTAAAGTAGGTGGAGGGGCTGTTATACCGCCAATGTCCATGTCATCAGCAATGTCATGTACAGAAGAATGTAGAGTTGGAGTTGAATCTATTTTTTGCTTACTACGCAAGGACATGTGTTTTTTTTCCTTTTGGGTGAAGGAATTGACTCTTCAATATATTTAAAATCATCTAAAAGAGACTGGTATTTAAAAAATTTTGCAGAAAGCGAAGAAAATTCCTTACTTATTTCAGAGAAGCCTTGCTTTGTCTGCTTGATAAGCTTGTAGAAGTTGATGTCAGCCAATCTACATTTCTCGCAAAACCAACGCAACCCTTTACCTTCCTCAATACAATCCGCAACTCGGCCTGTCACGCCTGCACATTTGGTATGAACAGCATTATCACATAACCAGCATGATAAAAACCGCTCAGTATCACACCTTACAGAACAGCCAGGCTTAGCACAAATCATATTAAAATAATGCAGATAAAATGAAAATAAGGCAAAAAAAAACACTGAATCATTTTTCTTGTGATAGTTTCCAAAATATGATTCGAAATAATACCGAAATTATAGATATTGTACATTTTCCAGGCCATACTCAAGCGGTTGAGCGTTCCGTAAAACTTGTCATTGAAGCTTCAGCGAATGTTTGCGGTGAAGAAGCAAGAGATGGATTTATTCGTGCACGGATCGCATCTAGAGCTATTCTACCAAAACAAAAGCAGATTTTCAAAACAGCTTCAAATAAACACAAATAAATTTACATAACTTTCTTAATAAATCCAAAGAAAATTTTAGAAACAAAATTTTAAAAAATTTAAAAAATACAAGAAAAAATATTAAAAACCATAAGTTAAAACACCAAAAAAAAATGTTAAAAAATATAAAAAAATTACAAAAAAAATGGAAAAAAAGGATTTCGAATTCCAAATACCTCTATGTGGTGAAATCTGAGTGATCACAGCAAAACTGATTAGCGAAAATTTGAAAAAGAAAAATAATTCGAACGATGGCTAAGTATATAAAATTGTAAAATTAAAAGCGGAAACTGAATATAATATCCGATTCGCCTGAAACTTTCAGAAATATTTAATAACATTAACACACAACTTTTCAATACTCCCCATTGTTAAAAACTCAAAAAACAAATTTTTGATCCACCCTTATGTGTAGTTTATAAGACGTCTTGAATATGAAAGTTTTTGATACCAGTCAAGTTTTAATTTGTTGTCTCTATTAATAATCAAGGTGTCTAAGTATGGTAGTTCTCCTTCTTTTTCTTCTTCTTTTGTAAATTTTATATTCCTATGGAATTTATTTAAAGCATTTCAAGTTGCATCAGTTTTGTGCGCTTTTATAATTCCAAATAAATCGTCTATATCTTTTGTCATCAATCTTGGTTTTTCGTCTAGTTGTTTCAAAATTCAGGCAAGTGTCCAAAAGTTTTTCCATAATTATGTCTGCAATAACTGGCGGTAAGGGTGACCCCATTGGCATCCCTCTCAATTGTCAGTAAACTTTTTTGTCATATTTAAAATACCTGTTGTCCCTGATGCAGAATTTTAAGATGTCCATATATCTTTTGTTATGTTTATATGATTTTATATATAAGTCCCATTTCTTCTCAATAATTTTAATGGCGAAGTCAACCGGAATGCTCAGAAATAACGCAACCACGTCAAGCGATATAATTCTTTCGTCGTCATATATTTAATCGTCATATATATTGGTATGTCATCTTTGTGTATTTTAGGAAGTTCATTTTTTTTTTTTTTTTTTTTTTACAGCTTTTTCGCACTTTCTCCGCATTGGATCATCTTAAGAAACAGCCCAAATAACATCAAAACATCTCAATAAGGCCATTCACAGTTCGAATACGCTGGTCTGCCATTTGTTCGATCCGCTATTTGTACGCCAATTTACGAAAGCGCATTTTGCTTTGCTGTTGTTTTGCATACAAATGCAAATACGCAGGCACTCGTAAATAAAAGCAGCCCTTGGAGGTGTTTTTTGTACCTCGTATTTTTATGCTCTGTCTACAGCCGCTGCAGAAGTTTTCGTCAATAATTTGTTTTTGTCTTGAATATTTATTATGTTAGTTTTTATTAATTTTTCGATAATATCATTATTTTTCTGTTGAAGTATCGAAGTAGGATCTCTATTAAATATTTTGTATGTTGATATGTCTCGTAGCATTTGTCTCATTTTCATTCCATAGTCCGATTTGTTCATAGCAACAGATACGTTTCCTTTGTCCACATTAACAATTAATACATTTTTGTTTTTATGTAAAAACCGTTTCGTTTCGTTCACTGTGTCAAGTATAAAAGGATCTCTTTCGTTACGCTGCAGTTACACATTCAAGTTTTTGCTTTCAAGTTGATCACATATACAGCTTGTCGAAACTCATTTGAATTGGCAGCTATGACGTAGGCTGCACGCAACTTCATAGTCAATTTTATTTTCAAGATGCCGTCGCCAAGGAAACAACAAAAATATAATTATTTTTATTAATTTTCTCCATCACTTAATTTACGGCAGAATATTTCCAAATCGAATTGCAAAATTTATTTTCACATCAGCGCATTTTCTGATCAGCTGTTCAAAACTTGACCGTCAAGTTGTCATACGACTTGAAAGGAAAACTTGAAAGCAAGTTGGTGGGCAATTTTTAAAAGTGAGAGAGTGTTAGTAAAAACGTGAGAATGTATTGAAACTTGAAAGGCAAAACTTGAACGTGTACCCCCGTGTTAATTCGTATTTTCCCTACGTGGTTGTCAATCAGGTTTGTTAGTTTGGTCTTGCTCCTCTTTGTTCTTGATGGTCTGTACGCAGTCCTGCCCCTCCGCGATGCTTTTAAATAGTGAGAATTGTTTTGCTGTTGTTGGCAACGCATATTTTGTTCCAAGGCCAGCAGACACTGATTTTTATTTGGTATGACAACATCGGTTTTGTTGACAAACCACTCCGTCTTAGTATTGATAGTACAGTCGTTTCCTTCTTTCTTCGTTAAGCTTTGTTAATTTGTTTATGTGGGTGTGTTTAACTTGCCTCCTTAGTACCTCTTGTAATGTTTTTTCGCTTCCTAAGAAATTCGCAGCTTCTTCGTCACTAATACTACGTTTACATACAGAGATTATAACGATGTTAAGGTCCTCGACGAGATTTACTCCTAAAACTTGTTAAATTTTATTAGAATAGCCATAGAAAAGTTAACCTCATTCTAAAGTAGTTTAATAATTAATCTCCTTGCTTATCTTATAAAAAAAGTTTACAGCTATGTTAATATTGGGAATTTCTTAAAAAAGATGATTCCGGCTGTATTTCCGGTGGTTGAAAAGAAATTATTTTTTTTGTTTTTTTAATCCAATCGAGGTCAGCTTTAATATGGGGGGCGATTTTTCAAATTTTTTTTTGTATGAAGACCGACCCACTCTTTATTGGGCATATAACCCTTGATTTTTTAATAGAACCAATTAAAAGTTGTGTAACTCACTTCTAATATGCCTTATCGTTCATTGTAATGTACGGCTCATGAACGATCTCATGAGCATCAATCGTCTCATTTGGGTACTTATTCGCGGACGCGAAATCTACAAATATTTTTCGTATCGTTCTAGTACATGAGTTATATTCTTTGAAAAGGTATGCGAGCGTGTACGAAAAAGAGCGGCATATGCGATCGCGTATGTTGAACTCAGAATTTTACAAATCGGTATGGTTAATAGAAGGCAACCCTATTAAAAAATTACATACTTTTGAAATTCTGACAACAGATTCGGATTCGGTAACCCATTTTTACCTAGAGTTCGCGCCAGCACCGAATTCGTAATAATAAAAAATTAGGTGGCAGGCCTATCCACCATAATGAATTTTAAAATTCTGAACTTAGAATCGAATTCAGCGGCCTCTAACACTGTTAAATGATGTTTAAAACTCTTAAAAATACATTGTACTAGATGGCAATACTTTGGTAAAAGTTTAGGTGGCAGCCGTAACCTCCATCTGAAATTTGAAAACTGTGACATAAGATTCGAAATCAAATCCGTTGTCAGAATTTCAAAATTTCAAGAATTCACAAAAATACAAACAAATCTAGGTGGCAACTCTATCCGCCATGTTTAGTTTTAAAACTGTAGTTCTAAAACTGCCAACTCTTAAAAGTCCTCATACGCTTAAGCTTTTCCTACACAAGCTCATTGAAGTTTTTGGATACTTGCTTTAATTGGATACTTGCCTTCAAATGCTTTCCAAGCTTTTTGCGCAAGGCATCAAGTTTTCCTTTACTTGGGACTTCGTGCCGTTCGCTTGTGAGCTAGCATACTTTCAAGTCGCAACCTGTCGTGGGATTATTTATATTCAAGTTCATGTTATACTTGATTGAAAATTATCAAGCTTAAGCAAGCTTGAACTTGTACTTTAAACAAGTACTTAAATTAGACTTCAAGTAGGCTTGTGCAGTTCTCTAATATAAATCAAAACAAACTCAATAATAAGAAATGTATAAATTGATACGAGAGAAAACCAATTAATTCTAAAATATTGAAAATCAATATTTGCCTTAAATAAGACTAATTTTTCGAATGAAAAATCAAAAAGAGCGTGCCACCGTGGACGGCATCAAAAAGAATGAATTACAAAGATAATTATTCCAGCAGGGCCCCACCGCGAATAAATATTCTAGAAAAGATCTTCTTTATGAATTGCATAATGAAAAAGACAGATTTATGCAGTTATTCAATTACAAAAAGAATGATTACGATTTCAGTATTCTTAATTATAATTCTGCGGAATTACAATTACTGTATTAGTCATTTTTTAATAATTACGATTACTGTAATTGTAAATAAAAATATTTCGATTATGATTACAGTAATCGTAATCTTTATTTTCTTAAGATTACAATTATAATTTTTAATTGAAATTGTAATTTATATGAAATCAATTACGAAAGTAATTGACTACATCCCAGCTCTGCTTACAAGTACAACTTAGTGATTGTAAATTGTATGATATTTGGTGACTCGAGGCACTAGGCCGCTATTTTTTGTAAACAAGACGCAGCTCAATGTAACGAGTGCGGCCATAATTCAAACATTTTTTCAAAGTACAGGGGAAAATAGTATATAAATAGAGAGAAAATACTTGAATTAAGTGGAATCCAAAATATTTCTCCAAAATTTGTATTTTTGTAGACACACGACACCATGAAAGTTGGGATCTAAAGTTAACTTATGCTAGTAAGAGAAGCATACATTACATAGGCATACTTTTAAGAATATTCTTAATTAATTGTTAATATAAGTATGCACAAATTGTATAATAAAAAATATATGAAATTTTTCTGGATAAATCTTTTTGCTTTTTACGTACAGTGGTCGTGATACCGGTACTTATATAAAGCGGTCTCTGACAAATAAATTAACAAAACTTTCAGCAATTTTAAAAGTAATTTAACAGTCTTGCTGTGTTAAACAGACGTTATTTAAGTAATTTTTTACAATAAATAATTACAAACATATGCGTAAATTATACACGTAACGTTAGTATGGAATTAGTGGAAGAACGTTTACATTTACTTTTATGCGTTTTATATATCATGGACCCGGTAGTACGTTATCGGTATAACCATTTTTTTAACCAAAAAGTGAAAAATTTTGACAACTTCTAAAGTGATTTAAAAAAAAAACGAAATAGTACTTCTCCAATTTTTTTATGTCTTTAAGAATTTGCAAGTTGCAGACTAGAACGGCCGGCAAACGTAAGAAAATGAAAATGCGAAAATTTTATGTGCTCTTTACTTTAAGTGTGCGATTGTGTCCCAAACCCAACAGGTTAAAATTTCAGAGCGATTGAATTTTTAGATTTTTGGGAATTTTTTTCGAAATTGCTAAAAGTTGCGTAGCGGCTATGTTCCTAAACGTTATCGCTCAATTTTTTTCTGTGTATATTTTTTAATAGATTTAAAAAACAAACCACTCGACTGTATTGGAATACTTTCATACAGTACACCACCATGGACAGACAGTTTTAAGATTTTAAAAGTATTTCCATTTTGGTATCCCGTTTTCTTTTTGTTTTTGTACCCTTTACACTAAAACCAGGATCTGATATGTTGGCTTCCATGGAGCTTCAAAATTTTTTATAACTAAAATCAGATAATTTATTTTTATATTGTTGAAGCCTTTTGAAATAAGAAAAATAATTATATCAATTTTTTATGATTTTTTTTGTGTTCGAAATGCCAAAAACAGGCATTTTGCGCATTTTTTAAAAAAACATCAAGTTTCAACAGCATTTTTTTCGAATTTTGGTTTTTGTAATTTTGTGCCTGAAACAGCTTAAGACTATGAATTAGCCAACCGTGAATTTTTAAAATTTTACATTTTTGGATTTTTGGAATTTTATTTACTTAATTTTTTATTTTTATTTTATTTTTCGTAAAAATACTAAAACTCGAAATTTACAAAATGTTACACTTCTCGTAAAAATTTCATAACGACCAAGTTATTCAACGTAATGACAAAATTTTTTTGTATTTTTATTAAATGCGGTTTCAAAAAACATTTCAATAGCAATTTATTGCATTTTTTTCAAATTCGAATTTTGAATATTTTTTTACTTAATAAGACAAAAAAATTAATTATTTCAAAAATTAAAATATCACAACTCTGGTAATTTTTATCCGATTTTTATGTTTTATAGTTCATCTTTAGGGACAATTCAATAACAAACGAAGTGCATACCAGTTTTATTTAAGTTTAAGTTTTATTTAAGTCCAAAAACTTTCATATGTTTTTCAATTTACAACAAAAAGATCAACTGTTTAGATTTTGATAACATTTTACCAAATAAAAAACAAAGAACAGCAGAAATCTTTTGGAAAACAAATTTCAAATATCAAATTCTTGATATTCTTCTACGGCTTTTCCAAAATTGACAAAGTTTTTAAGCCTTCCTGTGCCTTCCTAATTCTTCGTCAAACGTAAAAAGAATTGTTAAAAACTTAATCTTTATTAAAATAAATTAAGAAATCTTTTAGAAACCGAAACTCTGAAAGGTTTTTTGTTTGCAAAAATGCAAAAGATTTTGCATTACTTTTATTGCTTAAGTTCTTTACTGTACATATGACGATTTTAGGACTTAAATTACTATTTGTGGGACCAGCTTACGATTTTAGGCGAATCTCTGGCAACTCTGGTCGTGTGTGCGAAGGTTCCAAACTTCTGCGCAGTATGACCGGAAGAATTTTGAAGAAATATGCTCTTTTGTAAAAAAAATGTTCTAAAATATTCCACTTTGAATTTTGAAGATATATACTCAACAAACACAAAACCATATTTAGGGACATTATTTGTTGATATTTATAATTATCAAACTTCAATTCAATAAACACGAATTAATATAATAAGATGTAAATAAAAATAAATTAGATATCAGTTTATTTCTTCTTTACAAAATTTTTTTATTAATTATATTCTGCAAATAACAGTTACTTTGCCTCATAGAGGTGTTGCATATACTATATGTATACGTATGTATAAAATAAAAATTTAGGAATATCGTCGAGATCAATATTGAAATTGATGTATGTGTTATTTTCATATAAATTCGTGGTTTTTTTTATTAAAGCCTAGTACTCTGTCCGTTTGCGTGAAATTTCGCTTGCAACATCTATTAATTTGTTGCGTGAAATTTCTGATTTAAAGTATGTTGCTATGGCAACGTTTCTCAGAGAGACTCAGAGAATAAGTTGGGAGATTTCACATGATATCTCTCTTTTCCCTTTAAAATAAATAGGCAGTACAATTAAATTGTCGTGAAATAATGTTGCTCAGAAACATGTTACGATAATTTCACGCAGCGAAACAGAGTACTGCTCTGACGAACATGTGAAAATTTCCACGCTTGTTTCGCAGCTGTTACTTTTTGTATCGAGATTTGAGTGGAATTTCACATGAAACTGAACAGAGTACTATGCTTAAGCTATCAGGTATTTGGTAGTCACAACACTTCTTTAAACATATAGCCAAGTTTTAACATTTAACATATTTTATTTAACTTTTCTTTAATTTTGTTTCGTATTTCTGTTTTAAAAGTTTCATACAGCTAAAAACTCGCTCAACCTCAGCGTTGCTAAGCGGTTAATTTGGTAAGGAAAGCACAAATTGCGTTTAATCTGTATTGTGTTTGTATTGTGCAGTACTTGTGGTTTCCTCTATTTTCCAATTAACAAGTTTTAGGTTTGGAAATTGTTTTGGAAATTGAAAACCTTTGTCGACTTTTTTGTTACATGGTAGATAACAAATTCTTTTGATTCTTTAGAAATATAATCTTTAAAAAGTTTTAAACTGAAAATAAATCATATTTTTAAAATTTAATACTTTAATACTAAAAGGTTTTGAGTACATTAATTTGAAATTTTAATTTCAAGTAAAAATATGAAAACGTGATATATCAGAAAGAAATATCAAATTGAGCAACAATTGAGAAAACTTTGGTCCTTTTGTATTTTAGAAACATCAGCATTATTGCTTTCAAAGGTTAAATTTACTTCATTAACTTCTACCGATACATATTTAAGAAAAACAATAAATCTGAAGTAGTTTTTGTTGCTAAACAATTGATTGGACTGTTTTGCTTTAATAGAAATTTCAAAATGTATATGTTGTTCAAGACGTTGCTCGGAAATTGTAAAAACGCTTTATTTTTCGTTTTGCAAGGTGCTTTCAGTGAAAAAATTTTAAATGTTGATATAAAAGAAACTCAGTCATTTTTGAGAAAAATTTTTGTAAATTTATACAAAATATAGGAACACTGAATATATTCCCCTTTTGTTATTTTTGAAAAAAATATGTTCCTCGAAAAAAAATATTCCAAAATGAAATATTATATTCAACTCTGATCACACTGTTTCTGCGACGCTAACATGGAATCAGTTTACGTTTGCAATTAATGCAGTAAGCACCTTCCAGCGGGCAATTTAATCAGGACTCTTGAAAAAAAGGCATGTATTAACTGCTTCTTTTGGCGTCAACACGCCTAACAACATCACTGTATCGATGAGGGGATTTATAAGGCCTACCTGCTAAAAGGAAGGCAAGAAGTTTTCGATATTTCTCTGTGATGAGTATGTGAATTGAAAGTTTATAACCTATTATAGGATCCTAGAAATTATCTCTAACGAATTTATTTTTAGATTAAATATTTTGCATGAACAATTTATTCAAAAAAAATTATTGAGAACCAAACCCTCAAAAATGTAATGAAGGGTAATTAAGCCAACATTTTATGTAACTATTTATATAAATTTATTTTCTCATCCAAATTATTATCCCATTATTATAACTTCCGAAATATTACTTCAATAATAATAAATAATAAATAAATAAATAGATAAATAAACAAATAAATAAATAAAGGGGAGAAATTTAAAAAGTTGAATTTAATATATTAAATAAATTAATTTACCCCTAATAAATATTTTTACATAAATAAGCCCTATTTAAGCGATTTTAAATATTACTGGCATTTCTACTCTTAACGGTTACGTTCTGTGGACAGACACAATGCCATATTGGAATACCTTAAAGACATTCAAACGAAGACTATATCTTAAAAAACTTGGATAGGATCTTGTTCAGGAACTAATTCGACGTAGAAAAAGAATGACAATAAAGGCGAATTTACGCATTTCACTAAAAACGATGATAGTGAAAGTTGAACGATGGCAGTGAATCAATTTTTAATTTACATTATTCAAAGTGTAAATTTGAAATTTGATGGATGATTCGGTGTTGAATGTCAAAATATATTCGTTGGCTGATTAATTTTATTGACTCCTAAAAAAATTAAATAAATAAAAGCTATTCAGCAGTTAAATAAAAATGTATAAACTTTCTGCTTGAAATTATGTTAACACCTTTCAATTGTGTTTTAGTACGAATGACACATCAGTTCGGTTTGCTTTCACTTTCATCAAAAGTAGGAAGACCTTCTACTTCTTTCACTGTTCAATGTGGATGACAATCAGCTTCATTTTAAAGATGAAACTCAATTTACATTTTACATATCAGATGATTCATCCAAAGTGAACAATGATAGTGAATCGTGTAAATTCGCCTTAACTCAATCGTCGGTGATTCTTTATTTAAATGTAAATAAAATATTTTACAATTTCAAATTGCTTTAAATGTAATTGCCTTAATAATCATATATTAAATATTTTCTATACTTAATAATATGCATATCTTAATTAATGTGAAAAAAATGTAAATTAAATATTTTACAATGCCAAATTAATAGTAATATAATTGCAAAAAAAATTGTCTTAATTTTTTTTATGAATATATATTATTTAATGACTAATGATTTTTTATTTACTGATGTTAAAGTGCTATGAGAAAGTATTATAAGAATGCATTTTTAAAAAAGCGCTTTAAGCAGGGCTTTTTAGCGAAGTGAGTGCGGAAGTACTGACAAATTTTCCCATTCCATTCAAACAATAAAACAGTGTTTGCATGGAGTGTGAAAGGTCTATTAAATTTGACCAAAGGCATGCTCGAAGGCCTGCGGAGAGAGCACTTATTTCAGGAGTGCAATAATCAGGACTTATGAAGAAAGTAATTTAAGAATGCATTTTCAAAAAAGCGCTTGTAGAAGGGCTTTTTAGCATAGCGAGTGCGGAAGTACTGATAATTTTTCCCATTTCATACAAGAAATAAAACGGTGTTTGCAAGGAGTGTGGAAGGCCTTTAAAAACCTAACGCAGACCTGCTAGAAGGCCTTCGGACTCCGGCAATTGCTCATTGGACTCATGCGACGGATAAGGCATCATCGGGAAACAGCTACATCAGCAGCAGAAAAATATGGCCTAAAGAGAACTACCCAGTGGGCATTTTAGCGAGTGCTCAGCAAAAGAAGGCATGCTAGCACTGCTATTATTGGCGTCAATACACCTTCCATCATCACTGCATTGCTGAGAACTTCTGTAAGGCCTACCTTTTGAAGGTTCTGATTCTTTTCATATCATTTTATATGAAAAAAATTACAAAAAAATTTAAAAAAAAAATTTTAAATATACAGAACAGTTTGTAAAAAAATGGATTTAAAAAAAACAACACAAAAAAATTCTTTTTGTCCAAGTTGGGTCTCGAACCCGGGATCCCGAAAACTGACACATTACATATTATATTATATGAAAATATTTATATGGGAAAACTAAAAGTCTTTTTTTATATTTCTGTATGAATAAAATTTATAAAAAAATTAAAAAAATTTTTAAATACACAGAACAGTTTATAAAAAAATATAGATTTAAAATAAAAAACCAATAATTTTTTTTACGAGTTGGGTGTCGAACCCGGTCTCCCGAAAGCTTACTTTCATTTGTATTGGTGCAAAATAAGCTATTGATTCTTAAGAACCACGATAAACGAGTGGGTAAGATGTCGCACCGCCACATGAGAGGACCATCAATATATGGTTCAAATCTGAAATTGTTAGTCATTTTTTATTCCAAGTTGATATTTATATTGCTTTTCCTTCTAAAATGACTTCTCGAAAGAGCGCTTCTGGCAGGTCTCTTTTGAGCAAAGAGAGCGAAAGGCCTGTCAAATTTTCCCATTTCATACAAGCAATAAAACGGTGTTTGCAAAGAGTGTGGAAGGTCTTTTAAAACCTAACACTGGCCTGCTAGAATTCCTTCGGACACTTCGGCAATTGCCCACTGGGCAAAACCAATTTTTTTACATCGGCGAAGTCATGGAGACGTGTGGTCATTTTGCCTATAGTATAAATGATCTGCGAAAACATTCAAGGTCTTTATAAAACCGGATGCAAAAGACATCTCTATAATTCTAAGGATCGAAATTAACCTTAAATATTTGATCTCATGAAATATTTCATGAAATCAATATAGCAAGTGTAGACCGCTCTTATCATGAAATTGCTCATATCATGAAATGTATCTCTTGAAATATTTCTTGAGACATATTTCATTAGATGAGCTATCACTCTTCAGTAAAATATCTAATGAGTGAATTTTTAAGAAACTTTTAAGCAAAAAATAATTGCAAAAGCAGTGAAAAAAACATAAAATGGAACGGCGAATGGAAGAAATTATGAATTTAATAAACTTTTACAAGCAATTTCAAAGTGAAATTTCATGATATGAAATGGCCACTTAAGTATTATAGCATGAAATCTGGATATCATGAATTTTAATTTGACAGTTCACATTCAATCAAATATTGTAATTGTAAACATTGGCCGCATTCAGCGCAGACAACTGTTGTGAACTGTAATGGTAGTGCTACCTTAGTGCGCGATGTTTTTCTTTGAATGTGTTGCTTCTCTACACGTCAGAAGTTAGTTTCAATTTAATTATATTTAATTTTTATGTAAATTTAATTCAATTTTAAAGGTTTCTCACTTAAATTTTCTGCGTCATTTCTGTGTTTATTAACTTAACAGCGTCAGTAGCAGCATCTGACAGCTAACCAAACAGTTGTGTTCATGTAGCATAGAACTCGTTCGCTCGATTAAAAAGCTTTCGCTACTTAATCAGTTTTAGTTAGCGCTCCCAAAATTCGACCATTCAGCGAATTTTCACACAACAGTTGCCAACTGTTTTCTGCGCTGAATGCGGCCATTGTAAAACAAACACTTGGTGAAGGTGCAAAGAAAGGTTTCTTTGTAAACCGGTGTTTTTCTTCGGTTTTTAGTTTCGGTGGAAAACCAAAATTTACAATGCCGCTTATCCATCCGAAAAGGAAGTTTTTTAAAAATGTGGCCATCCCTTGTTCGTTCATAAGACTTGGCATATGTTCATGGAATATACTCTTTATTTCTGTATGAAAAAGGCGGTCTGGAAAAGGTATGTTAGCTCGACGATAAAACACGAAAGAGACGATGATTTAAACCTCTAATAAATTTTACAAGTTCGGATGAAAAAAATAAAGTATTTAATTTAATAATGTGCGCCACAGTACTTATAATTCTTAAAATAACCAAAACAAATCGACTAAAATTCAAAATAAATATAAACATGAGACACAAGTAAATTTTGCAATTAATAGAGAAAATGCATATTCGTTTGTATGGTAATTTATTCAGAGTATCTTTAAATCATAATTTTAAATAAATTTTCACACACATCACATATCTAAAATAATTAATAATGGCAAAATAATTTTGACTTACCCACATTATTTTCTAAATTATGAGTTTTTTTTTTCATTAGCTTCACATGAATTTGTTAAATTACAAATTTGCACCCCCAAATATTCACCTAAGGGATGTGTGCACCACCGGTTAAGAACCAAAATTCTACTCATAGGTTGCGTTTGTTGCGAAATTGCATTTAAGTTATCAGAAAAAGTTAAGAAACAGTTTGATTCAAACATTTCTAGTTGCAGTTATCTCTCTTCGATTTTAAAAATACATAGATACATAATACTTAAATTATCAATAATAATGCCTAAGGCACAACAATACAATAAAATATAAAGCAGATAATTTATTCTTACATAGACTTCCTCCCATTGTGATACATAGCGAACAAGTCTCGAAAGTCGTAGCAATCTAACCAATGAAAGTAGCTTAGCTAAACGTAAGATGCGTAGAGCACGTCCCGCATGCAAAATTTGGAAGGAGTCGGAAAAGTCCTGCAATTTCATTATCTTAATTAAGGAATTGCGATCTGTTAATATTTCCTACATACTTGATTAAAGATAAGGAAAATGTAGTCCAGAGGAATAGATGAGATTAAATCGAGAAAAAACCATGTTCTTACATAGTGTTTTGCTATAAGTTTCGGATCCAATATCACTTGCTCTGCATTGTCTTGCTGCATGATTCCTGTAATTAAAAAACTAGATTAAAGGAATTGCTCAATGGAAAAATTAATAAAAATATATTATTAAAAAATACATAATTTTTAAATATGCATTAAATATTTTATACATAGATTATACGAATAGAAGATATACAATATATGCATGGTGGCCGAGAGGGGGAAACGGAGTGTTTACATTACGTTACGTTTATTACAATCGCTTGCATAAGAAAGTATTGTTTGAAACAATAAGTGAAAGAACACACTGCTTAATTGACATTAGACCACATTACGTTACTTCTATTATAATTGGACCTTTAGGTTTGGATCTCTGCTGCAAACAGTACCCTCCAGGAAATGTGAGCATTCCCGGATGTAACCAAGAAACATTCCATGGGATGTAGTAAGCATTCCCCTTCGTTGTACACTCCATTGCTTTTTCTACATAGCATGTCATAATATGGAAACATTCCTCTACGCTGTGTTAAGAAGTCAAGTGGAAACATTCCTCTCCGCTGTCTTAAAAAGTGAATTGAAAGCAGTCCTCTCCCCAGTTCTGAAAATGAATGTGGAAACATTTCTCTCCCTTGTTAAGGAAATGCCCGGCCAGGATTCGAACTTGGGACTCCTGAGCTACAGTCAAGCGCGCTACCTCTAGACTATCGAGGCTGCCCAGTAAAACACATTTATTTTTAAACAGTACATATGAATTTTATAATAAGCGGCCAGGAAACAATGATATTAATATTTTCTGTTGTCATTGCTTGACAATAAGTATGTTTGGAAGCAACATAAATTCAAAACTACCAATATAATTTCAAAAGATATGATGGGGAATGTTTATTCATCACTTCCATATGTAAACCTTCCAATTTTTACAAGAGGGAAACGGTTTGGAAACAACATAAACACAAAACTTCTCCTAAGCTTCTAAAAGATACGGTGGGGAATGTTTCTCTATCACTTTTAGATGGAAGCCTTCCCATTTTTCCTGGAGGGTAATGCGTACCAAAGCGAGCAGATAACGAAGAGAGAAAGAAAACTATTTTTGTGTGTTATACGAACACAACAAGTATTTCGTTTCTTGGATTTTGTTGTCACAATCGCAAGCACAGCAAGTAACAAATCTTGTGTTTGTTTTACTTCGTCAAAATAATTTTGTTATGTTTGAAGCAGAATTTTGTTTTTTTTTTGGAAGCTAAGAATTTTTACGGCTCGTTCTAATGATTTGCTTGCATGAACATTTTATAACCCGATAGATTTGTACGACATGGTTTTAGTGGCATAGTTGTTTGTTTGGGATCCCCAGAAGGGTGGCAGGTATAATGTTGGTGTCTTCAGAAGAAATGTTGAAGGGAAAAAATTAATATACATTACACGTACCTTATCATCGAATTTTTGATATCTTATACTGTTAAACGAGCAATATTTTTTATTTATTTATTTGTTTGCTCGTGAATTAGTTCTCGAAAACGGTCCAAGTGATTTTGGCGCAATTTTCAGTGTAGGGTTAACGGTCGATCTAAATAGGTCTCATTTCTGAGAAAATTCGTGTAGCAGCGCACATTGGGGTATTTGACCGATTTAGGCGGCCAAAAATTTTTTTTACGGTAAATAATTTCTATTGAAGTCTTTTATTTGATTTGAGCCCTGTACGACCATTTGGACACATAAAACACTATTAAACATTGAAAAAATTCGTTTAGCAATGCATATTGGGGTATTTGATCAATTTAGGCGGCCAAAAATTTTTTATTCGGTAAGTAGTTTCTGTTCAAGTCTGTTATTTAATTTTAAACCTTTTCGATCTTTGGGACATATACAACACTATTCAACACTGCAAAAAAATATTTTTTTTTCAATTTAATCTGTGTTTTATAAAATTTACTTTGGGCAGCCCAAATCGGTGAAATACCCCTATGTGCATACCCGAAGTTCGATTCCGAAAATCCAGGGATTGAAATAACTGCAGCCATCCCTAATTAGGACATTAGGAAAATGTATATCCCCAGCGATTTCGATGAAATTTTCAATAAAGGAGTTTACGGGAGGCGAAAAAACGATCTAACTAGGTCTAATTTCTGAAAAAAATTCGTTATCTCCGTGTTTTCACGTAAAAAATGTGTATTGCTTTCATTTCATTTTGATTTTCTTATATATCGAGGCGTGAGTTATAACTTATTGCAGGCTGTTGTTTGTAATAGGAGCTCACTCGCGTATGTATGTTGTTGTTTGTGTTTTTGCTACGTATAAAGAGGTCTTATCCCTCCAGGAAAAATCGGAAGGCTTCCATTTAAAAGTGATAAAGAAACATTCCCCACCGTATCTTTTGGAAGCTTAAGGGTAGTTTTGTATTTATATTGTTTCCAAACCGCTTCTTTTGGAATGCATGTGGAAACTTTTATT
The DNA here is from genome assembly GCA_963920525.1 of Dichetophora obliterata. Taxonomy (NCBI): domain Eukaryota; kingdom Metazoa; phylum Arthropoda; class Insecta; order Diptera; family Sciomyzidae; genus Dichetophora; species Dichetophora obliterata. The sequence continues at coordinate 128,118,705 of OY986437.1, read as the reverse complement.
TATTGTCAAGCAATGACAATAGAAAATATTAATATCATTGTTTTCTAGCCGCTTATTGTAGAATTCGATAGTCTAGTGGTAGCGCGCTCTACTGTCGCTGAGGGGTCCCGGGTTCGAATCCTGGCCGAATCCATTTTCATAACAAGGGAGAGGAATGTTTCCAAATTAATTCTTAAAACAGGTTAGAGGACTGCTTCCAATTCACTTTTGAGGACAGCGGAGAGGAATGTTTCCACATGACTTTTTTACACAGCGGGGAGGAATGTTTCCCTCTAATGACATGCTATGTAAAAAAAGCAATGGAGTGTGCAACAAAGGGGAATGCTTCCTACATTCCATGGAATGTTTCCTGGTAACATCCGGGAATGCTCACATTTCCTGGAGGGATTTTTCCGTCTATTTTATTGTGGTAGTGCAGATTGAAATTAGCAGCCCACATTTATGCACACTTAATGGTGCTTTGTGTACTTTTAAACTGTGAGGTGAAATTCCTCATTACAGTTGCTTTAAAAATTTAATTGCTTTATCGATTAACAATTAAAAAGGAAAAAGATTAAATACATGGGTTTTGGTGGGAAGCCGAGCTAAGAATTTCACGAAAAATTCTATCTTCTAAATGAATGTCGGTACAACAAAATTCAAACACCTCAACTTCTAAAATAAATAGAAAAAATTGTGACGGCATTGAGAGGTCAAATTAGGTGCAATGGACACTTAACATGTTCGTCTTTATAGATAAGAATATCTATAAAGTTTGGTTGTGCTTTTTTTTCGATTTCGTTACACTATTTTATAATTCAAGAAAAAGAATATTTCGTCACTGCGCCTACAAAAAGGGTTATGTGTTTTTTGTCAATTTTCTTATTGCATTTTTTATTAACACTATCTATCGCCCATTTTTCTGCATTTGCCGTTTTTTAGTACTCTTTTGGCTTAGAAATGATTAAAACAGCTATGTGCTCGTAGTAGTAGAAATGTTCTGAAAAAATCAGTTTTTTTGTTCTCCTGAAAAGTGGCTGAAAAACATATAACCATTTTTGTAGCGCAGCGACGATTTATTATTAAATTACTAAGTCGGCCTATTTTTACCGTGAGTGTAGCTTCGACTTCACCTCACGTGGCCATATGTTGTGCGACGAATAAATAAAACTAATAAGTATTACTAAACTCGATTAAACACGTCATCTGGACAAATTGCAAATTATTTTATGCATGTGAAAAGAAAGATAAAGAATGTTAAAATGTACTATTTTCGTTGACAGACTCAACTTTGGGAGTAAACTATTTTTTTCAAACCATCTAAATACAAAAATTTTGATCCTTAAAGTTGCGAAATATTTCTTATTTTATTATCGTCTTTCGAAAAAATCAGCGTACAAAACTCTTGAAATGAAGAAAAAATATTTTCCTCATTAGTGCCCTTTGGCAAAGCCGTAATTATTTTGGAAAATTTCGGATGCACATAATAAAATCTTATATTTTTTTATTCAAAATCATTAAATTTAAAATACCCTTTCTTCCCCGCTGTGCACTGTCCAATTGCAGCCATTTCATTTTATTACTCCAGCATTTATTCTAACCGAGACATTGTATTTTTCACGATCAAAAAGTAACCTTATATACATATGCACAAAAGCACAACGAATCTATATAAAACAGTGTTTTGGAAAGACGAGCTCTAACGCACAAGTGTAATGTATGCTTGTGTTCGTTTGCTGAGATGGACGTTTGCGTTATATGTTGAAGTTATTTGAAGTTATTTTTTTAATATTTCATCGATATTTATTTAGAATTTAAAAAAAAAAAATTAAACAAAACAAAGAAAAATTCCAACGCAATAACTTCTCCAAGAATTATCGAAAATTTTTCTGTGTGTATTATGCTACTGTACGACAAGCTCTTTACTTCATGAAAGTCATATAGTGATTGACCGTACAGCTAGCTATCCAACATTTCTCTGCTACGCCACACCATGGTGTAAGAAATAGAGGTGTTAGTGAGTTTTTGACAACACTATGAATTTCATTGCTTCTGTCAAAAAATTGTGAGCGAAAGAGCAGAACTGTTGATAGTTGTCAAATTGTGTTATTTGTTTGAGTTGCTAGATGATGTGCTATAGTTTTTATAAATATTTAATGCAATTAATTGCGCTGTGTTGTGTTAACAAAAAGTTATTGCAGTTGTTTTCGCCGATTTGCCAAGATTGTCATTGAATGTTTTGGCCATTTTATCAGAAACGTGCGCTGGAAGGTGCCGCTGACATGAATCTTTGGACAGCATGCAAATTGTCTTGCATTCACATAGTTTTTTTTTGCATAACGCACAGCTTCTCATATATTTTTTGTTTTCCATATCACTTCATTCTCACTTTAATCTCAGCAAAAATCGTATAAACTTGCAGAAAGACACGAATTTAACAACATTTGTTTTCATAGCAATTCACCATCAGCTGTTTTTGACAAAAGCGGGGAAACATAATTTTATCATTTTGAGTGAGAAGTGTCAAACTCACTAACACCTCTATTTCTTACACCATGCGCCACACCGTGTATGTGCTTTGTCGACCATGTCTGTGTGAAAAAAAGGTTTGTGCCGAGAACGCGTACCTATGGGATGCCAAACACTCATGGCGAGCGTTGATGTGAAAAAATAGGGCAGTTCACGATCTTGTTGCATCGTTGCAAATGCAAAATAAACAGCTTTTACAAAAACAAAAAGCATTGAAAAGCTTTTGCAACATATGCTTTTTGTTTTTGTAAAAGCTGTTTATTTTGCATTTGCAACGATGCAACAAGATCGTGAACTGCCCTAATAAGTTGAAATATTTTTGATTATTGTTATTTTTGATAATTAAAAAATTTTATAAATAAATTCCCTTTGACAACATTGTTGCTCTGCAATTATATTCCATCATTGCAATTATATCATCGCTGTTATAATATGGAAGGCTTCAAATAGAATTTGCTTCGATATGTCAATTTGGTTGTCATTGATTTTTTACATGTGGTTTTTAAAAAACTTTAAGATGAGTATGTTATCGTAACTGAATTTAAAAAAATTAATACTAATAATATTGGCAATATAAAGTCTCTGAAAGGTATTTATCTAGGTAGTGAAATATCTATAGCATTGATGTCAACTCAAAAATTACTACAATCAGAGGAAATCGATTTAAAAATGAATTTTTAAAGGATGTGGAACTCCTGTCTCAAAGTAAAGCTTTAAATACTTATCAAAAATCTATATCGAAATTGTGTCGACATTTGACAAATGTTATAAGCATTGAAGAGTTTTAAGAAGTTAATGATGAATGGCGCGAATTACGTCATAGTGATTTTAATGATTTAAATTTAGAAATAAAAAAAGCGATGGTTGTGAAGCATTTCTTCTCTTGGTAAAAACGGTTTCTGCTGTGCTATGCACTATGAATTCCAATAGCCACTGCAATGTTGAAAGAATATTTTCAGTTATTAATATTAATAAAACAAAACTTAGAAATAAGTTAGAGATTCCCGCACTTTGTGGAATTTTAAGAACAAAAGATCGCTTAAAAAAGAATACATCAAACTGTATTCAATTTGATAAATCAAACCAAATGTACAAAAAAATTGACAAGTAAATTCACGAAAAATAATTAAATCTAATTTCAAAAACAAAATGTGATCTATTCAAAAGTACAAATGCTATTTAAAATTTTTTTTTTTTTAACTGCTTACGTAATTGTTTATGTTTTTGTTAATGAATGGTTTTTTATTATTTTCATTTTAATAAATACCAAAAAAATTAAACTTGTTTTTTAGGGTTACAGTTTTTTTGTCGAAAATACAGTTTTTTAGGGGTACAGTTTTTTCGTGGAAAATACAGTTGTTTCTTTTGGAATTCAGTTTTTTTAAAAAAAAGTCTGGCAACGCTGCTCATGGCAGAATTATCTAGGTAGTGTTGACAACTGATTATTTTCTTTCTAAAGGAAAACATAGCCTGTCAAAAACAGCTGTTAGTGAAAGAAAGCGAAAAAGATACAGAAATAAGCGTCAAAAACTAAAATCATAAAAACTCAACACGAATTTTTGTGCATTTAAATAAACAAATGAAAATTTAAATTCATGAAAGTTGTAAAAAAATTGTGTGTGATTTGTACGAAAAGCTTATTTATTTTACTTCGGCCATGATACTCGGGCGAAGGTGCTCTCCTACAAGGACACTGCCACTGCAGCTCTGGTATGGTTCCGCTTTTGAGCATTGTGTACAAACTTTCTAGCTTCTCAGCTATTAGTTCATATTCTTCATCATCCGGCACAAATGAATAGCTCCAGATGCTTTGACAAATAATCGACCTCTGTCTCCACTATAGCTGCCCAGCTGCACGCTTAAGCTCAGTTACTCAAACTCGCCGTAAAATAAGATAAATGTAATAAATATACCATGGTAAAAAACATATTCTTTACCTTACAAAAATACACCACTTTTAATGAACATTTATTTTATTTGGAACATACGCATCTGCAGCTGCTGAGATTGAGCTATTTTTTAACATTTTTAGCATTGGTTATGTTTACATTTATTAAAATTCGATATTTGCTTTATTCTCAAATAAGCATTTAATGAAAAATCAAAATGAATGAGTCTCTCATGAATGACTAAAATGAAAATTAAATTAATTTTGGCCTTTTAACACTATACGCGGTATTGCAAGTGACGGATACGCGATATTCGGCCGTCTCTCTTCGGCTTTTGGTGCTTCCAGCAACCTAAAAGAGATCGCTAAAGATACTTAACTTTGGTTGTTTTTGTGCCCGCGAAAAGAAACATTTAGTTTTGCTTTTCTCTCTCATCTCTCCTTCCCAGCTGTTAATAAGGCAGAAATTTTCAAACATATCCTAATGTTTTATATGATCTCTAACATACAATTTTGTTCCGAATGTCCGATTGCAAGTGAAAATGTTGCTGATTGCGAAGAGCAAAGAACAAAAGCACAAAGAAAAATAAAGAAATAAGTAGGAAACTTTTTCATATGGAAATATCTCCTAAACCATTCGAGACCGGCATATTATGTTTACACTTTTAGAGTAAAAAGGCCCAAATACATTTAATAAAAATAAGAATTTACAAACAAACTTAAAAATTTTCAAATTCCATCAACTCGTGCTTTTGTTAACAGTTTTGTTTGTATTAGAGAAGAAATAAGTTTTGTAAACGAGTTTTGATATTTTATTCAATATTTATTATATTTATTTCAAGAGAATCAATTAAATATACATATCTTAAGTAAGTGTTAGTTAAAACATATCAACAACATCAGGATGCATGGATTCAGCAGCAGAAATTTTGAGCGGCTGGCAAAAAAAGAGGACGAAATTTTTTTTAAAAAACAGACGTGAGTCCACCCATCTAACTTCATCTGGTAATGTAGAAATTCCCCTTGCTAGTTTTAGTGTACCTACTGAGGCAGAGATTCCAGGTGCAAGTACTGAGAATAGGTTTAAAAAGTCAACATCACCATCTGCAAACAGTGTAACAGATATTCCTTGTGCAAGTGACGAGTTTGACTTCCCCACAATCCAAACTGAAGCAGAAGTTGAAATACCCAATATCTCATTAAAAGTCAAATTCTAATCTTGGTATCGTAAATACCTGCATGAAAGAACATGTTGTGATGAATTATTACAGATTCTTAATTCTGATGTTCCTATTTCGACCAACTCATTAATAAAACAAAATTAATTAATAACAACAAGAACCGTTGCCCCTGGAACATACTTTCACATAGGAATAAAACATCATATGCAATCGTTGAAATCCGAAATTTCTGAACTCGAGTTGCAAGAACTACTTTTAGATTTAGGTGTAGATAGGCTTCCACTATTCAAGAGCTCTCAAACTTGTTAATGGCCAATAATGAGACATTTTTATAATATACCGGTTTCTAGTGTTTTTTTAATTGGAACGTATTTACACGATTTAATGAACGAATTTCAAGAAATAAATGCAACTGGAATTTCTATAGGTAACTTTGCAGTGAAAGTAAAAATTAGAGTTCTTATTTGCGACACTCCTGCGCGCTCGTTTTTATGTGGAATCGTAGGTCACAATTCATTCCATGGCTATTCTAAGTGTGAACAAATTGGAACCCATATAGAAAACACAACAAAATTTATGGCCTAAGCTGGTCCTTTACGTACTGACGAAGACTTTTTAGTTAAAAAGGATCCCCTGCATCATCTAGCTCTTTATATAGACAACAGGTCTAATTTAGAAGAACATAACATAAGAATGGTTTCACAGTTTCCTGTTGAGCCAATGCATTTATTTGACCTAGGTGTGTGTAAGAAAATTTTGACTTGCTTAGCTAATAAAAAAAATATTCATTCCAAATTAACCAATTATGATTTGGATTTAATATCAAACAAATTAAAATCGTTACCAATTTTGTACCCTGTGAATTTGGAAAAAAGCCAAGGGGCCTAATTGATTTACCTCGATGGAAATCTATAGAATTCCGTTAATTTGTTTTATATACTTCCATTATAGTTTTTAAAGATGTGTTGAACGAAGATTATTATTATAATTTTTTACTATTTCACTGCTCATATAGACTGCTGCTTTCTAAAAACTATTTAATTTTTCTTTATGTTGTAGATGATATGTTGCGAGATTTTGTTAGTTATTTTGAAGTTTTGTACCCGAAAAAAATGTAAACATATAACCAAAGATTATATAATATAGAGATGTGCCACGTAGAACATTAAAAAGTAACAAATATTTTTCAGATCAATACGTAAGCTTTTGTGAGCGCGATGAAAAAGCTTTCTTGAGAAAAAAGTTTCCAATTCTTGCATGCACATTCTCTCTGCAATGCTCTTTTACTCTTCTGCATTGAACACATTGACGACGACAGCAACAGTGCGTCAAATGTCAAATTATTTTTACATGCTTTTCTTATGGAGGTGAATGTGGTGAAAATGTTGCAACTACAATAAGTGATTGCAACAAAGTCGCTGTCGTCGGTTTAGAATTTTTTCCTAATTTAACGTGCGACAACAGAGCAATATAAGTGTTTGTTTTCTTCCTGTTCTTCCAGATTGTTGTTTCTTTCTTCGTGTTGTTTCGCACTGTTGCAGTCGTCGTCAATGTGTTCGTTACATCATGTACTGAACCCATTGATGACGACTGCAACAGTGCGAAACAACATGAAGAAAGAAACAACAATCTGGAAGTATCATTAGATTAATGTACTGAACACATTGACGACGACTGCAACAGTGCGAAACAACATGAAGAAAGAAACAACAATCTGGAAGTATCATTAAATTGTTTCATTCACGTATACACAAACACTTATATTGCTCTGTTGTCGCACGTCAAATTAGGAAAAATTCTAAACCGACGACAGCGACTTTGTTGCAATCACTCATTGTCGTTACAACATTTTCACTACTTTCACCTCCATAAGAAAAGCATGTAAAAATAATTTGACATTTGACGCACTGTGGCTGTCATCGTCAATGTGTTCAAGGTATGATTCATTCACGTATACACAAACACCTTTATTGCTCTGTTATCGCAAGTCAAATTAGGAAAAAATTCTAAACTGACGACAGCGACTTTGTTGCAATCACTCATTGTCGTTGCAACATTTTCACCACATTCATCTCCACAAGAAAAGCATGTAAAAATAATTTGACATTTGACGCACTGTTGCTGTCGTCGTCAATGTGCTCAATGCATAACTCCACAAGGCTTCACAGCATAGATCACCACCACTGCATGGTTTCTCATAGCTAGCGAGAGTCGTGAAATTTAATGCTGTAATTGTTTTTTCCGTTGTTGTTGTTAGAACCAAGCAGTTGTGATCTCTGCTTGACAGCAACAAATGAAGCAGATTTTTCTTATTCACTGCTTTCAATTAATATTGAATTTTTTTGATTGACTTAGCCAGAGCAGTAAAATCTGCATATATGTATATTCAGAATCTTAAGGAAAACTGAATAACGACATACAAATCCATCCAATGAATTCAAAATTTTTTATAAATAAACATTTTAATTCACATTTGATTTTAAAAAATTGATTAGTAATTAATTTCAATTATTTTTTTTTTCGTTATTCAGAATAATTGATTATTTTTTATTCATATGAATGCTATTTACAAAGAATGCAATTCAAAAAGAATTTTAAATTTTTCAATAATTAATTTTTTGTACACTATTATTTTTTGATCCATTGCCTATTCATGTGTTATTCATTACTAATTTTATAGTCATTATTAATTTTTTATTTGTTATTTATTTGGTTCATTATTCAAAAGTGAATAACAAGATTTTTTCCATTTTATTTATTATTCAAAAGTGAATGAAAAATAAGAAATGAATACGAAATTTATAATGAGTAAAAAACTAATAATGAATAAAAACTTAATAATGAATAAAATATTAATAAAAAAATTAAAAGCTAACTTTATTCATAAAATAGTAGTAAATAACAAAATTTTGTTAGACATTGCTAGTCGTTTAGTAGAGTATTTTTTCTAGATAATAAAAATCATTAAGACTTTTCCAGGTGGGTTCGAATTTTTTTTAGCAGAATTTTTCGACTTTTTTGAGTTTTGAAAAATATTTCCCCAGTTATGATCCCATAACTCCAAAAGTTTTCTATTATTTTAAAAGCTTTATAAATATTTTCAAATGAGACATTTATACCTTTTATTTAAGCTTTTATTTATACGATTATTTGTAAGATTTTTGCAGACATTTTCTGAATACTACATCTGTGAAAGAGTTTAAAATATACCGTTTATTTAACATTTCCCCCATATTAAAGTGCGCAAAAATATGACTTTGATATATATATAATTTGGTTTTATTTTTACTTTGTTGTTAAAAAAAATATTTCAACGAAAATATTAAGGTAAATAGAATGATTGTAGCCGGTTGAATATTTTACGCATTTCGGTTTTAGTTCGTGGTTTCGACGTGGTGAGTTCGTACTAAACAAATTCTTCAGACTTTAAAAACCCAATTATCATATATTTTACTAAAGATTTTGTTAACACACAATGTCTTAAAAGTTTTTAGCTAAAAATCCCTAAACCACAATTTTACGTTATAATAGGATTTGCAACATTGTAAACTCTTTGGAATGAGTAAAATAACAGAAATAACGTAAACAAAGATACGTCAAAAATAAATCAAAACAAAACAACGAAATCTTCGCGCTGGTATGAATGAATAACTAGCTGGAACAGCTGCAACTATATAGTTTATTCAGATGTTTCGTGCATCAAATCTTTACATATCATTTCTATTGCTTTTCAATATTATGCTCACATTTGCTCACATTGTCGCTTACTTATTCTCTCGCTCTCAAAAGCTTTAAATCATTCGCTCGCTGACTCTCATAAAGCTTTTATGTGGATTTATGATAAATCCACATTCAAATTTTACTGTGCCACTTGCTTGTATGGCGGTGGCACATCTTTCTATTATATTATCTGTGATATAACATACACAATATGCTACATATAACAGAATGTGTTAAAGAACATGGTTATCTTCAAAACTTTACAGCATACAAGTATGAAAACTTTTTGCAGAAAATTAAAATAAAACAAAGAGTCCCTAAAATATTCTTCAACAAATAAATAATAACTTAAAACAATACAATCTTCAAAAAGAAAATCAAAGTTATGGTTTTAAAATAACTAGAAATGGTATTATAAAGCAATATACGACACCAGAAATTCAACATGTCAACAAAGGCACCTAACAATCTATGCTGCATACAAAACTCGATCCCTTTTATCATAAATAATGTTGAAGTTATCAAAGAGAAAGAGTTTGCTATAGGAAAAAAGATTTTAAACACTTCTAGTTTCTTCGAAGCACCCCTTTCTTCTTCTGAATTAGGTATAGTGGTAGTTTCGTTCAAGTCTTTAGGTCTTGAAGAAAAAAATCCCTATAGAAAATATAACTTTTAAATAAGTATATTTTCCACTAAATGACGATTTCCTCCTCTTGCCATTGCCTCGCACATGCAACTTTCCATAACTTAATTTATTATTAGAATGTCATCATTACTTAATCGTAAACCCTATTCAACGGCAAAAGAAAACAATGGTAATGTAGTATTTTTATGAAATGACCTCGGACACACAATTATATATTTTTTTTATTGGAGATACAAATAACAAGAAGTAATTTACACCATAAATATATTATTTTATTTTAGATGAAGTAGTAAAAGAACGTTCAAAAATACTAGCAATCCTAAACCAATTTATAAGAAAAAAATGTCTTTAAAATTGCATGCTTTTTGAAAATGTAAACTTTTTTGAAATTGCTGACTTATATTTTATAAATGAATTTTTCAAGTTTTAGTTTGAGCCTGTCTACACTGGCCTCACTCAACCGACTCTGACATGGAAAAGTTGTTTAATACTCACACACATAACTTGCCTCACTTTGAGTCTGCATTTGCTTTTGTGCTGCTTTTATAATAAAACATTTTAAAGCAATAAAAGATTTGTCTTAGCTTGAGTGTGTCGTAGCTGCATATAGCACAGCAGCTATTAGCACATAAAAGAAAAAATACTCAAAATGGCAAATTTCAAATCAAAATGATCTCTTTTACAGACATCAAAGTAAGTCGGTGGAGTGAAGCTAGTGTAGACAAGGTCTTTCATATAAAAGATGTTGTCATTTCCTAAATCGTGAAGTTATCAAACTTTTTACAATTTCATTTCTTTACATATATAAAAAAAAACAATAATAATGAAATGCTTATTTTTTTACATTTTCATCAGGTCAATATTATCAAAGCCCTTGTTCTACCACAAGGTCTTACCATAACTTTGAACGCCTTTTCGACAGTAATCTTACAATTTAATTTTGATGGAGTCAACAAAAAAAAACCTTTAAAAGATTTTCAAGCCTTTAATTCGGCAATATTTCGTAAAGACACATTTATAATACTTCGTTTAGAGTGGAGTTTTTTAATTTCTTTGTTTTTTCAGATGCGATTCATACCGAGGGTTTTAACCGACATGAATATGATAAACTAATTCGACATTGTTTAAAAAATCATAAAGCTCGTCATGACAGAAAAATTTTCTACGACAAAAATAAAACAAGCCGTCTACAAAATAATTAATTTCTTTATATTAATTTTTCATACAAATTTATATTTAATTTTCTTAATGTGTATACATATGAATTTTTCAAATTGCTTATTAATATATATTTAAAGACATCAGTGGATGAAGGTGATATGTCGCATTTTTGGATTTTCGCTGTTCTATGCATTGATGAAGATGTAATGTACTTAAAAATAATTTTAAGCATTAGAACAACCATATTTGTGGCTATTTTAGAATAGAACTTCTTCACAAGTTTTGATTTAGTATAGATTTCAGTACATATGCGAAACCTTGATTTCAATTTTTTCGAAATTAAAATTTTGCGAAATATCACCTTCATCCACTCATGTCTTTATATATTCTTTAAGTTTCTTTTTTTCACAACAATTTTCTTTTTCAAAACTATTTACCCATCTGAATTGAATAATCAAAATTATTATTTATAAACGGTTATAAAAGCAAATGGATATAAGGACAATTATAATACATACTCATTTATATATTAATTGTTCTTATTATTCTTCGTATTTATCCTTAAGTTTTCTCTTTTTTAAAAATTTTGTTTCAAAAAGATGGATTTACTTACAATTCTATCGTTTGCCTATCTTAATGGAATTTTGAAAAACTTTTTTGAAAATGTTTATAGAAAAAAATTGGAAAATGACAGTAAGGGGGCGTCCATTAATTACGTGAGGCATTTAGGGGGCGGGGGGTTAAGCAGAATCTCACTAAATCTCACTTGGGGGAGAGGGGGGTTCTCGGAAAATTACGTAATTTTTTATCAGCAAGAAACTTTACGAATGGGTGACAATCTTGACGCGATGTAGAGGCTTAAGTTGTAAAGACACAATGGCTATTGGGTAAGGCTTTGTGGAGCAACGAACTAAAAGTCACCCCATTTCTAGATTGTAGACGCCATGCCGAGGGAGATTGCACCGATGGTGCAGGGTCTAGGGGTATTAGATCGCGAATGGTGTCTCCTCAGGGCAGCCAACTCCCTGTTGTATACTAATAGGGTAGGGCGGATAATGGGGATCTCTGTCCGTTCGGTCCGTATATTTCTCCCCAACTCGTGGGATTTTTTATGTTAAAAAATAACAATGATAAAAAGGAAGGGTGCGCTGAGGGAACGAGTCCTGAAGCGGTGGAGTCCCAAAAGGATTTAATCGTGGAAGGGTGCTGGAAGCCGCAAGGTGACCTGCCGGGCCTGGTGGACGATAAAACTCCGAAAGGAGTGGAATTGTCAGCCAGTCCCGTAGGAGCTGCAGCGATAGGGGACGATGCTGATTCCGAGGCAAAGCGACTCCGTGTTAGGGAGAAGCAGAAGCGGAGGAGGAAGCGAAGGAGGGCGGGCACAACCGCTGGGGAAAATGCTTTGGAGTCCCCCGTCAGTAAAATGGCGGACCAATTCCAAAGCATGTCATGCGATGAGTCCACCCCGGAGACGAACGAGCGGAAAAGATTCAGGGAGCAGCCTGGACCTTTCGGCGAAGTCGTTACAGGGACGACTCGAACCGGTGAGTCGGAAGGTGGACAGCTTACGGCTGTTAGCTCTTCGGCTAAGGATGGGGATGGGGAAGGTGGACATCCTGTAAAGGTTGATAGCTTTCCACATAAAGGAAAGACGTTGGGAGCTGGTGGACGACCCTCAAAAGTCGATAGCCAGGGCAAATCGTGGAGGGCTGATAGCCAGAAACCGAGCGGTAGTAAAACTTTGCCAAAACAAAGGGTTGCGGACGCGAAGTCGAAGGCTTTAGCTGGAGGAAAATCCAACCAGGTAAGGGTTATTGGAAGCTGCCGGACATCCTATGCTATGGTAGCAGAAAAAGACCTCTTAATGGGCATCGTAGATTGCTCCATCGATGGTCAGTTGGGAGAGTCTCAGTTAGCGGTCTTTAAATCCGCTCTCTTGGAGTCTCTCGACACCATCAATGAGAGTGATAGCGATGTAGGTTTTGTGGGCAATGCAAGAGCCATCATCCCATCATCCCAGGTATGGCTGTGCCGAAACGTGACAAAGCTCAAGAACTTATGGGAAGGGGCTGAGTTGCGGATCGACCGACTGTACGCATTGAAGGACGTTAGAAGGACGTTCATCTTTGTTTACGGAACTTCTGAAAGCAAGGAGGTCATCCTTAGGAGGTTGCAGACCCAGAACTGGTGCGTTGCAGACACTTCTAAATGGAGAGTTAGTAACGTAACGAAGTTCGGAGATGCAAAGGAAGGAGGCGTCAAGCTCACCGTGTGGTGCCGGACGGATGAGGTGGAGGCGATCAGGTTGGCAGGAGGGAAACTCAACTGCGGCCTTGATCAAGCTCTCATCAAATTCGGAAAGGATGCAAGGTGAGTGCGATGGAACCCCTGGTACGGGGCTGGTGGGGAATCCTGCAGGAGAAGAACCACCAGGGCGGGTGGTGAGCCTGTACCAGGAAAACCTCGTTGTGTGTCAACTCAATCTACACCATAGTAAGGCAGCATCAGCAATGATGATGCGTTGCATGGAGGAGGATGGAATTGACATAGCAATGCTTCAGGAACCTTGGATTTTTCACAATAGAATTAAAGGTCTCTCAGAGCGAAAGGCCACGCTGTACCAACCAGTAACAGATGGCAGGCGACGGACTTGTATCTTGGTGAGACATGGTATACTAGCGGTACATATGCCACACCTATGTTCCCCGGATCTCACCGTTGTGAGAATTGGGGATGGTGCAGGTGCTTGTATGGTAGCTTCAGCGTATCTTCCCTACGACTCTCCAGACCAACCACCTTCAAAAGAGGTGGAGAATCTGGTAAAGTACTATGAGGGAAGGAGCATTGGAGTGATGATAGGATGTGTTGCTAACGCGTACAATACTGCGTGGGGTAGCACCAACAACAACGACAGAGGAGAGCAATTGCTTGAGTTTGTGGAGAGGTACAATCTGTTGGTAGCAAATAGAGGAGCACAACCGACTTTCGTTAATGCGAGGCGAGCGGAAGTCATTGATGTAACTCTCATCTGCAGGAAGATTCTGAACAGAATAAAAAATTGGAGGGTCGTGGATAGGCTAACCATGTCGGACCACAGATCCATACAGTTTGAATTTAAGTACGGAATCCGACGCCAGCGGAATAGCAGGAAGGTCAGGATTCCCAAGAATACAGATCCTGTGAAATATAAGGCGAAGTTGAGGGAAACACTGACCCAAAAAGCGATAAAAGTACCAGGGAATTCGGTGGAAGTAGAAAGTCATGTCAAACACCTTAGCTAGGTCATGGTCGAAGCCTACGAGGTGGCATGTCCAATACTTTCAGTAGACGATGGTGATCCAACGCCATGGTGGTGCACGGAACTCGAATCTTTGAAGAAGAAGGTTAGGAAGGCCTTCAATCTGCACATTAGAGGGGGAACCCCAGAAACATGGGCAAATTACAAGGCACGGAAAAGGGAACTGAAGTACCTCATACGGCAACGAAAAATGCAGTCGTGGAGAGACTTCTGTTCTGGGATGGAAACTATATCAGAAGCATGTAGGCTTCAGAAATTGGTTTCAAAAGACCCATTCTCCAAAGTGGGACTGATCCGAAAGAAGGATGGAACCATGTCAGAGAATCTAGAGAAGTCCACGGAAGTTCTGATGGAGGTGCATTTTAATGGAAGTTTGAAGTCTGATGACCCGTGGACACCCTTGAAGAAAGGAATGCACAGGGTTGACAGACTGGAAGCCGAGAGGATGATCACTATGGACGGGGTGAGGAGTGCTATACGCTCATTTGCTCCGTACAAAACATCGGGGATGGACGGTATATTCCCTGCTATGATGCAATGGGGGGAAGATCTCATTGCACCTAGGCTGTGGGGTATATTCGTTATTTGCCTAGCGACTGGGTATGTTCCGAGAGTCTGGAGAGAGGCGAAAGTTGTCTTTCTTCCGAAGCCCGGAAAAAAAGATTATGCGGAGGCGAAGTCGTTCAGACCGATCAGCCTAACATCTTTTCTCTTGAAAACGATGGAAAGAGTGATGGTTGACTGTCTTGAGAGCACCTCGCTGATGCAAAATCCTCTGAGTAGATGCCAACATGCATACAGAGCAGGTAGCTCTACAGAGAGTGCTCTTCACGAATTGGTAAGAGTGACTGAAAAGGAGGTATTTTCAGGAGGCATTGCGATGGCCACATTTATGGTCATATTTTGCTTTCGACAAAATATGCTTTGGAAGGCTGCGGCAAGCCCTGACAGAACGCAATGTAAGCCCAATGATAGTGAATTGGGTGGACAATATGCTCAAACACAGGGCTGTTAACATGCAGAATGGTAGAATAAAGACTAGAGGTAGAGTAAGTAGAGGATGTCCCCAGGACGGGGTGTTATCGCCAACCCTGTGGAACATAACTGTGGACTCACTACTGGTTAGACTGGATGAATCGGACATACACACGATAGGGTATGCAGATGACATTGCGTTGGTGGTCCGCGGCAAGTTCATTGACACCATCTCTGACATCATGAAGGGAGCACTCCGAATGGTGGAGGAGTGGTGTCGAGAACAAGGCCTTACCGTAAACGCAGGCAAGTCAGACAATATTCTCTTTACTAGAAAGAGGGTAGGCCTGAGGACAGAACCACTCAGACTTTTTGGAGCTGAAATCAACATGTCCACGAAAGTTAAATATCTAGGGGTAACCCTTGATAGCAAACTGAACTGGAACGAGCATGTAGAAGATAGGATTCAAAGAGCCAAGAGGGTTCTGTTCCAGTGCAGACGCGTTTGTGGTCTCAAATGGGGGCTAAACCCAGAGGCTATGAAATGGGTTTATACTATGATGGTTAGACCTGTCATCACGTATGCATCGGTGATTTGGTGGACAAAAGTCAGCCAGAAAACCATTAAGAAGAGACTGGACAGAGTCCAACGGCTGGCGTGTGTTGGAATAACAGGTGCAATACGCACCACTCCAACAAGCGCAATGGAGGTTCTGTTAGGTATGCTGCCGTTGGATTTAGAAATAAAGAAAACAGCGGCGCTATCAGCCCTCAGGATGTTGCGAAATGCTACGTGGCATGGGGCAAGGGCCCTGCATGGTCATATTCGCATCCTTGATATTGTACAGAGAGATGTCAGGGAGGCGTTTATGCCTATGGACGGAAGGCAGAGAGTAAAAATAACAGAAAAATGTTATAAAACTCTTATAACGGATGGAGCCGTTTGTGAAGAAATCGCTGGTAGCGATATCAGTATATTCACAGATGGCTCTCTGATGAATGGCCGGGCCGGGGCAGGCGTGTACTCAAAAGAGTTAAGCCTATCCTGTGTACTGAGGTTGGGGAGGTTTGTGTCTGTATACCAGGCAGAAATGCTTGGCGTAGTGCATGCGCTGGACCACCTGATAGATGGCCGGATCAGTGGCAAGAAAATTGCCATCGCTCTCGACAATCAGTCTGTGATTAGGTGTATGCAACGGACAGACATCACTTCCAGGTTGGTCATAGAATGTCTTACAAAACTCAATAGGTGCGCCCAGACGAATGAGCTCGCACTTATGTGGGTGAGAGGACACTCTGGCATAGAACAGAATGAAGAAGCTGATTCTTTAGCAAGCGCATCAGCAGAAGAATTCTGTGGACCAGAACCACGTATCGCCATAGGCGACAATATGGTGGCAGGCCTTATTAAACAATGGACGGACTCGGAACACAGTAAAAGGTGGGAAGAAGCTGTTAATTGCAGGCAATCAAAGGCGGCCGTGAAGTGGTCTCGTAGTGAGGCAGCAAAAGTTATCCGATACAATCGAAGGACTTTAAGCTGGCTTACTGCACTGGTCACAGGACACGGTCCCTTCATGTACCATCTCGGGAAGATGACTCTGACCGAGGACGATGCGTGTAGGTTATGCCTAGAGGAGCCGGAAACAGCAGCACACGTTCTGTGCCAGTGTCCGGCGCTGGCAAGCATAAGATTGACCACTCTGGGACGCCCATTTATTGGCGAAGCCGAGATTGGTCAACTAACCTATAAGGATAGGCTTGAGGTGACAAAGGATGCTTACACAAGGAGCATGCTCACATACGAGTACTCCGAGCAGTAGTACCCTTTGTCCAATGGGGGACGAAAAGGGACCCACTGTGGTCTGCTTCGGCAAATCCCCAACTATAAACAGATTATAATAAACAGAAAAATAAATATAACTTAAAACTAACATTTAGTGATTTAACAAAAATAATAAATAATAATAAATATTATAGCAACAGCTAGTCATAAATAACAACAAATCATGAATGAACAAAAAAACATCATTAGATTATTAGATAAAAAAGAAAAAAAACACTTAAATTTTTTTTATTCTATTAGATGAAGAAATAGTAAGTTTAGATAGATTTAATAGATAGAAGATAGTATTAAGAAAAGTATTCGAAAATTTCATGCTTAAAGTTGCTTTTGTTTTGAATAATTTTAATTCTTAGAGGTAACGAGTAATAACGAGAATTCTGATAGCGTTTACAAAGAAAAGTCTGTTTGAATTTAAAAAATTGTATCTCGGGATAATAAGGTTCATGTTTCTATTCGATCTGCAAAATTGTAACTTATCAAATAAATATTTAGGTGTTTTTGTGTAAATCAAATTATGCAAAAATATGCAGTCCCTGGCATCCAGATAATTGAACATTTTGCAACCAAGTATTTGATTGCTCAAATGACTAACGCGGTCAAACTTTCTGAGGCCATAAACATATCTGACAGCGTTATTAAAAGCTTGTTGTAACTTTAGTTTGGACCTCGAATCAAGTTTACTATACACAACATCTGAGTACGTAATGAATGGCATTATAGGCTGGAGTACCAAATTTCTCCTAGTGTCGACGGGTACAAATGATGCTGTCCACCTCAGGTTCCGAAGGATATAATAAATCTTAGAAACAACCGAATTAATGTGATCCTCACAAGAAAGTGAGGAGTTAATATGGTATCCAAGATTTTTAACTTAATCAACAAATCTTAGCCCTAAACCATTAAGATAAATCGTTGGTATATCAGACAAAGAGTAACTAGATTTAAATATCGGTAAAACAAATGACTTCAGTGGATTCAGATTAAGCTTATTAGCTCTAGCCCATTTAGTAATTTTGCTCAAATCCTCGTTCATCCTGAGACATAAATTATCAACAAGACCAATAGGACTGGCCAAGTACAATTGAAGATCATCAGCATATGCATGCATGGTTACATGACGGCATTTGCTGAAGATATCATTTATAAACATTGAAAATAACAACGGACCAAGTACTGAGCCTTGAGGAACCCCACAAGATAAGTAACAGAAAGCGGACAGACTATCTCCCACCCTAACTCTTTGAGACCTTCCCACCAGGTAAATATAACAGACGGACCGACGTGCTAGAAAACCCAAAGTTTACATATAATTTTTGGCACAATATTGTATGATCAACGGAATCAAATGGTTTCGAAAAATCTAAGAGACAGAGCAAGTTTATGCTGCCTAGATCAAATGACACTCTGATGTCGTCTAAAATCTTTATAATAGCTGTAGAGCAGCTGTGCCCTGGACGAAATCTAGACTGAAGTGTGGATAAAAGGTCAAATCTTCGAATGTGTTCTGAGATTTGCACGGCCATAAGAGACTCAAAAACTTTTGATAACGATGATAACAGACTTACAGGACGATAATCAGACGGATCACAAGCATTTGTTTTTTTCGCTATGGGAATGATTGTTGCTGATTTCCATACCTTAGGGAAGCATGAACTTGTGAAGCAGTGATTAAATATGTGGGTAAGTGGGCTGAGGATAAATGGTAATATAAGTTTAATAAATTTAATGGATATTCCATCATCACCCACTGCATTGGATTTAATTTTGTTTACACACCGCGCTACATCACACTCATCTACAGCAACAAACTCAAAATAAGGTGAATATTCAGCTGTTAAAGTTCTTGTGTTATAGTCGATCACATTACCAGAAGACGTAGAGCTTGCAACAAAGTATTCGTTAAGAATATTAGGATCGATCTGACAATCATCGGTTTTCACCTTGCATACACCAGCTTGTTTTAAATTGTTCCATAGCTTTTTGGATGGTTGTGCTGAACTTAACTTAGGCATAAAAAATATACGTTTTGATGATTTAACTGTAGAGCTAGCTACGTTTCTTGATCTTTTGTGATGTTCCCAATTTGATGTTGTTGGATTTCTTTTCCAGCGGTTATAATCTTTATTTCGTTTTTTAAGGGCTACTCTTACATCATTTGTAAACCAGGGACAGCTTGTATTCTTTACTCGGCGAGTGATTAATGGAACATGCAAGTCATAAAGTTCACTGATTCTATTCATAAAATGCCTAAGCTTCTCATCAACTGAGATAAACGACCAGCATTCAGACCAATTTGTAGTAGACAAGTCACTACATAAAGAGACATAATCAACAGATTTATAATCTCTAAAAGAGATTGTTTTTTCAACGACATTTGGTGACATATCTTCATTTAAAGAACAAAGAATCAGGTCATGGTCAGAAATAAAGGACAATTGGTCAAAAAGCAGAACAGAAGATATATCTGAGACAACAAACATATCTAATAAGCTCGGAGAAGCATTATTTGCATATCGCGTAGGTGTACTAGTGTTAACCGTTTGAAGCCCAACTTCAGTAAGTCTATCAAAGAAGCGGCCAACAAAATTGTCTTTACATAAAATATTAATATTAAAATCACCACATATTACATAATAGTCGTAGCCAATTGCACAATTTGACAACGTAGAAAACAACTGATCCATACTACAGTTACGACAAGGATTATATACACACGACACAAAGATCTTAACACAATTAACATGGATTTCAATGTTGAGAAATTCTACCTCAGAACCACTCGACATTCCTAAGAGATTAACATTTAAATTATTTTTACAGTAAATTGCAACACCCCCGCCCTTCTTATCTATGCGATCATTTCGATAAAGCTTATAGTTATTAATATTTAAGCAGATATTATTAAAGTCTTTATGAAACCAGGTTTCAGAGACACAGATGATATCAGCAAGAAACAGTGTAGAATTATGAGATAACTGGTTAAATTGAGTAAAACGTGTTTCTCTACTAAAATATGACTAAATTGTACACTATAATATTTTTCGCGGTTATGCGAGTGCAACAAATTGGCATAGTAGCTCGTCGATTGTTTTGCCACCGGCTAGCTCAACACGCGATTCGACGAGCGCTGCGACGAAGTCTCTACTTGTTGTGTATACGTCCGTAAATGTTTAGTACAGTAGTCGGCACACATGAAGCACATCCCAGTAAGTACATTCATGCATACAGCATTGATGATGTAGGCATACGTTTGACGTTTGTATGCATGCCAGCATAAATGCAAGCTCATTTCCATTTTACATGGCGATGTCAAACAAGAGCATGTGTACTGTGTACCTACATAATTACTATTGCATGGGGAATTAGTAGTACTTTCTGCATTCATTGTCATTAATACTGCATGCATATATTACCATTAATACTGTATGCATACATTTGCATTAATATTGTAAGAAAAAATTGCTGTTGTCATTAATTAATCATCTAATTTATTTAAGTTTTTAAAGATGTTATATTCTGTTATATTAATTTATATTTTGTTAATAAATAATGTTCAACTGCACTCCTTAAAGTTTAAATGCACAATAGGAGTTCATATTTTTTAAGTAAGACTATTATGCATGCAAAGTTCATGCCTTAGTACTAATACAGCATGCATATTTTAGTATGCACGCTACTGAGTACAAACGACATCATACTCAGCGAATTTGAATAATTGTTGGTTTTTTTTTTAATTACCATACATCCCTTGTTCATGCTTCTGCCTGCATACAGCATGCAGGTTTCCTGTATGCATGCTACTATCGACATACTGGGTAAGGCGCCTCACAAAAAAGTTGTTCGGCACAAATGCTCAATACAATCCATGGTTTATGTTATAATGATTCCCCAAATATTTCGACTCTGACGATAGCCATCCGTGAGCTGGAATGATTCGAAATAACCTCTTAAAATCTAATTACGCTCTTCATGAACCTTTACGATGTATGTGCAGTGATTTCAATGATAACTTCAACATGATTAATTTTTCTGATTGGGTAGATGTCTTAAAACGGAAAATTATATTACATTTAAATAATTAAATCAATTTAACTTCATCCCATTATACCTAACGCAATTTTATAACAATGTAATATTGGCAATTGAGATTGTTCTGTTTCTCTTTTTTGTCTCGATATCATGTTTATAAAGTAAGCACCATCAAATATGAATCGTTTTTAAAACTTACTTTTTAATTATTCAATACTTTAATTTTTAATCGAATTGGGATTTACGCGCTCACGTGGTGTCCTGATTTGAAATTAGACTGAACTCACACTATCACCTGGATTGGTGTGCCAGAGTATATCTCTTTTCCATCTCTTTTCCAATTTGGGATTTTGATTTGGCGGATATGAGACTTATCTCATTTCCACGTAGGTCCTTGGGTTGGACAATGGCCGCAAACCAGTTAAAATGAGTTTAGTGTTTTTGATTGTTTTTCGGGTACCTTAAATTGATAATTACTATTATTTAATTCGATGTTGCTTATTTATATAGAATCAAGTATACTTAAATACGCGTTTTACATAAATTCAATTTTTAAATTCCGCTGAAAAGCCAACTAATGTGCTTAGTGGAAAATCCTAATTGGCAATGGGGGGTATGTTTTAGTACGTAGGTGCATTCTGTCTGTCCCGGCTGATTCGGGCAGATTTTAGAATGTGAATCGTGCATGCGTATAGGTCGGGTATACGTATCTTGGGAAGATTTCATACCTCCGGGCGAATCCAAAAAAAAAAAAAAAAAATCGAGTTATTTTGTAACCATATGCTTGTAACCATAGGCTTGTCTAATTGTTGTAAAAAATAAATTGTCAGAAATTATAGCCGGAAAAAAAGTCTTCCAATCTGCATCCAAAAATTAATTTTTTGCATTCGGATTGCATGTTTTTCAAATTTATTTTCACTAAAAAACTTAACTATTTCTAATGCGATCCTCCCTTTCAAGATATCGTTAGAAAGGTTTTGAGTGCTCGCATTGATTCCTGGTCAGAATTGCTTAATTTGACATATACTAAAAGTAAAATATTAATTATAAAATAAGCACCTACTGAAAAAATATCGTAAGAAATTAAGAAAAAAAAAAATATAAGAGTAATGAAGTTATTTGAATTTTTAAAGTTTTTGTATGGAAATAAAATAAAAAATATCAAAGGTATGCATGAAAAATAGCGTTATCTTTATTCTGATTGCAAACATTTACAATTTTTGATGAAGATTGGAAGATCCTTTTTCGGCCTGACAATTAAATTTTTTGCAACTATTACACCAGCCTCGATTTAAAGATTACAAAGGTTACAAAATAACTCGATTTAAAGAGGTTATTTCAAACCATTCCAGCTCACGGATGGCTAGCGCTAGAGTCGAAATATTTGGGTAATCATTATAACATAAACCTAGGATTGTATTGAGCATATGTGTCGAAAAATTTTTTTTCTATGGAGCGTGAGGCGCCTTAATACTGGGGTGCTTTGCCAAGAGTTACACGTATTCTTATGCTCTGTCACTCATTCGACAAACAACTAATATTTGTTCATAGAATGAGTAATAATTGGCGAAGCAGCATTGCTTCAAATGATACCCAATCAGGTAATGGAAATAAACTTTAACGAACGGTTCGTTTTCAATTTGTTATTTTTTTTTTTTTAAAAAGCTCAATCTTTATTCCGCTTTATTTGCATATCAGATTACCTGCTATCTGAAGAATGGTAAGCTGAGCACATTAGAGAGAGCCAATATTTACTTCAGGTATGCGGTAGTTTATTTTTTTAATTTATTTATTTTTAATTTTCAAACGACCAAAATAATGATTTGGGCCTGCTGTAGCCCACGCCAGAGTGATCTGCACTTGGTTCTTCACGACTGTTTTCTGCCACCTCCACACCCTATCACGCAGATTGATGGGCATCTGACTATCCCAGATCTTGGTGAGCATGATGGAAAGTCATTTGCTCCCTTTTTGATTCGCCAATGTTTACCGATTCAACCTTTACATGCCTTCATGGATTTGTCCTATGACCTCTATTGCCCCAGTGTACGTGGTAATCTAGAAAAAAGATGCTGCAATACATGCGGTATTAACTTTTCATCGATCACAAGAGTTGCAGAGCATCGGCACGCAGTCCACCGTGCACCAGGGCGCAAAGTGCGACCTTCACGGATTATCACACGTCGAGCTAATGAGCTTCTGTATGCAAGCAATAACGGTGGATAAAAAGGAGAAGATGATTTTACCGAAAATCACATGGACATGCTGGTTCCAGTAGTCACTCTCGAGACCGCACATGAGTCCCCATGGACTGAATTAGAATGAATATTCCTTCACCAATTTTAGAAGTTCTCATTTTAAATAACTTACTTTTACTTAATAAGTATTTTATTGTTCGATTTTTTTCATTGTCATTTTAAACTACGATCTCAGTAGTTTTAAATTATAGGCTCAACTAGTCCTAAATAAAAATAATGAAATAAGTTACGAGTTTTTTTTAATAAATTGAAATTGACACAATGAAGCATTGATTAACATATTTATACTGAAAACATGCATTTTGAACAATCTCACGTGAGATTAGAGGGGGTCAGGGGGTCGAGCCGAATCTCACGATATCTCACCAGGGGGAGGGGGAGTCAAAACATCGCTAAAATCACCGGACGTAATTAATGGACGCCCCCTAATACTAAATTTTATTTTGTACAGGGTGTCACAGACATATTGTCATCCCCTATTTCATATTTTTATATTTAAACTATTATAAGGGCTTAATCTGTTAATTTTGCAATACTTATATACGAGTAATAAATAGAATTGAATTGAACATACAAATGTATAATAAGCATTCATTAAGCTACAATGTTTTCACATAGGATAATTGGACTTCCTTGTACAATGTTTCTAAATCGGATATATATAAATTCTCCTTACAATGTTTCCACCTTAGATTTATCCGAAGTCATATACAATGTTTCCATATTAGATGTATCCGACTTTACATACAATGTTTCCATATTAGATATGTCCGACTTCACATACAATGTTTCCACATTAGATTTATCCGACGTCACATACAATGTTTCCACTTTAGATATATCCGACGTCACATACAATGTTTCTACATTAGAGATATCCATCGTCACATACAATGTTTCCACATAAGATGTATCTAACGTCACATACATTGTTTCCACATTAGATATAACCAACGTCACATGCAATGTTTCAAGTTAGGATGTTTCTGCTTTCTATGACAAGCTTGTGTAAACGTAAAGTACAATTAAGCATAGACTTAGGATGTATCTTGTGTTACTTTTTGAATCGGAGAGAGAAAACCGAAAAAACCAAAATACTTTTTGTGATCTTTAGAAGAAACCAAGGTATATTAATTAACCCAGGTACTGTAAGACGCGACTGCGCTGCCGGCTTTTCGCAGTCTTATGTCAAAACCAAGTAATGTTAGCCCACAATAACAAATAAGGAGATTTTTTAAAATTTACCTCCTATTTTTCTTAAAATATTTTTTCCTAAGTTTGCAATTTTTTCATTGTTTTAAATATTGAATTTGTCTTATTGTTGTGTTTGATGTGTTAATAGTGTTAATAGCAACTGCATTTTGCATCAACCCTTACTTAATTGAAAAAACTATTTTAAATAATGAACATATCAATTGCCATATACGACTAATTTAGTCGTATAAAAATGGCAAGTTAATTAGATTTTCCAGGTACTACTTTACACTTTGAGCAGAACACCTCACTATCAATGTTTGTTTTTTCCAGGAATAAATATTTTTTCAAGTTGATTGATTAACACACACTTTCGCTTCGACATTTCGACAAGATTAAGAAAAAATTTGCACAGAAACTATTAACAAGTTCGTAAAAAAAGTAAAAGTGTATTAAGGGGAAACTTTGACAAAAATGCAAATCTATATTCTTGGGTTCAATTGAAAGGTATTCTTAAGTGCAGTTTAGTTTCGTGAAAAAAAAGTTGCTCATGTCGTATTATTTAATTAAAATTTAAAGGATTGGCTTCGCTACACGCTGCATTTTGTTTTTATTTCCGATTTCTTTTTACACAGTCATATTCTACGTACAATTCTACTGAGTATTAGTGAATGTTGCTTTTCATTACTAATAAGGCAAATGGCTGTAAGACATCAGTGAATGTCGGCGCTAAAAAATTCGAACACATAAATTTTAAAAAAAAGTTAAAAAGTTGTGACGACATTGAGAGGTCAGACCAAGTGCGATGGACTCTTAAAATGTAATTCTTTGAGAATTTTTACGAATGGTTCTTGTAATTTTAACTTTTTCGTTTTTCGTCGCACTGTGATATTAGAGTACTATCTAAAAATCAAAGGAAACAATGTTTAATTTTTCTTGCTGTCTTCATTTTTAGTAACACGAAAGTTAAACGACCGTTACGTGTACTACTATAGAAATGCCCATATAGTATACATATATTGTTTGATCCACAAGCCACAGATAACTTATCATGTAGATGTACATCTTAGACCAAAAAAAGCGGCCGAAAAGTTTTCAAATTTTGCCTCCAATGTTAAAGTTTTTTTCCTCTGAAGCTAAAACGTCACTAACACAAGCACACGAGACACTTTCATGTACACACATATTGCCACCAGTTCAGTGTTGCCGTTTCGATTCACTTCGATTGAAGTGTTTCACTTCTTTTTCGAGGCTAACACTTCGGCACTTCCTCTTTGACATGAACACTTCCATTTGGTCCGAAGTGCAATTTCTTTTTAGAAATAACAGACTGTCAAATTTGGCAGCATTTGTTTTTCATTTCCAAAAAAAAGCTTCACTTGTAAAAGGCGCGTTACAAAAAAAAGCTAGGTGGAATTCATGGCAAGATAAGAGGAAAATTGACTAGAACAACAAAAAAGGTTCTTAATAAGTACGGAATCTCCTCCACGCGCCAAGAAAGTTGCTCTAGAATTATGCAAGCAGTCTGTGGATTCCATTGGAATTGAAACGATTGCCGTTGATGAACATGTTTCTGCTTTTCCGAGTACAAGTGAGGCCTTTGTTTAAAACACTTCCTAAATTTGTTTATAGTATTATCTAAACAAATACTTAAGAAAGTCAATTCGAAGACCCTCCCGAGAAACAATTTGTGTCCGTACCAAACTACTCAGGCACAAAAGTCCCGAGTATCGGACTCAAATTTATTTTTAAAAGCTACGAGAAGTAACGAAAAACTGCGAAGTTTATGAAAAAAAATTCATTGCACATTGATATAAAGCTGAATGCAAACGAGACTCAGCGAACAGGACCCGAGAAAAGAATTCATATATTGTGTCAATAAAGTAGCTGATATGTATCGAAACTGGCCTGAGACTTAACTATAATGTACCCGAAACATACCTGACAAGTACCTCGAAATCACCTGAAATAGTACTATAGTAATTGTGTATTTGTCAATAAAGTGTTCAATAACGAGCGACTATATTTGGACACAATAAACTGACGAATTCCCGATTCGGTCTTCGTTCGTACATTGTGCCTGCTCAAGGTGTTCCAGAACTAGCACTTCTTTCGATGCAGAGGTCGGACATTTACCAACACGGGCACCGGACATATATCAGCTACTTTATTGACACAAAATATAAAATTGTTTCTCGGGCCTGTTCTAAGAGAGGTAGAAATTTTAGATCTGGCATTGCTGGGTAGTAGTGTAGTTACAATTATCCAACTTTTCCCGAATTTGGTTAAAGAAAATCAAATAGAAGAGTAAGAAAGTGAAATGAAACAAATTTCTAAAAATTTTGGATATATGTTTTCTAACTTTAAAATGCTCTTGGAAATTTGCTATATACAGCTTACGAAATTTGTTGGAGCAGAGGCCTTTTTGAGTGCTTACAAGTCAAATGAAAGCGAGAAAGTGCTGACCCGACGTATGACACACCATTGATATTTTAGCATTGTATATCATAGGAAAAAAGCACTCCAATTTAGCTTACTTTGAATTGCTTTAAAAGACTATTCTTGGAAAGCTTTGCATCAGAAGCTCATTTTTGTTTTCAAGCTTTTTGAATTGTTCGCTTGCACAACTTCAAAATAAAGTGCTGACGTTTTGCTCCTGGAGAAATGGAAAAAGCACTCCAATTTAGCTTTCTTTGAATTGTTTTAAAGGACCTCTCTTGGAAAACTTTGGGTCAGCAGTTTGTTTTTGTTTTCAAGCTTTTTGAACTGTTCGCCGCGCAACAACAAAACACAGTGCTGACGTTTTGCTCCTGCAGGAAGCTGCTGACATGCCAGCCCTTTGGGTTTTTTAATTTTACTCTATTTCTTTTTTGTTAAAAATAAAGATGTGTATTTTAACCGTTGCAACCATTTTTTGACTTTGCCATCTAAATATTTGTTGTTTTGCTTCACTTCCCTTTTAAAAAAATTTCACTTCGATTCACTTAACTTTTTTTTAAATTTCACTTCGCTCAAAAATTTTGAAACGGCAACACTGCTCCAGTTGAGAAGCAGCTGTCTACAGGACCGGCCAATGGGCTGGCATGTCAGCAGCTTACTACAGGAGCAAAACGTCAGCACTTATTTTTGTTGTTGTGCAAATGAACAGTACATTGAGAGTGCTCAGTAACGGACTCAGGAAAAAACGAACAAAAGAAAAAAACGAATAAAAAACCGAACAAAGAAAAAAAAACGTGGCATGCAAAATTCGATTGTTTGATGCAAGTGCGCGTGTGAGATATCGCAAAATTCAATTGAAACCATTGCTGTAGTTATTGTTTCAGTCAAAATTTAGTTTTTTCGCTAATGCATTAGAAATAAAAACGAACTGCTGACCCAAAGCTTTCAAATAAAGGCCTTTTGAAGCAGAATCGACGGTTGCAAATTCTAGCCCTTATTTTCGATGGGTTGGAATTTGCTCTCTCTCTCTCCCTCTCAGTTAGTCTTTTTTTGAGGAAGGCAAAATCAAAAAGAATGCGACGAACTGCTGAACCAAAGCTTTGCACGGGAGGCCTTTTGAAGCAATTCATAGTCAGCTACATTGAAGTGCTCTTTTTCGATGACATGCAATGTTAAAATTACAATGGTGTGTCATACGCTAAGTCAGCGCTTTCAGCTGACTTGCAAGCACTCAGAAAGGCCTTTCGGAGTTTTAAAAAAAAAAATTTGGAAAAACTGAGTTTATAATACTACTCAAATTATACTACCAAAAATTAAGTTTACGTATCTCGGCGTTTATCTAGTGTTATCTTGAATGCTCCTATTATAATTTTTTTTTTATATTTCGTTAAGTTTTTTGGGAACTATTTAGGTAAAACTTTCTAAGTTCCTTTCACCCCTTGTGATCTTTAAGTTATAATGTGAAGGTGTGAATAGCTGTAGAAATCCCAAACGCGTTAACGACGATTTTCGATATCGTTAGTTTGCGAAAACTGTCATTTTCTATGATCGTGCCACGCACAATGACCGATAACGACAATGATTATTATCGTTAAATTTTTGGGAATTCCACTGCAGAAAGGGTATGAATAAAAAAATTCTGAATTTTTAGAAATAGGGACTGACAATAGCCCATATATTGCTTCTCCTAAAATGTATAAGCTTAAAGTACAGAAACAGGGGCCCTACTCTGTAATGCGATTCGAAAGTAAAATTGCTAGAATTCGAACAGAAGGTACTCTGTAATCTGACTTTCGCATTTTATTTTCCGACTTTCGCATTTTAATTTATCCCTTTTCGCTTTTCGCATTTTCGGCACTTGACAACGCGAATGCGAGTGTCAAAGTCACTCGAATTTCGGAATTTTCATTCGACAGCTCTTTTTCTTTAGCAGAAGTAAAAAATAAGTTAAAAATATCAACATAATTGAATCAAGAAGCGATATATAAATAAAAATGTAAGTTGCTACGAATATTAACATGATTTAATATGTTTTAATAATTTAATTTTTACACAGGGAATCTTGCAAAAATATCAGCACAAAGCCGCGGCAATTTGAATTGTTGGTGGATTTCTTCAGGAACATCCTGACTTGGCCAAGGGGCAATTAAAGACGACAACTGCAAAACCGTATATAAATTCTTTTTTGTTAAGGCGAAAATTTTTAACAAAACTGAAAAATAAAAAGTCAAAAATGAATAGTTTAACGCTTAGCGGTTGGCAATATACATTATTTCTTAATAACCTCTTATCACTGATAGCCATCACATCACAGTGATTCCTTATAAATCGCCGCTGCAACCGTTCTTGCTGCTCGTCATCACCATGTAACCACAAAGTCATTTTTTATATTTAATTTTTTAAACTTTTGAACTTATTTTTTGTTTGTTTTGCTTTCAGCTCTAAAAATTTCTTTGTCTATATATTGCTGACAATTTTTTGACGTTTAGTAAAAAGTGATGCCAAATTTTGGATAAATTTTTATACGATTCGTCCAATGATTCCAAATTATGGACAAACTTCCAGGAAAATTTAGCAAGCAACACTCTCACTAAAGCGAAAGAGTTTTGCTCGAAAGAGTGCGATTTTGAATTCGGATCGCATTTTGTTTTCGAATCGCATTGGTTTTCGAATCGCATTACAGAGTAGGACCCCAGTATTTGAAGCACCAGCAAGAAAGACTTGTGCTGAGTCTTGTTACATGTTTACATATTTTTCAGTTAAAGAATTTTAGCATTCACTGATTTGAAAGTATGTATTTTGAAAATTCTTTTACAAAATTATCTACTAGGTTTCTTTCCAAAAGAACTCAATTTTCTCTGAATTGAACACCTGCACCCAAAAAACATTTAGGATAAAATTACGAATAAAATCTTTGTAGAAATACAAACAGAGGCTATTCGTAGAATGTTCAACTGTTTGTAGTGTTGGCCGCATGAAAAAAAATTTTGGAATTCGTAACTTTGTACATTCTACAAAGGCTAGTTTGTAAAAATCTATAGTGTAAAAATTTGTGAACTGAACGAACATTTTTTGATAATATACAAAGCGGTGGCAGCAGCGTTCGTATATTTCTTCGTATCTTTGTAGATGAAACGAATGCGTTTGTAAAATATACAAATATTTCTTTGTACAATGTACAAACAGTCATTTGTATTATTCACAAAGTCGTTCGTAGGCTGAAAAGAACAAACAGCTTTGTAGAATATAATAATTGTTTTGTAAATAGCTTTTTTTGGGTGTGACCTTAAATAATAATGTATATTATACAAATTAATAAAACACATTTTTTTATTTTATAGCAATTCAACTTGTATTTTATACACCCAAAAAAAAGCTTCGTACTATGTACAAAACAATTATTATATTCTACAAAGCTGTTTGTTCTTTTCAGCCTACGAACGACTTTGTGAATAATACAAATGACCGTTTGTACATTGAACAAAGAAATATTTGTATATTTTACAAACGCATTCGTTTCATCTACAAAGATACGAACAAATATACGTACGCTGCTGCCACCGCTTTGCAGTGTGACCAGAGTGGAATATTATATTCCACTTTGGCATATTTTAGCTTCGGGAAGCATATTTTTTCCAAAAAGTGGAATATTTTTCGTATGATTATATTTTTCAAAATTCACAAAAATAGCAATAAAAAAATGTCTATTTGGTTACTTAATGGGTTTTTTTTTTGCTATCGACATTTTTTTGTTTATCTCTGAACCACCTTGTAAAACGCAATATAAGGAATTCATTCAATTTTATTGCAATTCATGTAATAACTTCACGCAGCTTAATAAGTGAAGTAAATTTGCTTATATGTTTGTTTGGTTAAATTTTTTTATGGATTATGTTATTTGTTGTTGTATTTTCCCTTTTATTGTGTATTTTTGATAAATTTGATATTTGTAGTAAATTTTTTAATATAACAAAAACAAAATTCAGTTTTTAAAATACAACCCTGTGGAAAATATACAAGTTGTGTATTAGATCAGCTGATTGTACGAGCATTTCTACTCAGCATGGAGCAAGCTAAAGGCTACGCTGTGAGTTTATTTAATAAAAATTAATATAATTGATTTTAAAAATACAATATGTACTTTACTGAAGGTTCGATCACAATAAGTTGTAAGTATTGTAAATTTTGCAAAAATTTATTACAAATGCACCACATCGTGAATACTACTATTATTGCTAACAATAGCTATTTCTTTTAACTATTTTAAAATGTGGATTCAAAACAATAAAGCAGAAAAAAAGTTATTGATTAAAGTTCGGAATCTGAAGATTTATCAAAATTTGTTCTTTTCTGAATAATACAAATGACCGTTTGTTCATTGTACAAAGAAAAAATTTGTATATTTTACAAACGCATTCGTTTCATCTACAAAGAAAATTATTAAATATTACGAATGCCTTTGAACAATATAAGAATGCGTTTGTACAATTTATGAATCTGTTTGTACATTGCACGAACGTATTCGTAATATTAACAAATTTTATTTTGTTCACAGAACCGAATACCAATTACTGAAGCGACTACAAAGCGGTTACTTAGCTGAATACCGATTACTAAGCGATAGCATAACGGAAGACTGATTACCGAAGCGATTACCAAGCGGTTTCTTAGCTGAAAACCTGTTACTAAGCGATTACATAAAAATTTGCTTCTTTTATTTAATATCAAATAATTTTTGAGTTACTGGATCTTTCACAGGATCTTGGAGCTGCTGAGCTTTAACACGCCTGTATATAAAACTATGTCAGAAATGATAGATGTGCTGCAAGTATAAAGAGGTCACTGATTTGAAATCAGATTATAATGTTAATGCTAAGTAATCAATTTGTAGTTGCTTCAGTAATCAGTTCCGGTTATGTAATTGCTTAGTAACCACTTAGTAACCACTGGGATATTGCGCTATACGAAACAAAAGAAACAAACAAGCATATGAACCGAATAGTTTAATATTGAGTTTCAGCATTGCAATATTTCTTTGGCTTAAATTTTAGTACAGAAACATTTTAATTATGGGTTAGTATTTGTGAAAGTTTATATTTTAAACCGCAAGGTTAAAAAATATGCAGTATACTTTAAGCTGTACTAAAATTTATTCCAAGATTTTTAACCTCGTATAAGGATTTGAAATATTAAAAGAATAAGCTAAACGTGCTACTAAAACTGGAAAGGTGTTGTGAGCAAAAGCCAGCAAAAGTGCATATGTAAGTATCCTTTTCTTTTAGCGAATGAACCAGTTTGAAATGTTTTGATATACATTTCATTGTTAAGCGCACTTAGCAAATGAAGCAATCCATACTCGTTCTGCCCGGACCAATAATTAAATTGTAATATATGCGTATAATGGCTATAATAAAAAAGCTATAATAAAATAAGTCGGCTGTAAATACAAAAATGTTGCGAATAAGAAAAACGTTCACGCCAAACATGGTAGAAAAGATACCAAGATACTACAAAGAAAATTAATGACAAATTTCATACCACTATAGTAAAAGAAACGCATTTAGTTGTTCTGAAAGAGCCCTATAATGAGTTACTTGGATATGTAAATTTGGGTAGTCCAGAAGATGCAAAAACCAAACACAGAAAACTGAATGAAAGATAAACTAATTATACTGTGAAAATGGACGTGGTAGGACCGAAAGTACGCCCACCTCCCATACAAAGTGAAAGATTTTTTTCTTATTTTCTCCATTGTTATGAAAGCGATTTTGCTGACATTTTGGTTGTCATTATTGTAGTGTTAGGTCGGAACAGAACTACGCCCACCTCCCATACAAAGTGATGGACAAAATGCTTGAAAATAGAATCCGCTTTGTTCAAGATTACATAAAAACGGGGGAAAAAATACATATATATTTTCTTTTTTGATGAAGCGTATACCAAAAACGTAATCTATAGGTGATTCTGAGAAATTTTGCTCAAGAGACCATAGCTCTAAGTCGGATTTGAAGCCCTCCAAAATTTCAAAATAGATATTTTTCCATACATACATAGAATAATTTATTTAAATTCGTCATAAAATCGGATAGAATTATAGTAGATTTCTCAATCTGGGCTTGTTTGAAAGGTATTTTTATCACCTTTCAGAATCTGTATTGATACCTGTAGAATAAGTCGTCAATGGCAGCATTGTTCAATTGAACAACTTTGTAACACTGAATAATGACGTTACAAAATAATGACGTTTACCAACACTAAACGTTGCCAAGCTTTCTTTTCCTTGTTCCTTACGGGGCGTCTCGACAGGCAATAATTCATTGCTTTCCATCTGTCAATTGGCAATTATTGCTAATCGAGACCACTGAATTGCCATGGTTGGCCATGTATTGCCAAGCAATGAGCTGTATTTTTTCTTGTTTGACAACCATTTTTCATTTTTCTCCAAATTTTTTGAATGTGTATATCTATAAAAAGGAAGTAGCGTGCAGAATAAATTTATAAAATAATAAATTTATATAATAAATGATAAAATTATGTGTTGATTTCGTAACATGACAAAGCCCACCCTTGAAATATTGCCATTGCTTGCAATGGAATTTGACAGATGGTTAGCAATGGATTATTGCCTGTCGAGATTCCGGGTTAATCATTCATCGTGCAATACGCACGCAGTTTGCCAAAATACTTAAATAAAAACTCGGTTATCACAATACCAATATTTTTTTTATTTTGAAATTTAGTGTGACACAATCAAAGAGTGCAGTGATAATGTCAAAGTTATTATGGATAATCAAGAACCATCAACATCGTCTGCGGTGTCTTCGCAAATGGAAGCAACAACATCAACAAGTTTTGAGTCTAGATTGACTAACACTCCTCATCAAGATATTGTTGTTTTTGGTTTATCAAGTGATTTAAATGATCTTAGTTTGCCTACTAAATGTGACATTTTAAAATATTATTTTTTTTTTAAGTGATCGTGCTAAATTTGAAAACAAAATGTTCTCGTATAAAACTTTTACTCCTCACGTAACAGATAAATTGATCCAAATTTGGTGTAAATTAAATATTGAAATCATTAATAGAAAGAATGTTTTAAAAAAATTAACTGGTTTGCTTGATAAATACCAGAAACATGTACAACATAGAAACAAAACAGATGAATTTAAAGCATTTGTTGGTTCAATGAACGAATTATTTTATATTGGCAAATGTAATTGCAAATTAAAAACAACAGAATGCTCGTGTGGATTGATTCCAGAACATCTAAAGGAATTTATGATGGACCAGCATAATGATAGAAAATTCACAATACCTGAATATACGGAAGACGTTGAAGAAGTAGCTAGAACAATACCAACACTTACAACTGGTACCGATGATCCAACATACGAACCAGAGATCTGCATTGAATGCTTCGTCTTTGCTTTAGGTTCGAAAATTCACTGTTCCTGCTATGCTTTCGTTCGTCAGCAAGAACTGTGTGTCATGTTGTGCACTGTGCGCTCTTGATAGCTGCATTGATATGCATTGTTATTGTAAAGGCAATATTGCCATTTTAATGACATAATTGTTTCGGGTTTATTTCGTTGAGTTCATTAGAAATTTGAGCACACGCTGTTTGCGCTGCTTTTCCTTTATCAACGAGGGTGAGTTCCTCATCAATTCAGTACGTACGCAGATTTCAAATTAGAAACGAGCTGACTCGCACTATGAACAACAGTGAAATTTTAGAAAAACTTAACAGCGGAATATTCCGTTTAATAAGAAAAAGAAAAAGTGTCAGTAAAATTTGGGACATTTTTGCGCAAATCGAAAAAGAAGATGAAAATTTGATTGACAGTGTAGTATGTTGTCGAAATTGTAAAAAAATTTATAAATACAACGGAAAACAAACATCAAACCTTGTTCGCCATAAGTGTTACGTTAATAACAACAGCATAAAGGATGTTATTAAATTAAACGATGAAGAGAAGGAGAATATAAGAGATGCGTGCTCACAGTGGGTGGTACAAGATTGTCGGCCATTTTCGACTGTAAATGGAAATGGTTTTTAAAACCTTACACAAGCTTTTATAAATATTGGTGCTAGATATGGAAATCATATTGACTTGGATGATTTAATACCAGACCCCACAACGGTATCACGTTGCACAAGCTCAATAGCGGATCAAAAGAGAGAAGAAATAAAAGCAGACTTAAAAACAGCTGTTGCCAACAAAATTGCGTCTATCACTTGCGATCTTTGGACGGACAACTTTGTCAAAAGGAACTTTTTGTGCGCTACGTTTCATTTTATGAAAGATAACAAACTAAAAGAATTAGTTTTGGGTACAAAATCGATGGATTTTGAAAGGAGCACAGGAGAAAACGTCTTAAGGAAGCTACGAAGTCTTTTAGAAGATTTTGAAATACATAATGACATGGAAAATATTGTATTTGTTACGGATAGAGGAGATAATATAGTTAAAGCACTGAAAGACTACAACCGTATTAATTGTGCCAACCATTTGCTCAACAACGTCTTGGATTCCGCTTTTGAGAGCACTGAAGAGCTCACTTCAACGTTTGAGGCCTGCAAAAAGCTAGTAAAATACTTCAAAAAATCGAATCTGCAACACATGCTAGCAACATCATTAAAAAATTTTTGCATAACACGTTGGAGCTCCCACCTGAATCTATTTCAATCCATTTCAAATAACTGGATTAAAATTAATGAAGTGCTTTCCAATAAAAATGAAATGTGCAGAGTCACTAATATAAACTTTTCAATTCTAAGCAATTTAGTAGAACTTTTCGAGAAATTCCATATAATCAACAAGAAGCTGCAGGGGGTAAAATATGTTACAATTAATTATGTATGTCTGTCAATAAATAGTCTTAAACTAATTTGTGAACATGCGAATACAGACTCTTTAGTTATAAAAAAGTTGAAAACTAATATTATGCAACAAGTTGAAATTAAATGGATCCCTAATTTGAGCATCTACCACAAAGCAGCTTGTTTTTTGTATCCTCCGACTAATTCTTTCTTAGGAGCAAATGAAATAAAGCATGTTAAAGAATTTTGTAATGGACTAATTGAAAACAATGATAATATTTTAACGTCAAACAGCTTAACTACCGATCCATCTCTCAATGAATTAGCATCGCAACCAATGGACTTTCAATTATTTTTTTGTAATTTAGTAAATAATTCAAGTCTTTCCGTTGCAGAAAGTGCACTTGATGAGGTTGAACGATATAGTTTATCAAAAGTAAACATTGATATTAATTTTGATGTTTTAGAATGGTGGGAAAATCATTCAACAGAATACCCGAATTTATCGAAAATTGCAAAAAGAATTTTGTCTATTCCTGCTAGCAGTGCTGCCTCCGAACGGGTTTTTTCTGCAGCAGGTAATATAATAACAGAAAAACGTAACCGTTTGGGCCCAAAAACTGTAACTAATATTTTATTTTTAAATTCAGTTTATAAATATGAAATATCGCTGAACTAATGCAATTAACATGCATTTTTGGATAAGTTCCTTATATTAGATGTAGAATATTTTACTTTTAATTTTTATTTAAGTTTTTGTTTTATTTTTCAGTATTTTTTTATTTATTTTTTATGTACTTATGTACAATACAAAAAATTAGGTGCTTTGTGGTTTCTCGAAAAGTTTCTTACTTTTTAAGTTTTATTTCTTTGCGTTTTTTTAGTTTTTTGTTTTATTTTCTTATAATCCTGAACTGAACTAAACTGCATGTTTTTGTATAACTTAGTAATAATTTTTTATTTATAATCTTAAACTGAACAAACGCAATTAACATGAATCTTGTAACGATCTCCTCACATTGGAACCTTTTTAAATTTTATTTTCTTAATATATTTAATTTAATTTTTTTTCATGTAAATACTTATAATCCTGAACTGAACTGTGCTATTGAACTGAACTTTTTTGTGTTACTTAGTTTTAATTTTTTATTTATAATCTTAACCTGAACAAACGCAATTAACATAAATTTTGTGATGATTTCCTCATATTGAAACCTTTTTTTATTATTAAGGTCTTATGTTTTTATTTATAATATTTTTTCTTTTAAAGTAGATACTTTTATTTATATTACTTTGCTTTTTAAATCTTATTTCCTTATTATAGTAATTTTTTTAATTTCCTTTGCTTTTTAAATCTTATTTCTTTAATATATTTATTTAGTTTTTTGTATCATTTAAGTACCTATAATACTAGACTGAATATTAACATTGCCAAATTTTCGTATTATTGGAATGCTTCGTAAGTTTTTAATTTTTTATTAATAAACAAGACTAATGACTGAACATGAATTTTGTGATATTATTCTTTTAATAAAATATTTTTGTTTTCACTTTAAAACTGTTTATTGTTTTATTTTCAGAAAAAAAAGGTTAAAACTAAACAATAAACTAGTTTGTCTCGCTCATGTACACCTATGAAGATAAAATAAATACACTTCAGTTTTAAATTTCAATTTCAAATTATCACATTTTAGATTTATATACAAAATTATTTTGAATGCAAATTCAAAGAAAGTTTCCCAAACTTTTTAAAAAACATAAAATATTCAAAAGCAGGTTAAATTCGGGCAACTGTGTGCTGTGGAGTGATGTGTAACACGGCGATTTCTCTTACCAAATTTTGACATATGAGTGAATGAATAACTTTGATCATTTTCTTTTAACATATTGTTTTTAGTAAGCGTTGAAAGAATGCAAACATAATTTCCTCATAGTTCTTAAAAAGCGACAAAAATTTTTGTCAAAAACTTTTTTTAATTTACAACCAATAGGTGTTATTCTTTAAATATCACAAAAAATTAACTTTTCACATTGCGGTACAATACCATCAATGACAAAAAAAATTGCTTACATTGGGGTGATGTGTAACACCCACGGTGGGGTTATTCTTCATCTTAGACATTAGCTGCGGTTTTTCCAACAATTTGCTCTACTCCGGTGTAAATTGCTACATATAATTTGCTCCAAAAATCTACACTTATTTTCTTTCTGGTGTAATGTTGTTTTTATTTTATTTGTATATAAAGTTTTGTTTCGGAGAAGACGAAATTGGAAAAACGCCGCTATTATAATTTTTGTGTGTTATATTGAAATTCTTGCATTTTTTTCTTTTATTTTTCCTTATTTATTTTTTTTTGTAATTTTTTTGTTGTTTATTAGAAAAAACTATGCCACAAAAATACGTGAAGAAAGAGCTTATGATAACAGTCGAGTAAACGAAATTGATGATTGCCATTAAACTAATAAAAAATGGAAAAATGTAATTTAATTAAGTTTTCAAAATAATACTTTTACTAAACATAAAAAGTTAAAATAAACATAAAAAATTAAAGTGCCTGGTCTTTAAACAAACATTTTGTTAGTGTTACATATCTCCCCACCGAATTGAAAAAGTAAAAAAAAGTCATGTTTGATATTCTTGTTCTACTTCATCCATTTCTCAAACTATTCAACAGCCGTGAAAACGCCAACTTCAAATTGGTTCTTCTGCAAGGAATAGTAATTTAAGCCCATCCAAACAAATTTTTTTTTACTTTTATTGGAGAAAATAAAAACGTGTTACACATCACCCTACTTCGCCCTATTAATAAATAAATATATCTGAAATACATATATTAATTTAAAATTGAAATTAAAAATGTAAGTGTATTTATGTTTTTGACCATATGTGTAGTATTTTGTAGGGATTCTGTTTGATAAAATTGATTTGCTTGTAATTTTAAAACGCTAACGCGGAGTCATAAAAACCTGCTGACAAGCGGTTCGTTTCTTTTGTTGCAGTGCAGTAATAAAGAAAAAAGCCTCGTCCTACAAAAAATAAGAAAAACACGATCATTTTTTTTAGCTGCGCAGGCAGTTTCTGTATTTAGATTTTTTTCATGGTTTGTTTGCTTTGCTTTCTTTAATATATTTTAAAGGATTGTGCTCGAAAAATATCATTTGCGTCACACTTTTAGCCTGAAGAATGGTTTGGGGTTTTCCGTTTGTTGATCCTATATATTTATTGTTGATAAATTGTCTGCCGCAAATATCAATCACTGAATGATTGACAACGCTGCTGACAAGAAGTTCAAAATTAAGATTTTATGACTCAACTCAAGCCCACTCCAATTGCCTAAAAATCTAAAACAAAATATTTATAGCTTAAAATCTAACATTAAATAACTAATTTATAGTACAGTGAAAACCACATCAAAATTCATCTATTATTATTTTATATGGAATTTTTTGAATTAAGTTTATTTGGGGCATCGACATTTTTAAACCTACTTTTACCTGCCTTACAGATAACATATACAAATAAAAATTATATTCAGACAAATCTACTCCAGAATACCTTTCCATCGATATAGTTTTTATGTAAATGTGTTGTCGGTAAAGCAGTTAAAAGTGTACGACAACTTAGCTTGCTCACGTATTTTCGTTGTGGTTATGATTTTTATCATTGCATCAACTTCAATTCCAATGTTTCGTTGCTTTGTTGATGACACTTACTGTTATTTACACACGACAAGCATCAACATCAACTGAGCGAAATGTGCATTCTTTCGTTTCGTCTGTTTGGTGCGCACTGTTATCTCAGCATACGTTTTTAAGTGAATCACAAATAACTGCAAATGAATGCGTTCATGCAGTTCTCTGATACGAACCACCTGAATTACACATGGATGAAAATGAAAATGAAGCAACAACAGAAGTTCCAGAAGCAACTGTTCAAATGAGATGAGGTCATTATACTCAAAGATACGATGCCTTAAATTTTGCTATGATGTGCGATAGATTCGGTGTTTCAGATAGAGTCACTTCATGTTTAGCAACAGCTTTATTCGAAGATATAAATTTTAGAGATGTTCATGGTAATCTTGTTATTGTGGATAAATCAAAAGTGGCTAGAGAAAAAGTTAAATCTAGAGATGCAGTGCTTCGTACACGACATACAAATTCTTCCATAACTGCATTCTCTTTCGATGGTAGAAAAGATGACTCATTAACTACAAAGAAAATTAATGACAAATTTCATACCACTATACTAAAAGAAACGCATTTAGTTGTTCTGAAAGAGCCCTATAATGAGTTACTTGGATATGTAAATTTGGGTAGCCCAGAAGATGCAAAAACCAAACACAGAAAACTGAATGAATTTTTCAACAGTAAAACATTAACAGTTGATCAATTAATTAGCATATGCAGTGATGGTGAGCCAGCAAATACTGGAACAGAAAATGGTGTTTTACGATTATTTGAAAAACACTTAAATAGACCAATTCACTGGTTTATATGTCTGCTCCATTTCAATGAACTGCCATTTCGTCATTTATATGAAGCATTGGACAAAACAGTCACCAGTGGACCACGAGCAGCAAGTGGAAAGTTATTCAAAGCTATTCAAGAATGTGAGAAATTGTAGGTATGTAACACTTTATTATATTTAATATCATCATTTATTATCATTATTTATTGTCATTATTTTACTTTTTCGATTGGAATAAAGTTGAAATAAAATAATTGAATTTTAATTGATCTTAACGTTACATTTTTCAGGTAGTAGCTGATTTTGATCCAATACCACTGGAGAATATGCCTGCAATGATGGATCATGCACATGAGCTCGAACTATCAACAGATGTTAAATATTTATATCAAATAGCTAAAGTGATTTCGAATGGTATTGTTCCAGTTGATTTAGCTAACATTAAACCAGGACCAATTGCACATTCTCGTTGGTTAACCAAAGCAAGTAGATTACTACGATTATATGTAACAACTAATACACCATCGACCAATTTAAAAACTTTGGCAGTTTATATTATAACAGATATGTGCCAATGTACTTCAATGTGAAGTTTTATAACTCTGTTGTTTACGGCAGTGCACTTTTATTAAAATTTATATGTTGGACACGATACTTATAACCAAACTTACGTAATATCGTAAATGGTGTAACTCAAAACAACTCATATTACGCACATCCAGAAAATATCTTATTAACAATGTTATTTGATGATCGAAAAGCAATACGGGATAGAGCTATCAAAAAGATTTTACACTATCGAGAAAAATTGTACGATCCAACTTAACTCAGAGTTTACAAAAAATATATCTTAAATTTCGATGCTACCGATTATGTCAATATGGTTGATATGAAAAACGACGATATATTATTTGAACCAGCATTTACTCGACAGATTCCATATGATCACTTGGTAGAATACTTAGATTTCGATGAACCACCACTGGCTGATCCACAAATTCCAATGCACATACAAGGAACAGAAAAACATGTACAATTATTAACGAGTGTTTCAAAATGAGTTATAGAAAAGAACCGTGAAGGAGTTATGGCAGTGACATTAGAAAGTCGTAAGTAAACTCCTCGAATGGAAAGTGAAAAGGACCTTAAAAAATAATATTACCACGTTAAAACATTAAATTGTGGGTCGAGAATAATATTTAAAAATAAATAAAATTAAAAATGTAAAAATAGTGCTTTGTTGTTGAAACCTTGAAAATGTTGATTTTTTCAGATCGATTTTCCTACAAAAAGGAGCTCAAAACAAAAAAATTGATCTTAATAAAAGTTGTTGGAAATTATCTGAGCTTTCATAATCTGCAAAAAAAATATCTCGAAAAAAATCGAAAAAAATTCAGAATTTATTAGTTAAAAGTACATTTTAGGCTATTTTTCGACAAAAAATTCCTAATATCTCTACGAAAAATAAAAAAGAAAAGATTCTGAAAGGTGATAAAAATACCTTTCAAACAAGCCCAGATTGAGAAGTCTACTATAATCCTATCCGATTTTATGACGAATTTAATTAATCTATTCTATGTATATATGGAAAAATATGTATTTTGAAATTTTGGGGGGCTCCAAATCCGACTTAGAGCTATGGTCTCTTGAGCAAAATTTCTCAGAATCACCTACAGATTACGTTTTTGCTATGCACTTCATAAAAAAAAAATCGTTCCATACAATTTGACCCGCCCTAATATATTCTGAGAAATTTTGCTCAAGAGGCCATAGCTCTAAGTCGGATTTGGAGCCCCCCAAAACTTCAAAATACATATTTTTCCATATATACATAGAATAGATTATATATATATATAGTGCCTAGGTTTTCTAAAACGGTGTAAAAAATATTTCGATCTTCGCATGATCTACACCTCATACACCCAAAAAATATTTAGGATAAAATTACGAATAAAATCTTTGTAGAAATTGCCCCTATTACCGTCTGCGAATCGAATGCTTCACTCGAATCGAATCATTTGGCGAATTTTTCTTTTTGTGGTATCACTGTTTGCGAACCTACTTATTCGCCTCAGATACGGTGCTGCCAAAGCAGAAAACATTAAAATTCGCTTAGAAACGTCAAAACTCAAACCTAAATTAAGCCTCGATAAATACAAATAAATAATAAAATATACCAAAATGTTAAGCAGCGTGGATCTATTCTTTGGAGAAACTGAGGAAACACAAACTTTGTGCAGATTACGACGCAGTATTGGGGATAAATCCAATCCGCTAGAGACTCCTGACGACCTGTGAGTATTTTTATATGCCCGGTTGATCTTCAGTGAAATATTTAAAATCTCTTAAAGGTTTCAATCATGTTTTGGGCTTAACAGGGAAGCCTTTGTGTTGCAGAATATTGAAGACTCCATGCAGTCAATTCGAAGTTGTGCGGTTCCTCCTATTTTGAAGCTAGCTAGTACTCTACGATTTTTTGCTGAAGGTAGTTGCCAAAAGAGCGTTGGAAACGATTTTGAATTGGGTCTTGCGCAGTCAACGGTGTCCACAGTTTTAAGCGAAGTTGTCGGGATTATTGAGCGTAATCTTTGCCCTGTATGGATGAGAGCCATTTTATGGACCATTTTATGGAACTGCCGGCTGTTGGTTTTTTTCATACTAACAATAAATAAAAAATTGCTTAAAATCGAAAACAAACCACAAAAAAATACAAACAATGCAATATACTTGCATTTTTCTATTATTTCCCATTTGTATGCAAAATAAAAAGAAATCAAACGCATTCGCCGGCTTGTCATCAAATATTTTTATTCGTCTGTTTTTGACGCTTAAGTCGAATGACATCTGCGAAATTCGCGAATAGTGATACCACGAAGTTTTTTAATTCGCCTGTTTTTGAAGTTTCAGTCGAATTAAATTTAAACATTCGCTGACGGTGATACCAACTTGGCGAATTCGACTTAATTTTTGTTCGATTCGCAGACGGTGATAGGGGCAATATGAACGGAGTCTATT
This sequence comes from Dichetophora obliterata, assembly GCA_963920525.1. Taxonomy (NCBI): domain Eukaryota; kingdom Metazoa; phylum Arthropoda; class Insecta; order Diptera; family Sciomyzidae; genus Dichetophora; species Dichetophora obliterata. The sequence continues at coordinate 128,075,255 of OY986437.1, read as the reverse complement.
CGTAGAATGTACAAATGTTTTGTACATAGTACAAACGTTTGTAGTGTTGGCCGCACGAAACAAATTTTTGCATTTATAACTTTGTACATTCTACAAACGCTCGTTTTTAAAAAATCTATAATATATAAATTTGTGAAATTAATGAACATTGTTTGATAATTTGCAAAGTGGTATATATATATATGTGAATTTTCAAACGATGCTGCTACCACTTTGCATATTATCAAACAATGTTCATTAATTTCACAAATTTATATATTATAGATTTTTTACAAACGAGCGTTTATAGAATGTACAAAGTTATAAATTCAAAAATTTGTTTCGTGCGGCCAACACTACAAACGTTTGTACTATGTACAAAACATTTGTACATTGTACGAATAGACTCCGTTTATATTTCTACAAAGATTTTATTCGTAATTTTATCATAAATATTTTTTGGGTGTATGAGGTGTAGATCATGCGAAGATCGAGATATTTTTTACACCGTTTTAGAAAACCTAGGCACTTGCACACTTCTTTCGACACATCAAAAATATTATCACGACAAATGCTGCTGTCGTTCGCAAACGAATGTATTGGTTTATGCGTCAATTACAGAAGGTCGTTAATAAAAACCAGAAATAAGGTAGGCGATAGGACTAAGCCCTGTGGTACTCCTGCGTTAATGGCGTGCTTCTCGGACGAAATACCGTCAACTACAACACGAATCGTTCTGTCCTTGAGGAAACACGTGATCCATCGAGCAAAGGCCACATTAGGTAGCACGCTTTTGAAATATCAAGAGCAACAACCCTGCTCTCGCCGAAAAAGTGAACGCATTTATTCCATTCTTCGGTTAAGAACGCCATAAGATCACCAGTAGAGTGAGCCCTACGGAAATTATATTGACGGTCACTGAGCAGTTGGTTGTGCTCCAGATAGTCTCCAACGTTGAAGTTTATTACGCTCTCCATAACTTTGGAAAGCTTACAGCATATCGCAATGGGTCGCTACTTTCAAGGCTAGTTTCATCACCCTTTTTAGGTACCGGCTGGACATTTTCCACCTTCCAACAAGATGGAAATACTCCTGTTCTGTATGAGAAGTTGAAAAGGTTGCACAAAGGCCGAGCCAGCGAAGAAGCACACATTTTAAGCACAATTGGCAGTATGCTGTCAGGACCAGAGGCTTTGTTTACGTTGAGATTTGCAAGGACCCTTTTAACTGCTCTCGTTCGAAAGTAAATCTCCTGCATTGCAGAAGATCCACCTTCAACAAAGCGCAGTGGCTGATTGCTATCCGAGAGAGTGAAATTTTGTGCAAACAATCTAACCAATAGGTTCGCTTTATCAGCCGAGTCAGTGAAGATTTGGTGATCTTTTAAAATAACTGAAATCGATGACGATGTCTGGTTCTTAACTCTTTTAACAAATGACCAAAAATGTTTGCTCCCTTTGGGGCAGAGAAGAACCTGTTCTCAAATGCGGGCTTCGTGCAGAAACTTTTCGCGTTTTAAAATTGCATTACAGCGATTCCTTGCCTCGATGCGAAGTCTTTTAGTATCAGTATTCTTATTAGAACGCCGATTCTGAAAGGCTTCCTCTTTGGACCTGACTTGGTAGGCAAATTGAAACATGTTTTGAGGGATGATCTTCAAGCTAGTAGTCAAAAATGGTGGGTTCCAGGTCACTTAGGATTCGAGGACAACCAAAGGCCGGACTGCCTTGAAAAAAGAGGAGCGTCTCGAACTCTTATAGTACCTGAACCATTCTGTAGCTTAGCAAAAGCCTACATTCTAGAAAAAATTAGAATATGGGAAGATAAGAAATTTCAGAGCCACTGGAACAACACTAATGGACAAAGGCAATCTAAGAAATTTTTAACTTCAAGTAAAGCAAAATCCAAAGATTTACTCAAACTTAATAAAGCAGATCTTAGAATTCTCACCAGTTTCTTCACAGGTCACTGCTCACTCAGATACCATCTTAAAAAGATGGGTTTTTTTCTGAATCAGACGTCTACAGACTATACGAGGGGGAAGAAGAAACCCCCAAACACATTCTATGTGAATATGTCCGGCAACCCATTCCGGAAGTAATATAATCACTCTTTCATAAAAAGACACAATCAATGCGCGAAAATTAGCAAAAACACAACAAAACCACTTTTATATATTAAAAAAGAACAAAAAAAAAATCACAAATTTTGAAGTACGGTACATAAAAAAAAAATATTTTTTGTGTACATTAAGGCGCTTCACGCTCCATAGAAAAAAAAGCTATTGGAGTCGGTTCCTCAAAATAATCCTTGCTTTATGTTATAAGGATTCCCATAATATTTGTCTAGTGATAGCCTCCTTGAACTGGTGTAATAGTTGTAAAATAATTAACTGTCAGAAACTATACGCAGGATGAAAACTCTTTTAATCCGCATTAAATAAATGTTTGCAGCAATGCTGTTTCTCATGCATATTTTCATATATTTTTTTATTTTATTTCCATAAAAAATCTTTAAAAATTCAAATGACTTCATAATTGTCATTATTTTTTTTAGTTTCTTGGAATATTTTTTTCAGTAGGTGTTTATTTTATACTAAATATTTTAGTTTTAATATAAATTAGTTTAAGAATAGGAATCAATGCTAGCACTCAAAACCTTTCTAACGACATCTTGAAAGTGAGGATTGTATGAGGAATAATGAGCTGTTTTTTATTTTAGTGATAGCAGTTTAAAAAAAATTCGACAAAATGAACGAAAAACAGCATTATCTTAAATTCGAATGCAAAAATTAAAAATTTTTTGATGCAGGTAACAAGAACATTTTCAATGCTATTATTTTTGACCGTTTGTAATTTTTTGCACTACCATTCCAGCCAATATTTTTACAAACAACTTGACTCTTGGAAGTTTTTCAAACCATTCCAGCTCACGGATGGCTATCGCTAGAGTCGATATATTTACGAAATATCATAACATAAATTAAGGATTATTTTGAGTAACCGACCCCAACATCTTTTCTTCTTGAGCCGCCTTCGTGCACATGAGTTCTCTAACCAAAAAATTACCAATTTAACAAAAGATTGATTTTTAAGAATTGGACTTTTGGTCAGCTTTTTTGATCAAATACCCCTTTGTGCTTCGTCTAATTGATTCAGATACAAAATAGTTTTATTTCTCTACTTAAACAAAAAAAAAATCATGAAAGAAAGTGTCACAAGATCAAAAAAACTACAAACAAGTACAAAACCACATTTAATTTTTTGTACAATTACCCAAATAGATTTTCATTCTCTCCTAGAACATGAAATAAAATGCTTGCAAAGAAGTGCCACAACATCAAAAGAACTTCATATAAGTACAAAAACGGTTTTGATTTGTTGTACAACAACCATTAAAGAGCTAGTTATCATAACAAAAATTCTATAAATGAAACTGCACTACTTCTTGCATTTTAGAAAATGTTTGTAAGCTTTGAAAATAAAGTTCTTTTGCAAGCTCCAAGAAATTGCTGCCGGTTTTTGGTGCCAAGATGAAAATCTTTATGATAAGTTATCTGTGCCCAAGCCTAAAAAGTTTGGCTGTGTTATTACATTATTATCTTTACTTTTGGACAAATAAAGGCTTAACGGTTCGTTTCTACCTCCAAGTTTGGTGGTAAAAATCCAAAAGTTTGCGCTTTTTATTGCAAAAAAAACCTTTTTTCCCTTTTTTAATTTTTTTTTAGATTTTTGATTTTGTTACTTTTCATTGATAATTCATTCGTAATCAAACAAATTAATTCGAAACAAATTAATTTAAGATCTGGCATAGATCATCTTCTGTATTTTTTCCCGCAGGATTCAAATCTTTACTCTCCGATGATTTTTGATTTGATCTTAACTCTGTACATTCGAAAAAAAACCGTATTAAACTTTTAAAAATAAAGAAATTTCCGAGTCTAGTTGGGTTTTGTTTTTGTTGCCTTTGCATGGAAGCTCATGTCTGTTCTAAACTATTTGACGAATTAAAATTATTGATTTTGGTGTTTAACATTCGCAACTCCTTCATATTTTTGTGATGAGCTTAAATATGATCCATCCGAATTATAAACGAGTTTGTGACCACGATGGAAACAGAATCAAAAAATGTTTATTTTATTGCCAAAAATCAAAAAAATTATTGAAGTTAACGGTGCTTTAAAAAAAAAAGTGAAAAATCTTGTTAATGTTTATCTAAATGATGATCGCTTACCGACTGTAGTGTGTCCATCTTTTAAAGTGTATATTTACAAAGGAATAAAAATAAGAGAATCATGAAAGCAGCTTCCAAAAATCTCTTTAGAAAATAGCATAAAAAAATTCATTTCCATCACACGCACCTTACGATCTAGTACCAGTGATATATGTAAATGTCATTTGTGCATTACAGTTAAAAGTATTCCAAATACTAAATTATATAATAAGAAATATGTACTTAAAATTAAAAGTGTTAATGAAAAAAAGCGGTGTTTCAAGTGCTGTACTCCAAATGCAAAAGGAATAAATCATAAATGTAACTCTACGACATTGTTGTATAATGTCCAAAGAAATCTGTTTCAAAATGACGAAGAGAAACAACATGCTGCCTCGCACATTTTAAAAGAGGTTGCGATTCCTAAAGCTCACTGTGAAAATTCATTACAAATCGAAAATCATTATAAAAATTAAGCTTTCACAAAAACGGGGAAAGCCGCTCGAAGTAATTTTAAAACCTCGTAAAAACCTACAGTTAATATTATTTCTAGTTAAGCGCTTCAAAAAATCAAAAAAATTATAATTTAAGTAGAAAAAAACAATTGGCATAGCAAAAGCTAGACGTAAATAAATAAATAAATAAACTGGCCATTTCAGCCCTTGGAAGGACTTTGACCTAGCTTCTATTGATCAATTGTGCTGTGAGTGTTATTAAATGTTTGCTCACAAATGATCGAGAACTGGACCTACGTGTTTATGCCGACTCCGAACGGCTTATGTTTTCAAGAAGCTTAACATGGCAATTTTTACTCTCTGAGGTTTGCCATTGTCTGCAGAGACGACCGAACAGAAAAATTATTTCAATCGAAAAAACTTTCTGTCTGAGCTGGAATTGAACCCGGGCTACCGCGGTTCTTTAGCTTAGGGGCCACGCATTCTACCCACTAGGCTACGGTCGCCTAAAAGCTAGACGTACAGAAAGTAATAATTCAATTAAGATTGAAAAAAAATTTAAAGAAAAGATTAATAAAGACTCGCATATGCTCGACGATTATTTTGATTTTAAAATTGTCAAAGAGAAAAATAATACTGTAATTGAAATGCCAGAAAAAGGTTCTGTGTGTAAAAATTTTAATGGATTCATTGAATTTGTAACTAAAACTCGTAATGTACGTGTTAAATTTGGTATTGATAATGGTGGAGGGTTTTTTAAATTTTGTATGGCATTACAAGTTCCACCATTACTCCAGTTTCAAGAGCCAAAGATGAAAAGTAAAACGAAAATGTATAACAAAAAGTTCGCCGACTCTGGAGTAAAAAAACTATTCATAATTTTTGTGGCACCAGGTGTCCAAGAAAATTATGCATATATCTCTCTAGTTTGGTCAAAATTAAAAATTAATTATGAACTTATATTTGGAACAGTAGCAGCAGATTTGAAGGTGATTATAATTTCCTGTGGTTTGCAGACAAGTGCTTGTTTTCATCCTTGTCCTTACTGTGATATCTGCAAAAATGATTTGAAAGATTGTGGCTGTTCTAGGACGGTCAATCAATGTAAAAATAATTATGAAAATTGACCAAAATCAGGATCTGTAAGAAAACTTACAAAATATTTCAATAATTGTGTAAACATACCACTATTACCTATGGGTGATAAAAATATTTTGCATTATATACCACTGCCTGAATTACACCTCCTATTGGGTACTGTGAATATAGTTTTTAATAAAATGTTAGCAGAAAATGAAAGCGTATCTTTAGAATGGGCCGCTAAGTGTAATATCAAAAGGAAGTGTACTCATGGAACTCGCTATTTGTTTGTGGGTAATGCTTGCAATAAACTTTTAAATAACATCGACCTATATGATTCAGAGAGGAAGCATTTAGAAATTTGTAAATATGCTGATAATTTCAAAAAACTAATAACAGTTGTGAATGCATGTTTTACCAAAAATTTCGATTCTAAATATAAAGACTATATACAAAATTGAAAAAATTTTTATGGACTTAGGAATTACTTATTACTCCAAAAATGCACATTACTTTTGAACATATACCCGAATTCTGTGCTTTCAATGAACAAACAATGGAAGCAGTACACTGAGATTTTAAAGCCACATGGGCAAACTATATGGTGTCAAAAAGTCATGAAGGTTATTACCTGAAGTTGATGAGAGCTATAGTTGTGTACAATAGTTTGCTATTATAAAATAATTAAAAATTTCTATAATATCCACATTTACTGTAAAAAATATTGAGTTTATAATTAATTTTTTCATTGCATCTTCTTGTGTTATAAAAAGTATTTTAATAACAAAAAATTTATGATATCATGAAAAATATAAAAATATATCTTCGCAAACACATACAAGCTATCGCAAATACCAAACAACTAACCATCCTAAAATTTACTATATTTTTAAAATAAACTTTCTTACTGTCGACATCAGTAATCACAAAAATATTAAGGAGTTGCGAATACTAAACACCAAAATCAATAATTTGAATTTATCACATAGTTTAGAACAGACATGAGCTTACATGCAAAGGCAACAAAAACAATGGGAAACTGGGGGCGAACCTTTACAATGTAACATGTCTGACTGTTTCAACCTGGCGAGGCCAGCATAATCTTTGTGAAATCGACTCAAGTCGACTCAAACCTCCATGTGGTGTTTCCTGGGCAACGTCAAAACTGACAACCGTTAGTTTGGCGGCTAATCTGAGCGACGGGCCTCACTAGGCTTAAAATAGGTTGTGCGTCGGGTTTGAAGTCCACTCGTAAAAACCCATTTCAATGAAAACAAATAAGAAAAGAAGAAAAATGATCCCCAAATCTGATGACGACTACCGCAAACGAAAAACTGATAATGATTTTCGGATATGCACCTGGAATGTCCGAACCCTTAATTGGGAAGGTGCCTCTATCCAACTGACTGAAGTCTTGGAAAGATACAAAGCTGATATCACTGCTATCCAAGAAATGCGATAGAAGGGACAGGGTTGCATTCGGCATGCACCCTGTGATATCTACTACAGCGGCCATGCGAAGAAGCACGAGTTTGGATGCGGATTTGTAGTTGGCAAGAGACTACGGCCCTACGTCCTAAGATTCACACCTGTGAACGAACGACCTGCCATAATCCATAATTTAAGTAGAAAAAAACAATTGGCATAGCAAAAGCTAGACGTAAATAAATAAATAAATAAACTGGCCATTTCAGCCCTTGGAAGGACTTTGACCTAGCTTCTATTGATCAATTGTGCTGTGAGTGTTATTAAATGTTTGCTCACAAATGATCGAGAACTGGACCTACGTGTTTATGCCGACTCCGAACGGCTTATGTTTTCAAGAAGCTTAACATGGCAATTTTTACTCTCTGAGGTTTGCCATTGTCTGCAGAGACGACCGAACAGAAAAATTATTTCAATCGAAAAAACTTTCTGTCTGAGCTGGAATTGAACCCGGGCTACCGCGGTTCTTTAGCTTAGGGGCCACGCATTCTACCCACTAGGCTACGGTCGCCTAAAAGCTAGACGTACAGAAAGTAATAATTCAATTAAGATTGAAAAAAAATTTAAAGAAAAGATTAATAAAGACTCGCATATGCTCGACGATTATTTTGATTTTAAAATTGTCAAAGAGAAAAATAATACTGTAATTGAAATGCCAGAAAAAGGTTCTGTGTGTAAAAATTTTAATGGATTCATTGAATTTGTAACTAAAACTCGTAATGTACGTGTTAAATTTGGTATTGATAATGGTGGAGGGTTTTTTAAATTTTGTATGGCATTACAAGTTCCACCATTACTCCAGTTTCAAGAGCCAAAGATGAAAAGTAAAACGAAAATGTATAACAAAAAGTTCGCCGACTCTGGAGTAAAAAAACTATTCATAATTTTTGTGGCACCAGGTGTCCAAGAAAATTATGCATATATCTCTCTAGTTTGGTCAAAATTAAAAATTAATTATGAACTTATATTTGGAACAGTAGCAGCAGATTTGAAGGTGATTATAATTTCCTGTGGTTTGCAGACAAGTGCTTGTTTTCATCCTTGTCCTTACTGTGATATCTGCAAAAATGATTTGAAAGATTGTGGCTGTTCTAGGACGGTCAATCAATGTAAAAATAATTATGAAAATTGACCAAAATCAGGATCTGTAAGAAAACTTACAAAATATTTCAATAATTGTGTAAACATACCACTATTACCTATGGGTGATAAAAATATTTTGCATTATATACCACTGCCTGAATTACACCTCCTATTGGGTACTGTGAATATAGTTTTTAATAAAATGTTAGCAGAAAATGAAAGCGTATCTTTAGAATGGGCCGCTAAGTGTAATATCAAAAGGAAGTGTACTCATGGAACTCGCTATTTGTTTGTGGGTAATGCTTGCAATAAACTTTTAAATAACATCGACCTATATGATTCAGAGAGGAAGCATTTAGAAATTTGTAAATATGCTGATAATTTCAAAAAACTAATAACAGTTGTGAATGCATGTTTTACCAAAAATTTCGATTCTAAATATAAAGACTATATACAAAATTGAAAAAATTTTTATGGACTTAGGAATTACTTATTACTCCAAAAATGCACATTACTTTTGAACATATACCCGAATTCTGTGCTTTCAATGAACAAATAATGGAAGCAGTACACTGTGATTTTAAAGCCACATGGGCAAACTATATGGTGTCAAAAAGTCATGAAGGTTATTACCTGAAGTTGATGAGAGCTATAGTTGTGTACAATAGTTTGCTATTATAAAATAATTAAAAATTTCTATAATATCCACATTTACTGTAAAAAATATTGAGTTTATAATTAATTTTTTCATTGCATCTTCTTGTGTTATAAAAAGTATTTTAATAACAAAAAATTTATGATATCATGAAAAATATAAAAATATATCTTCGCAAACACATACAAGCTATCGCAAATACCAAACAACTAACCATCCTAAAATTTACTATATTTTTAAAATAAACTTTCTTACTGTCGACATCAGTAATCACAAAAATATTAAGGAGTTGCGAATACTAAACACCAAAATCAATAATTTGAATTTATCACATAGTTTAGAACAGACATGAGCTTACATGCAAAGGCAACAAAAACAATGGGAAACTGGGGGCGAACCTTTACAATGTAACATGTCTGACTGTTTCAACCTGGCGAGGCCAGCATAATCTTTGTGAAATCGACTCAAGTCGACTCAAACCTCCATGTGGTGTTTCCTGGGCAACGTCAAAACTGACAACCGTTAGTTTGGCGGCTAATCTGAGCGACGGGCCTCACTAGGCTTAAAATAGGTTGTGCGTCGGGTTTGAAGTCCACTCGTAAAAACCCATTTCAATGAAAACAAATAAGAAAAGAAGAAAAATGATCCCCAAATCTGATGACGACTACCGCAAACGAAAAACTGATAATGATTTTCGGATATGCACCTGGAATGTCCGAACCCTTAATTGGGAAGGTGCCTCTATCCAACTGACTGAAGTCTTGGAAAGATACAAAGCTGATATCACTGCTATCCAAGAAATGCGATAGAAGGGACAGGGTTGCATTCGGCATGCACCCTGTGATATCTACTACAGCGGCCATGCGAAGAAGCACGAGTTTGGATGCGGATTTGTAGTTGGCAAGAGACTACGGCCCTACGTCCTAAGATTCACACCTGTGAACGAACGACCTGCCATAATCCATAATTTAAGTAGAAAAAAACAATTGGCATAGCAAAAGCTAGACGTAAATAAATAAATAAATAAACTGGCCATTTCAGCCCTTGGAAGGACTTTGACCTAGCTTCTATTGATCAATTGTGCTGTGAGTGTTATTAAATGTTTGCTCACAAATGATCGAGAACTGGACCTACGTGTTTATGCCGACTCCGAACGGCTTATGTTTTCAAGAAGCTTAACATGGCAATTTTTACTCTCTGAGGTTTGCCATTGTCTGCAGAGACGACCGAACAGAAAAATTATTTCAATCGAAAAAACTTTCTGTCTGAGCTGGAATTGAACCCGGGCTACCGCGGTTCTTTAGCTTAGGGGCCACGCATTCTACCCACTAGGCTACGGTCGCCTAAAAGCTAGACGTACAGAAAGTAATAATTCAATTAAGATTGAAAAAAAATTTAAAGAAAAGATTAATAAAGACTCGCATATGCTCGACGATTATTTTGATTTTAAAATTGTCAAAGAGAAAAATAATACTGTAATTGAAATGCCAGAAAAAGGTTCTGTGTGTAAAAATTTTAATGGATTCATTGAATTTGTAACTAAAACTCGTAATGTACGTGTTAAATTTGGTATTGATAATGGTGGAGGGTTTTTTAAATTTTGTATGGCATTACAAGTTCCACCATTACTCCAGTTTCAAGAGCCAAAGATGAAAAGTAAAACGAAAATGTATAACAAAAAGTTCGCCGACTCTGGAGTAAAAAAACTATTCATAATTTTTGTGGCACCAGGTGTCCAAGAAAATTATGCATATATCTCTCTAGTTTGGTCAAAATTAAAAATTAATTATGAACTTATATTTGGAACAGTAGCAGCAGATTTGAAGGTGATTATAATTTCCTGTGGTTTGCAGACAAGTGCTTGTTTTCATCCTTGTCCTTACTGTGATATCTGCAAAAATGATTTGAAAGATTGTGGCTGTTCTAGGACGGTCAATCAATGTAAAAATAATTATGAAAATTGACCAAAATCAGGATCTGTAAGAAAACTTACAAAATATTTCAATAATTGTGTAAACATACCACTATTACCTATGGGTGATAAAAATATTTTGCATTATATACCACTGCCTGAATTACACCTCCTATTGGGTACTGTGAATATAGTTTTTAATAAAATGTTAGCAGAAAATGAAAGCGTATCTTTAGAATGGGCCGCTAAGTGTAATATCAAAAGGAAGTGTACTCATGGAACTCGCTATTTGTTTGTGGGTAATGCTTGCAATAAACTTTTAAATAACATCGACCTATATGATTCAGAGAGGAAGCATTTAGAAATTTGTAAATATGCTGATAATTTCAAAAAACTAATAACAGTTGTGAATGCATGTTTTACCAAAAATTTCGATTCTAAATATAAAGACTATATACAAAATTGAAAAAATTTTTATGGACTTAGGAATTACTTATTACTCCAAAAATGCACATTACTTTTGAACATATACCCGAATTCTGTGCTTTCAATGAACAAACAATGGAAGCAGTACACTGTGATTTTAAAGCCACATGGGCAAACTATATGGTGTCAAAAAGTCATGAAGGTTATTACCTGAAGTTGATGAGAGCTATAGTTGTGTACAATAGTTTGCTATTATAAAATAATTAAAAATTTCTATAATATCCACATTTACTGTAAAAAATATTGAGTTTATAATTAATTTTTTCATTGCATCTTCTTGTGTTATAAAAAGTATTTTAATAACAAAAAATTTATGATATCATGAAAAATATAAAAATATATCTTCGCAAACACATACAAGCTATCGCAAATACCAAACAACTAACCATCCTAAAATTTACTATATTTTTAAAATAAACTTTCTTACTGTCGACATCAGTAATCACAAAAATATTAAGGAGTTGCGAATACTAAACACCAAAATCAATAATTTGAATTTATCACATAGTTTAGAACAGACATGAGCTTACATGCAAAGGCAACAAAAACAATGGGAAACTGGGGGCGAACCTTTACAATGTAACATGTCTGACTGTTTCAACCTGGCGAGGCCAGCATAATCTTTGTGAAATCGACTCAAGTCGACTCAAACCTCCATGTGGTGTTTCCTGGGCAACGTCAAAACTGACAACCGTTAGTTTGGCGGCTAATCTGAGCGACGGGCCTCACTAGGCTTAAAATAGGTTGTGCGTCGGGTTTGAAGTCCACTCGTAAAAACCCATTTCAATGAAAACAAATAAGAAAAGAAGAAAAATGATCCCCAAATCTGATGACGACTACCGCAAACGAAAAACTGATAATGATTTTCGGATATGCACCTGGAATGTCCGAACCCTTAATTGGGAAGGTGCCTCTATCCAACTGACTGAAGTCTTGGAAAGATACAAAGCTGATATCACTGCTATCCAAGAAATGCGATAGAAGGGACAGGGTTGCATTCGGCATGCACCCTGTGATATCTACTACAGCGGCCATGCGAAGAAGCACGAGTTTGGATGCGGATTTGTAGTTGGCAAGAGACTACGGCCCTACGTCCTAAGATTCACACCTGTGAACGAACGACCTGCCATAATCCGCATCAAGGTTAAATTTTTTAATATAAGCCTAATATGTGCGCACGCTCCGACAGAAGACAAGGAAGATGAGATCAAGGAAATTTTCTACGAGCGCCTTGAAAATGCTTACGAGCGCTGCCCCCGCCACGACGTAAAAATCGTGCTTGGTGACTTCAACGCTAAGGTGGGCAAGGAAAATATTTTTGGTCCAACAGTCGGAAAGTTCAGCCTCCACGACAACACCTCCGATAACGGAATGAGGCTGATTGACTTCGCCGCAGCACGAAACATGGTCGTAAGTAGCACTAGATTCAAGCATCTCAATATTCATAAAGCCACCTGGATGTCCCCTGATCAAAAAACAAAAAATCAAATTGATCACGTTTTGATCGACGGAAGGCACTCTTCCAGTGTATTGGATGTACGCACGATCCGTGGTGCAAACATTGACTCGGATCACTATCTTGTTGCAGCCAAGATCCGTACACGTCTGTGCGCAGCTAAGAATACACGCAACCCTACACAGAGAAAGCTAGACGTCGACAAGCTGCAATCGAAACAGACAGCCGATGCTTTCGCCACTCGACTCTCACTCCTGCTTCAAAGCACTCCTCCAATCGATGATATATGCGCGCAGTGGACACACATTTCCAACTCCATGCGTGCGGCTGCTGAAGAGGTGATTGGCTACCAACGCCCTCGCCGAAACCAGTGGTACGACCAGTGTCGCGACGCCACTGCAGAGAAAGACGCCGCCTACAAAGCCACCCTGCAGTCGGTTGTAACGCGTGCTGCTAAGGAGCGATACAAAGAAAAGAAGAGGGAAGAGAGACATATTTTCAGGCGGAAAAAAGAGAGGCAGAAAAGCACGAGCAAGAGAAGATTGAGATGTATGGTGACAGGAATGAGGCCCGAAAATTTTTCGAAAAAATAAGACGCCTTGCCGATGGTTTTAAAACCGGGGCCTCTTCCTGCAAGGATGAAAACGGGAATCTAGCAACAGATCTCCAGAGTACACTGACGTTATGGAGGGAACACTTCTCTAAGCTTCTAAATGGCTACGCTGACAACAAACAAAAACTCTTTCAGCATTTTATTATCTCTCAATAACTTCTTTTCTCCACTCCGTTTCCACTTCCTCACTTTGCTTTCCTACTTTTAAACTTTTATTTCATCTTGCCACGTCTGGGTAATTTATATTTTAAATTCTTATACTTTATACTTTTATTTTGCTCATAATATGTAATCCTAAATATATAATTTTATTAAACTATAACAATCATGTTTGCTTTTATTGCTATTATTTGCATATAACATTGTTAAATGTTTGTACTTACTAAAAAGAGAAATCTTATTTGCACAATGTATTCTGTTATAAATAAATAAAATAAATAAATAAATAAATAAACAATCCCGCCAATAGCGATGATATTCCGGAAACCCCAATTACGGATGACAGCGTCGAGGTTCCGCTGCCCGACTATGATGAAGTTCGGACAGCTATAGCTCGGCTTAAAAATAATAAAGCCGCGGGAGCTGATGGCTTCACTGCTGAGCTGTTTAAGAACGGAGGCGAAGCTCTACTTAAATGCATTCACGAGCTTCTATGCAGAATATGGTTGGAAGAATGCATTCCGAACGATTGGGATATCAGTGCGCTCTGTCCAATCCACAAGAAAGGCGATCCCACTATCTGTACAAATTACCGTGGGATAAGCCTTCTTAACATCGCATATAAGGTCCTGTCGAGCGTTTTATGTGAAAGATTGAAGCCCATTGTAAACGAACTGATCGGACCTTATTAGTGTGACTTCAGACCTGGAAAGTCCACCATGGACCAGATTTTCACGCTACGACAAATCTTGGAGAAGACTCAAGAAAAACAAGCCGACACCCACCATCTTTTTGTCGACTACAAAGCCGCCTTCGACAGCCCAATAAGGAAGCACCTGTACTCCACCATGTCTGAATTTGGTTTTCCTGCAAAACTAATACGACTTTGCAGGATGACACTGAGCAACACCAGCAGCGCAGTTACAATCGGGAAGGACCTCTCCCCATCATTTGTTACCAAACGAGGTTTCAGACAAGGTGATTCCTTATCGTGCGACTTTTTCAACCTAATGATGGAAAAGATCATCCGAGCTGCTGATCTGAGACGTAGTGGCACAATATTCTACAAGAGTGTTATGCTGCTTGCGTATGCTGATGACATCGATATCATTGGCCATAATACGCGCGAAATCAGTGCAGCATTTTCCAGATTAGAAAGAGAGTCAAGTCGAATGGGTCTGGCAGTGAATGCAGATAAGACGAAATACTTGGTGTCAACAAAGGTGTTACTTTGGGCTCAGTAGGCAATTGAGAAGCAGAGCCCTCTCTCGACGAACGAAAATCACGCTCTATAAATCGCTCATCATGCCCGTCCTACTTTACGCATCACAAACCTGGACGCTGAGCAGTTTAGATGAAAAGACTTTAGGAGCATTCGAGAGAAAGATTCTTCGTAAGATCTACGGACCAATCTGCGTCAATGGTGAGTACCGAATAAGGTGGAATGATGAACTGTATGAGCTGTACGCTGACATCGACATAGTCAAGCGCATTAAAATCGAGCGGCTTCGCTGGCTTGGTCATGTTCAGCGCATGAAAGACGATGCTCCAGTGAAGAAAACATTCGATCGCCCAGCGGCGGTCAACGCAGAAGAGGACGACCGCATCTTCGTTGGAAAGACCAAGTAGAGGACAACCTGACGAAGCTTGGAATTTCCAACTGGCGCCAGCAAGCGAAAGACAGAAATGGCTGGCGCAAATTCTTTGATGAGGCCAAGACCGACATACGGTTGTAGCGCCAACTAAGTAAGTAAGTAAGTACATCGACATCAGTAGGTAGACCTTCTTGCTGAATCAAGACTTTGAGTTTTGTCTTGGTCTTGCCTTCTATACAGGTAGAGACCGGTGCTTTATGCAAGTAAACAAGATACAGACGCACATTGTTATAGACACTATTCTCTCTTAGGCGAGAAAGGGCACATCTGCTTTTAGTGTCAACACAAGATTCCAAAGTAAGTTTTGCTTGGGGGTCGATGAAAGATGTGGGGCTAGCAGCTTGATTAGAGGCTTCACTTGTGGCTGGAACAGAAGAAGATGGGTTTAGAGTATGGGAATGGACATAGTTAGGATAGAGTATGTTATTCTCTTCTTTTTTTTTTGCTGGTGTGTTCAAGTTAGGATTAAGATTGAATGAGACTCGTTAAGGGTGAGAGGGCTGAAGAGAATAATTCATTTGATTCAAATTAGCATTGATTTGAGGAGTAAAAATAGGAAAAATATTGGTTTTAAATTTCCAATTGGGATCAGCGCTAGGACGGGAATTAGGTAATTTTTTCGGACGGTTTGTAGACAGGATAAGGAAAATTAGGGTTTTCATTAGTGTCCGACCGAAACTGAAACCGAAACTGAATATTCGGCCATTTTATAATATTCGGCCGAAGCCGAAACTGGTTATTAATATGAAAATTTAAGTTTTTACAAATGATGTTTTTTTATTAGAAGGAAACAAAAGTACTACTAGTACAAAAAAGTATTTGATTACTGAGATTTACTGTAATTATAAATGAGATCATTTTTATTTTTTATTACACACTTCCGAACACACTCAAAATAGTATGCACGTACAATGTACATTTTTTTAGAACTACAAAACAAAGTATTTCTGTTTTTTTAAAAGGTTTAGTAGTATTAAAAACATTTACTTTTTTTCGTTTATTCCGCACACTCAGAATCGGTTCGGAAGTTTAATTATTAATTTTTGGCTTCAGTACCTATACAACTTTAATGTTAATTGCAATAGAGATGATAAAATCGAAAATGATAGTATCGAAGGCATAAAATTAACCAAAATGTTTTGCGTTAACACAATAAATCAAATTATAGACGAATTCATAATTTTTGTTTTTACAATGCATTGTAAATATTTTTATTAAATCAAATTTATATATTTGAATTCAATTAATAATGCAAGAAATTTTGGTATAATTCAAGAATAGCGATAACTCTCTTCTCAATATTTTTTCCAAATCTGGAAAAATTTCAGGCCGCTCGCAATTGGTTTAAAAGTTATAGGCCTTCAAAGTTGCAAAACTGGCCTACAAATCTTACTGTTTTTTTGCAAAAGAAAGGTTATGCGAATACCTATTCAACGAGGTATCAAACATGAAAATCCATTCATAACTTTTTCAGATATACCTATTCTTATATTTACAATTTGTCTGAAAAACTAGTGGTTTCCCTTTTACGCAAGCACTACACTAAAAATGTTTATATATTTAAAAGTTATGCATGGATTTTCATGTTTGATGCCTTGTTCAATAGGTACTTAAATTGCCTTTCCTAAAAAAGTGTAGTTTTGATACCCATAAAGTGTAGTTTTGTTGAAAAATTTAAAAATAGCAAGATTTGTAGGCCAATTTATCCAACTTTGGAGGCATATAACTTCTAAACTAATTGTGAGCGGCCTGAATTTTTTTCAGATTTGGAGTTAGGAGGCCAAATTTCATTTCAAATTTCAAAGAATTAAAATTAGAGTTGTCACTATTCTTGAAATGTTCCGAAATTTTTACCAAAAGTTTTTTACCGAAACTGACAAAAAGGGCCGAAACTAACCGAAACCGAATATTCGGTCGGACACTAATTTTCATAAAGAAAAGTATTCTTTAGATTAGAATAAGACTTAGAATAAGGATTATAAGTATATGTTCTATCAATTGAACTAGAGTTATTGTTATGAGACACACTGTCTCCAGAGGAGTTCAGGAACATCCACGCATATTCAGTTGAAAGTTAGTTTAAAACTGCAAAATATCCTGGCCTTGGAAGACATCTTTCGGTAGTTAGACATTGCGATACCGAATTTATTTCCAAAGTAATTTCGCATTCAGGGTAAGCTTGCTTTAACTGCTACGCCCTTAATAAAAAATGTGAATTCAAAACTTTCGTTCACGGTGTTTAATTTTTTGATCCTGCTATCCCATTCGGATGATGTCCATGAGGTTGCGAACTGATGGATCAATTTTCGAGGTGCAGCGACAGGATTAGCAGCTGGTAACTCGTTTGGTTTAACGGAGAGAGAAGCCGAAGGTGGAGAAAAAGAAAGAGGTGAGGAAGAATGTGTAGCTGCTTCCAGGATTTCTTCAAAAATGTAAGATGCATCATGGGGGGGGGGGGGGAATCTGACAAGTTTTGAGTATGGTTGGGTGCGGTACTAATGGCCGCATTCAGCGCAGACAACAGTTGGCAACTGTTGTGTAAAAATTCGCTGAATGGTACAAATTTGGTAGCGCTAACTAAAACTGATAAAGTAGCGAACGCCTTTTAATCGAGCGAACAAATTATATGCTACATGAACACAACTGTTTGCTTTACTGTCAGATGATGTTACTGACGCTGTTAAATTAATAAATGCAGAAAGAACGTAGCAAATTTAAGTGAGAAACCTTTGCAATTGAATTAAATTTACATAAAAATTAAATTGAATCTAACTTCTGACGTGTAGAGTAGCAACAAATTCAGAGAAAAACATCGTGAACTAAGGTAGCGCTATCATTACAGTTCACAACAGTTGTCTGCGCTGAATGCGGCCAATGACAAATGTGTTTTGATGCGAAGCCAACTTTGGAGAAATGTTCATTTTATTATTGGGTAGAGACTTGACTGAATCTGATATTTCGGCAAGCGCTGCACGAAAAGCGTAGATATCGTGCGCTATATATTGACTTTGTTATATAAAATTTGAATGAGTGGATCAGGCTGATAAGGTGTAGGTAGAGGTTTGCTAGAAGCTGATTGAATTGCAATGTCCACATCATTGCGAATTATTTTGATACTGTCGCATATATCTTGCATTGATTTAGAATTTTTCAATATATTACAATTATTATTAATCTCATTTCTTATATCACTTATCGCGGTCTATATGTAAGTGTTTTTGTTATTATCGCTAGCAAGTTCCGTTAATAGTTGTATGTTTCTCAATATATTTTTTATATGTTCTTCAATGGTGCTAGTCGAAGCCTCCAAAGTGGAACTAATGTCTTCAGATATCTGAGTCACGTTATCAAATTTAACCAATTCTTTTGATGCCTTATTAAAAAATTGCTTGTTTTCAGATAACAATTAAAGCATTTTATTGCAAGCATTATGTGAGAGGGGGAGATTTCTCTGCACTCGTCACAGAAAAACAAAAAGTTAGCTGTTTGTTTTTCCGAATTACTGTTATTTATTGTATGCAGTATGTTGGTGTTTTTATTTTATTTTATTTTTAGGGTTCTTGTGTAGATTGTTTTTGAACAGAGTTGCAGAATCGCAGGTTGGTATTTTTTGCTTTATATAATCATTACTAGGTCACAAACATTTGTTCATTGCACAGAACAATGAGTTAAGGTTTTTTATGTTTTTGTTTATGTTAACAACGGTAAACGAGCTAGCGGAGCAATTTTAACACGTCCGATCGGTTTGACTTCTGATTACTGATTACTTTAACATACTTTACCATACAGACTAATGGATCTTGCTAAATCGACTCAGGAGGTGATGCTGATAAGGAATACATATACTTTTCTATGCCTGCCCTTAAGGCCTTTTTATTGGCGTTAAAGACGGAGACACAAAGTTAATACACGCGTTTCTACTAGCAAATAACAAGTCGGCCGACCAAGTTAGATTAATAGTGATTTAATAAAATGTTTTTTTAGGAGGTTGCAACCTACTAAATATTGTTTTCTCTTTTTATCTAATATTAAATTTTTATTTCCAAATGGCTTGTGATTCTTTGTTGAAGAAAAAAAACTTAAATAAAACGTTTGAGTAGAAAACGGGACCTTATAACAAATGAGAAGGTTTGATTTCCTTGTGAAGCGCAATAATTGGTGTCGTATTTAGACCCCTGAATGCAAAGAAACTCCATGAGAATAAGCAGTTAGAAAATGTCTACTGAATCAACAACAACCAATTTGAATTAAATTTTCCTTAGACCAAAAATCAAAGCAAAATGAAAATACACCGAATTGTGGTGGCTTAGAGGTCCATAAAGATAATTTCTTAATTTGAATTGTTAATTTAATAATTTAATGTTATTATTTTAAAATATTTTTATTGAATTTTTTTTTTAAATATCAAAATATAAAAATTAAATATTTTGTTTAAATAAAATGTTTTTTCAGAATAAAATCAAATCTATAAAATGCAAGTTGAATTGCTATGAAATAAAAATAGTTTTTTATTTATTTGTATAATTATTATTTCAAATCCGGTGTCCAATTAAGGAAAATTGAGTCCTTTTAAAAGAAAACAAGTACCTAGATAATTTTTTAAAGGAATTTTCAAAATGCATACTCTCAAATCAGTGAATGTTAAAATTCTTTAACTGAAGATCATGTAAACATTTAAAAAGATTTAGCACAAGTCTTTCTTGCTGGTGCTTCAAATAATGTTTCTGTACTTTGAGCTTATACATATAAGGAGAAGAAATATCTGGGCTGTTGTCAATCCCAATTTTTTGTGGATTTAAATAAAAATCCAGAATTTTTTATTCTAACCCTTTCTGGTCTAACATCCACAATACAACTTAAGATCTAAATAGTTCCCAAAAAACATAATGAAATATATATAAAAAAATTTATAGTAGGAGCATTCAAGATAACACTGTAGGTAACTTTTCAAATTTTGAAAAGAAAAAAAATGCAAGTCCATTCAAGCAATATAAGATTTTTGTCTTGGTAATGATTACACTGTAGGGTCGTCAAAAAGACACACGAATATGCCGACACGTAAACTTAATTTTTGGTAGTATAATTTAGTGGCATACTCAGTTTTTCCAAATCAGATCAAAATATCAAGATTTTCAGATTTCTGATATTTGACATTTATTTGACCTTCATTTAAAAAAAATTGTATAGTTTTCAACAACTTTTTATTGTTTTTTCAAAAATACCTCCAACGTGAAAATCGAATTAGCCTTGTTAAATCTATGATTTTTCAAAAGTAAAGCAATTTCACTTTTTCGTCCATTTTGACCAAATTTTAATGTTGAATGTAAAAACTTAAATTTTTTACTCAAATTAGTGTTTTATTTCATAAGTAGATTAAATTCTGAAAGTTAAAGCAAAATCGACATACATAGTAGGAGAAGCAATATCTGGGCTGTTGTCAATCCCAATTTTTTGTGGATTCAAATAAAAATCCAGAATTTTTATTCTAACCCTCTCTGTAGTGGAATTCCCAAAAATTTAACGATAATAATCGTTGTCGTTATCAGTCATTGTGCGTGCCACGATTATAGAAAATGGCAGTTTTCGCTAACTAACGATATCGAAAATCGACGTTAACGCGTTTAGGAATTTTACTACTATTCACACCTCCACAATATAACTTAAAGATTACAAGGGGTGGAAGGAACTCAGAAAGTTTTACCGAAATAGTTCCCAAAAAACTCAACGAAATGTAAAAAAAAATGTGTAATAGAAGCATTCAAGATAACACTGACGGTAAATCTTCATCTTTTAAAAAGACGAAAATAAACGCCGAGACCCGTAAAATAAATTTTGGTAGTTTAATTTAGTGGCATACTCAGTTTTTCCAAATTAGATAAAAATACCAAGTTATTCAGATTTTTGATATTTGACTTTCATTTAAAAAAATGTGAATGTTTTTAACAATTAATTTTTATGGTCTTATAAAATAAAATGCCTCCAATGTAGAAAGCGAATTAGCCTTGATGAATCTATGTTTTTTCAAAAGTTAAGCAATTTCGCTTTTTCTTCCATTAAAAACCAAATTTTAATGTTGAATGTAAAAACATAAAAAAAATCTTTAACTTTTTTTACTCAAATTAGTGTTTTATTTCAGAAGTAGATTAAATTCTGAAAGTTAAAGCAAAGTCGAAGGTGGTCAAAGTTTTTGGTATCCAAATTGGTCTAAAAGTGACTTAATTTCAATAGAAAATATCCCGAGATTGTGATCTGATTGCAAAAACTGAGTATGCCACTGAATTCTACGACCAAAAAATAAGTTGGCGTGTCTCGGCATTTTCGTGTGTCTTTTTGACGTCCCTACAGTACTTATTCGGTCATATTCGATACAAAAACGAAACACTTCCGTATATGAGTTAACCCAAACTATTGCATGGATTATATCAGTGCAAAGTATGTATTTCTCTGATTATGCCAACTGTGAAGAGGATTCCGACGATTTCGTTGCAATTGACTGAAAAGCGGTTGTATCAAGATGATCTACCACAGTAAAAATCTCAACAAAACCTTCATGAAAACGAATCTCAACAAAACATACCAACAGAAGGTGATGAAAATGAGGATGATGACCTTTAGTTACATAATTCTTTAAATATGCAAGACGTACCATTAAATAATAATGCAGCAACATACTTTGCAGGATATGAAGTCCACAAAAATTGGAAAATATCTAAAAAACTGTAAAAAGTGCACTAAAGCCATCGCGCACATCGGAGCAGAAAAATGTTCAAGCTCAGAATGGCTCTTGCATTTCAAAAACTTTCAATTTTCAGGTTTTGGTTCCCTACATCAGCAAACCAATTCTTTTTATGATAATATAAAAACATTAATAAAAATATGTTGATTTTATATGATTTAAATACAAATTCTAAATGTTTGAAAGTTTTAATCATACTTGATTTTAAATACAAATTCTAGTTGTTTGATAGTTTAAAATCGTTTATTGAGCTTAAGGTCAAAGTTAAAACAATTAATTGCACTAACGAATCTTTGCAATGAAACAACAACAAAGTTCTTTCGATATGAAAAGGAAAAAATCACTAGCTGATTTTATTGCAATTTCGGCCGGCTAAAGGCTTCATCAGAAATCTTTGTGATACCCGTGCAAGCGCACACTAGCGCACTGCACCACAGAGGCGATGAGATTTAAAGTGTCAATTTCTCAGTTTTTCTCCCATTTCACATGCTCACATTTGTTGTTGTATTTTTGCTTTACTTTATGGTCCAGTTAGCCTCGCATGGCACAGCAGTGCATGCAACGCAGTGAAGCAGCCAGCACACAGCCAAATAAATGGCGATTATGCAACTCACATACTCACATAGTCAAAATAACACAATAAAAAAAAAGAATACAACGATTTTATTTTAATAATTTAACCGCACTTGGTCAAACAGTTTACAACTTCACATCTGTTTTGCTAAAACGTCAAATGCATAGAAGAATACACAGAAATCAAAATGAATAGATCTTCTATGTTTATCTATGTAGTCAGATATGTTTTTCTTTTTTTATCTGAGCATTGCCATGAGTTGCCATGTTGTGCATAACCAGATACACACAAATAACAGTAAACAGATTTCGATGTGACGCTTGTTAAGCCATGCACTGCTATGCCATGCGAGGCTAACTGGACCATTAGTCTTTATGCTTATGTTATTATATGGAGTCCAACAGTCTGCTGGAAATCTTCCAACAACAAAGCATGGTTACTGAAGTTGTTTTTAGATTTTGGCTGATATATTTTCAGCTGTTTCTGTTTTTGGTCGTGCTCTACCATTTGACTAAAGTTTTTTCTAAATGACCTTGTTATTTATTATGTTGATTTTATATGATTTAAATACAAATTCTTAATTTAAATTCTGATTTTAAATTTAAATAAATTTAAAATCAAGTATGATTTAAACTATCAAACATTTAGAATTTGAACAATTTAATTTCTTAAATCAATTTTTAATAATTGCCCATACCTCGTAGCAAGTTTTTTATATTTTTATCCTATTCTCAACCCCTATTTACTTTTACATAAGAAACATGTTTTCAAAATATGGTACCTTTATTATTAATATTAATTAAACATTAATTTATATAGCGCTACACGTAAGAAAAAAGGTTTTTCGTTAATAAAAAAAATATATATATATATGATCAACAAAAGTTATATGTAAAAGTTGTTGATAATAAAAATATCTACAATTTTGTGTTTGAACTTTTTTTTATTTAATAGTTCAAACTTTAAGAGGGAACTTTAGTTCCCAAATTTTTTTAACAAAAAAATTATTTTTGTGCTAACTTTGGGTCAAAATTAAAGTATTAAAAAAAAGACCATCAAATTGATTATGAGGAAAGGATTTCATGGGGTGAAAACCTTCAAACTCATCATCTGGAAGACTTTCAAATGGCTGCGGAGTGGCACTTTTTCCCAACCTCTCACGGACAGGGACCCTGTGATGGAATCGATGAAGCTTTAAAACGACTTGCTGCCAGAGCGAGTCTTCAAAAAGTGAATGATCCTATTAGGACACCAAGATAAATATTCAATTGGGCAACAGAATCACTATCAAATATAAAAAAACGCCTGTAAAAATCTTTATGTGAAGCACACTACATATATTTAGAAGTTGCAATTTTACAAACCAAATACATATACCAATAATAAGTAATGAAACCAAAATAAATATTTATTTATCTAATAAAACAATGTTCTATCATTTATTCATTTATACTTTTTTCACGGCATTGATTGCTTATAAATATTATTTGTAAAGAAAAGAATAATAATTACTTATATTATTAAAAGAAACGACATGAGGCAAAAAAATGTGGCAAATAAATTTCAAAAAGGTGATTTTTAACATTTTTTTTTAAAATTTATTTGAAAAGTTTAAGGTTATAACGAAAAATAGTTAAGACAAAATTGTAGATATTTTTATTACCAACAACTTTTACATTTAACTTTTGTTGATCCGAGCTATATTTTTTTATTCCGTTTTTTTCATGTGTTACGCTATATATTTTAATGTTTTAATATAGTAATAATACAGGTACCATATTTTGAAAATATGTTCTTTATGTAAAATTTAACGGAAAATACGATAAATATATAAAAAACTTGCTACGAGGTGGGGGCAATTGAAGCATAATCGCTAATAATGTTGTAAACGACATTTTTTAGTGTTTTTTTTTTGCGAATACCTGTTAGAATCACTCTATTATATTATATACAACTAACTGACTAAGCAGTTGAGCATTTTGGGGTATTTTTATCGCATGCCAAAAAAAAATTAATAAAAATTAATAAAAGTGCTTGTAAAATGAATAAATGTGAACAATTACAATTTTGTCGCTTACAACGTTATTCGCAAGAACGCTTCAATTGTTAAAAATTTATTCAAACTATTTAAATTTTAACAACAATATAACTTTTGCTAATAAGTTTTTTTTTAAATATTTGTTTTTTCTTAATATTCAGTTCTTTGGCCTTAAAATGAAAAAAGAAATAAGTTTGTAGCTCAAATAGAACCGAAGTTATACATTTTTAAAAATGAGTCTCCAAGCCAAAAAACTAGCTTTTCTGAAATTATCGATCAATTGTTTTATCGAAAGTATGCGAACAAAAAAATCCTCGGACACGTATCTCTTATTTTTCGATATAGAATCCGTGAAAAAAATTTCAGCCAAATCGAAGATGTGTCGGTCAATTTTCATCCAAATCCGTACGATTTTACCCAGATGTAAAATATATAAAAGAAAAAAATTATTGCAAATGCCGAAAATGATTTAAACACACTCGTATAGTTGAATGTTTATGAAGAGTGTATTGAACACAAAACAAATAATTGTTTTTGCCTAGCTCGTTTTGATGCGAAAAAATTGTCGGTAGTTAATTGAAAAAGTCGTGCAAAATGATAGGCTTGGTATTTAAGGCAATTTATGCAAAAAAAAAAAAAACAGAATTAACTGGATGCAATACGTGTGTACAGGGCCTCCGAGAGGGGCAACGGGGAGTTTCCCCCTGGGCTGGAGTCTGAAGGGGGCCCGAATTGGCGGGAAAGTAAAGTAACGAAAAGCTGATTTGTTGTTGAGGGATAGAAGTGGTGTTTGTTTTCATGAGAGGTATTATTTTTCATATTTTCAACCTTACTTTGTATCGACGATGTCAAATTATAATAATGATATTCACTACATTTGTTAAGTCCTCCTAACTTCCTAAAATTAACAAATTTGTTAAGTCCTGCAAAAATTTTGTACGGGAAAAGACATTGAGTGTAGTGATAAATCGTTTTGGGAATGAGTTCTAACAAGTGCAAAATTATTTTTTAATTGCAGCTTCATGTCTAAAACCTGCCCTTTATTAATAAAAATATACAAATTTTGTAACGGAGTTGGTAGAGATTTAAAACATTTCAAAGGTTCTGAGTAGCAAATGTATCAAAGGTGTTAACGCATTGCAATCAGTGATGCCACTAAATTTTTGAAAAAATCCCTACCGCATTTCATGAAAATCCCTACTTTTCCCTATGCAAACATAATTTTTCCCTACAAGTTTCCCTACATATTTATTTCATACATCTAAATGAAACACAAAAAGTTTGTTGCAAACAAAAAAATAGCATGTACGTATGCCTTAAAATGTTTATTTTATATTATATTTCACATCGATTAATCCATAAAATTGTATTGTACGTACTCAAAAAAACAATAAAAAATTAACATAAGTATATGTAGACTAGTTAACATCGATAAATCCATATAATTGAATTGTACACAAAAAACAAAATAAATATATGTTGACTAGTTAACATTGATAAATCCATATCATGGTATTAAACATAAATAAAAAAAATACCAAAACATAATATATAAGTTTTCCACAGCAAAGCTATTTTTCGGAGGTTTTTCAAAAAATTTTTCAATCGATTTTTAATTTTTAATGGAAACTACGTTTTTTTTATGTGATTTGCTTTGCGAATGCTTCAGGAGGTCCGATTTTCCACAGCTTAAAATCTTGTCACAAGCTGCACACTTACACTTGAAAGCATCCGTTTCAATTTTTTCGAGCCATCCGTTGAATTCATCGATCTCCAGCCAGCTTTTATTAAATTTTTGTTTTTTGTACTTCACACGTCGCTTCACAGCACCCGTTTCAGAAGAAATGGAATCGGAAGAATTACTCATTTTTCTAAAAACAATTTTATTGAAAATTTGTTTAGTAAAGTATGTATAACATAACAGAAGCAACTTACGGTTTTTACTCCTTTATTCAGACTCTGATTTTGTGAATTTAAATAAAAAATTAAGCGGTAAAATTAATCTTGTTGGAGAAAATCTAAACGAAAACGCGGAAAAATTGACATCAAGTAAGCTCAGCGACAAATGGGTATGTTCAAGCACAGAACAGAATGATTATGTCAGTGGGTATGTTTAAGCATATATGAAGACTTAACTTGCTCAGGTTTTTCACACTGAAAGAATTTCAACTCAATTAAAGAAATTATATGCGAATATAAATACACATTTTTTGAGAAATATAGAGAGAAATTTAAAATTTTAAAAATTCCCTACATATGAGCATATATTGGAAATCTGTCCTTTTTCCCCTACATCTCAAAACTAAGGATAAATTTCTTGACATGTAGCCTCTTTTCCCTACTAGTGGCATCACTGATTGCAATATAAAAATTAAAATACATTTTTGCTTACACGAGTTATTAAGAGCACAGATCTATTGCTGCATTGAAAGTTGTCAAACTAACATTTGCAAATATCTTAGCAGGTGCATTCATATAAACAGCTTCTAACTTTAACAATTTCATTTCGATCAAAAACAAAAGTTAAAAAATTACTTATTTTTTCGATCGAAAATATGAGTTAAAATTTGATTTTAATTTTTTTGATCAAAAATAAAGTTTACATTTTACTTTTATTTTTTCCATCAAAAATAACAGTTAAAATTTAAATTTTATTTTTTCGATCAAAAATAAAAGTTAAATTTTAACTATTAAAAAAAAGTTAAAAATAACAGTTAAAATTTAAATTTGATCGGAAAAATAAAAGTAAAATGTTAACTTTTATTTTTGATAAAAAAAAATTAAAATCAACTGTTAACTTATATTTTTGATCGAAAAAATAAGTAATTTTTAACTTTTGTTTTTAATCGAAATGAAATCAATCAAAAAATAACGATTATTTGTTGAGTTTTTTGAAAAAAATCATAACCGTTAAGGTTATGAAAGTTAATAAAATAAAATTTAACTTTTGTTTTTCCGATCAAAAGTAGAGATTAAAAATATCACAGATCAATTTTTTATTAACTACTAAAATAGTTTAAATTTTCAAACCAATTGACAGAGTACATTTTTTATTCTTTTACACCCATATTAGTAACATTTTTGCACAGAGATAAAAACATTGCTATCGATCTTCATATCGTTGCATTGCATCGCTTAATTGCTTATCATTGCACATTCTGTTTTCATTTATTTCGCAAACGACTGGAACAGCAACTGCAAGCAGATGATATAGGAATTAAAATATGACCTTTAATTTTGATCGAAAAAATAAAAGTCAAATTTTAACTGTTATTTTTGATCGAAAAAATAAAAGTTAAATTTTAACTTTTAAATTTGATCAAAAAATTAAAGTAAAATTTTAACTTTTATTTTTGATCAAACAAATAGAAGCCAAATTTTAACTTATATTTTTTTAACAAAAAAAAATTCAAATTTTAACTTTTATATTTGATTACAAAAATAAAAACCAAAGTTTAACTTTTATTTTTGATCGAAATAAAATTGGTAAAAACATAACGATTGTTCATTGTCTTTTTAAAAAAATCAGAAAAATTAAAATCATTAAATATTATTTTTCCTTAGCTAACAAGCATCACATTGCTATATTCAAATATCGAATAGACTTCCTCTTTCCATTTGACTTTTTGAATGGAAATTTTCAAAATAACTGTTATTTTCGGACCCTGAAGCAGGACTTAACAAATTTTAATGAATGCCCTTAGTGAAACTTTTTCGTGGCTTGGGAGCTTTTGAATTTAATACGTTGATACCTTTGTTCTAAGGTGTATACTTTTGGAAACATTTTTGACTGGCATGGATACCATTTTTATATATGTAGCGGCAACACTGTATATGAGTACTTTCAATCATCAGCAGAAATACCCAGTAGAAAATATGTCTAATAGTATACAACATAGAAAAAAGCATGGTCGTTTTTCAGTGCATATCTGGGCAAACATTGTGCTGCTATGTTATGTTATATTATGTTATGTTATGTAAAAGAACATTGAATATCGAATTGCTGAATTTTGCCAAATATAAATAACCCAAATTCGTATTTTTTTAAAATAAACATAAAAAATCCTTTAAAATATTTCGTTGCTATGATAATAATGTGTGTTATCCTAACTTAAACTGTAGCTCGGTACTGTAACTTTTCTCACGGCAGTTCTCACCAGATTTTCTCCCTTTGACGGCATTGTGACTAATAAAATGAGAAAAATCAGTGACTCGTCTCGCTTGTTTTAATTCTACTTTTGAAGGAATTCTATAGACGAAGTGTTTCAGAAAACTAAAATAAGCGCATATGTACTACTTTAAATGTACAACTACATGAATAAGATTTATTCCATGATAAGATTTGTATAATTGCATTACGCAACCGCATTAAAAGAATACTCGGATCGCAATATGTAGATAAGGTTTGTGGATTTAATATTAACATCACTAAGTGTCAAATTGCTTACCATAAAAACAAGTGATTGTCAGCATAAATAGCATAAACATGTGGGCCAGTCTGCACAGGTTGATCAGATACTGGTCGCTCGACCATTTAAAAATTTTCATATTTTTACCATAAATTTCTAAATGTTCTGGCCTCTCAGAAGTGCTTTTAAAAAAAAAATTTGTTGTATTTTCAAAATGGCGGCCATATTTGTCATGTAACCTCGAGCGATTTTCGTGTTTTTTAGAGTTTGCGGAATATCATTTCTCAGCTCCTATTAAACATATAGTAATAAATCAAAAAGCATTTTATTAAGTACACCTCGGACTATTATTTTTCATAAAAAAAAAATTGAGTTGTTATTTAATTTTAAAAAAATCGTTAAAGCTTACCAAAAAAATTTTAATTTTTGGTAAAATGTTTTTTTATAGAAGAAAGTTAGTGTTAGACTTTTTTTTTAGGTACATTTTAACTAAGTGTTTACATATACATAAATTTTTTCAACTGGCTAGATCATTAACTTTTTGGGTTACATCGCTTTGAAAAATGAGAAATCTCAAATTTACCCCAACTGTGGGATCAGAAATGGTTATTCAATGGGCACGGGTGAAAAACTTCGAAATTAATTGTGAAAAACCACATAGTTAGAAGATTATTAGGATATAAAAATGAAGATGGTTTTAGGGTTCGTTTAAATGATATAGAATTTCGAAGTTCGTGAATTTTACTACATGAGGTATGAGTATTCTTAAATGTTGTTTGATCTTGTTTTCATATATAACGGGGCTAAATGTTAAAAAACCAATTTATTTTTATGGAACTAATAATAAAAGCTTTATAATATAAATAAATTGTAATTCAAATATACTTTTTACATAAGCCATAACGGACTACCTTTACATCAAACCTAAGATATCACATTACGATTTAAAAAAAACAGATTATTTATTCGATTTAAAAAAACCAGCATCATGATGATTTTGCATTCACATGTTAATTTTTGATGAGAACGCTACTTACTGAAGAGATTAAACTATTATTAAATTAATTGATTTATCGCGATGAATAGTGTGTGCTTCATTGGGACTTTCAAAAATGAACAATGTCATAAAAATGTGTATGGATTAGTGAAAAGTGAGATAAAGGATATAAACACATTTAGTGATAAAGATCGAAAACTACTTACATACCGAGTTTCAAGTGATGTTACTTCTGTATGTGATTATTCTATACAAAAGTATATACATAAATATCATCATATTTACTGCAGAGTTTGCTGTGACCCCTTTAAAGTCAATAAAAAAGTGGAGGATACAGGGTTCAAGAAATTCTTATAGAACATTTGTATAGACAAAGACAAATTAATTGTGGTGTCGGTCTCATTCCCGGTAAATCTCTTCGTAAAAATTGTTTTCGGAAAGTTTTCTCAACATATTCAGTATGTTCTATTTTGGAGGTTTCACCAGCATCCAAAATTCAAAGACTGAGTGCTGAAAAAAAGAGTTTCAGCCTTAAACTCAAAAATGATTAAAATAACAAAAGCTGTTAACAGAAACCTCGAACTGACCTTCCACGAGGGTATATATCAGAGAACAAGAATATTTCGAATTCAGTGCAGGAATTCGATGAACTGATTGGAAAGCTAAAGGAAAAATGTGCAGTTGCGGAGAAGTCAGATCAAGTCAAAATAATAAGTTTGCTTCCAGATTCATGGTCGTATCAAAAAAATTTTTCGGAATTCAATGTGTCTGAGCGCCTAGTTAGAATTAAAAACGATTTGATGAAAGACCATACTTCCAAACCAGAAAGAAAACAAGCATTCCGTTTCCAGCCGAGACAGTGTCAATTGTGCAAAATTTCTATGAAAGTGATGAAAACAGTCGCATATGCCCAGAAATGAAGGATTACTTGTCTGTCAAAATCAACGACAAAAAGTTCAGAAACAGAAGCGGGTAGTCCTTTGCAATTTAAACGAACTTTTCGTTGAATTCAAAATGCAATATCCACATTGCTAGATTGGACGGACAAAATTTATAGATTTGAGACCAAAATGGTGTGTCATTGACGGAACTGCGGGTAGCCACTGTGTCTGTGTTTGCCGTTACCATCAAAAAGCAAAGCTTATGGTTGATAGAATAAACCTAAACTTCAAGGACCTCCTGAGTAAGCTTGTGTGTGACATTAATAATGACAACTGTATGATGGACAAATGTGATCAATGTACAGGATAAGAATCCCTGCGAGAGTTTTTCAACCATTTGGAACAAAATGAAACCATCTCAGACGACATCACTTACAAGCAATGGACGATGACTGATCGCCCTGATATTATACCTGTTATTCAAAACAAAAAAGATTTTTTTTCAATCGCTTATTGTCAAACTCATCCAATTGACGTCACACCATTTTATATCTAATACTCAATCTCAGTTCCAAAGAGAAAAAAGGAAAACCTGAACATAGATGAGTGCATTATCTTTGCAGATTTCGCTGAAAACTTTAATTTCGTTATCCAAGATGAGATACAAATCTACCACTGGGAAAACTGCCAAGGAACTTTGCACCCGTTTGTTTACTATTATAAAAAAAATGATTCTCTACAGAGTCAATGTGTGTGCATCATTTAGAACACAGTACAAAAGCAGTTTACACTTTTCAAACTTATTTAAAAAAGCACATTATCAATGCAAGCAAAATATCAAAGGAATAGACTACGTATATGTTAACAAAGATGATATTATCAATAAAAAGGATAAAATTTTGGATCTCACCGAAAAGAGTCAACGAATTCCAGGAACACGGAAACTCCACCGCTTCGGTCCAGTTTCGGATACGAAAATGCGATGCTTCATCACGTCTTCATCCGATAACGGGACAAAAAGTAAAAAAATCTATTTACAATTAGTAGCGAAGGTAGGCCGTTATGGATTATGTAAAAAGTATATTTGAATTACAATTTTTTTTTATTAATTCTGTAACGCTTTTATTATAAGTTCCATAAAAATAAATTTATTTTTTAGCATTTATGATCGAGCCAGTTGAAAAAATTTATATATAAACCCTTCGTTAAAATGTATCTAAAAAAAAGTCTGCCACTTTCTATTAAAAAAAAATTTTCAAAGTTACCAAAAATTAAAATTTTTTTTGGTAAACTTTAACGATTTTTTTAAATTAACTAACATCTCAATTACTTTTTTTATGCAAAATAATAGCCCAAGGTGTACTTAATAAAATGCTTTTAGATTTATTACTATATGTTTAATAGGAGCTGAGAAATGATCATCACCACAAACTCTAAGAAAAACGAAAATCGCTCGAGGTTGTATGACAAATATGGCCGCCATTTTGAAAATACAACAAAAACATTTTTTAAAAGCTTTTCTGAGATGCCAGAACATTTAGAAATTTATGGTAAATTTGTTATTTTGTGGTCAAATCCTGCGGACTGACCTATGTATATTTGTGCCATATTCACATATTAAGCACAAATAATATTTGTGCCATATTCATAAATTAAACACAAATAATATTTGTATTTGTTTTTTATTTGTTATTTATAGAATAACCGTATGCAATTTCTCACAAAGTTTTCTGTCAGTAGTTGCAATTTCATATAATCATTTTCACTTGTGTTTCTTTTTTATCACTGACCACTATTTACTCGCTTATCAGTAACACAAACACTAGTTTTCGCAAAAGTGAGTATTTTGAAATGAAACTATGTGGCGGCAGTAAAAGCGACTATTTGTCGGAAGAGTTACAGAACTGAGCTACTGGTATATTCGATTCTCCAGAATTTTTTTCTTTATAAATTTTAACACTAACCGTAGAGCAGTAGATACATCAATTTGATTTATTTTCCATTAAGTAGAAGAAATTATATGTACCACTTTTATCGATATCTTTAAAATATTTCAATGATATTTTAATGATAATGATTAAAGCTGTAGTAGCTGAACTCTATTGTTATTGCATGACGGCCATTCCAAGCCTAATGCAAGTATAGGTTGAACTCACATCTATTAATTTGCCTGAAATTTTGGGTATAAGTTCTTATTGAAATTAATTCTAAGAATTGAAGTTAGTTAATTTTTTTTATGGCCCTTTATTGCGAAGTTATGGAGATGCCAATTTTGTCCAAAAGAAAAAGTCATGAAAATGGGGTCAATAAAACGTATCTTTGTTGTTTATTATCCGATTTTCATGAGTAAGGTACCGCTGAAAAGGTATTTTAGTTAAAATTTTGAAAAATTTGTGTTATATTATTTCCGTTTACCAGGGTTGCCAACTCTTACTACAAAGATATCATTTCCTCATATTTTATAAAGAGCATCTTTTTTAAAATTTATTACACCTTATCGTTCATAACTTCCAAGCCGTTAGAGATATTAAGTCGATAAATTCAACAAAATTAATTGTATAATTGATGTTCATAATTTGTTTATAGAATGTTATGACCTTGGAAGTGTCCTTGAACCTTTAATTTACAAAAAAACAAATTTTTTATTATTTATTTTTCTCCACACTAATTTGTAAAATAGTGCAAAAAATTTTATTGCCATCTAAAATGTACAATTTTAACCAATATTGAGTTAAAATTTATTTCAGTCAACCTGAAAACAAAAAAGGTTTAGGTCAACCTGAAATCACAAACGATTTATCGAAAGTGGTTTATCTTTATCTTAGACACAAACCGAAGCTTTTTTCACCACTTGCTCTAAAACTTCTTTAACTGACAGGTGCTTTCTGTCAAATCACTTAATTGTTTTGATTTATTAGATTTGTTGAAAGTCAAAGCATTAAGAATTAATTTGGTTGTTTACAATTAATTGTTTGTGAAAATGCCGATATATAAATGTTGCAATTTATTTAAAAAATATAACCATAATGTGCGCGGCCCTGAAAAATTGCGCAATTTAACTCAAAATATGGTTGAATATGCAAGATATTTTAATATAAATGCAGTGGCCGGAGAAATTATAATTTGTTCGACTTGCCGTCTAGAACTCACAAAACAAGGAATTGAAAAGCGGACAGAATTTTTATGACTTAATACCGACCCAATCACAATGAACTTAGCAATCAATGATATTGATAGTGAAGAATTTGATGTTGGAAGTGTAATTTGCGACAAGGCTGATGACTTAATTGACAAGGAAGAGTTTGTTCGTCAGCTGAATAAGTTGCTTCCAAAAATCGGAGTCCAAGAAATTGATAACCGCAAAATTGGTAGATCACTGTCATACTGCCGTAATAAAATTGACTTCATCTCGACAAATTTGGCTCAAACAATTTTTGGTTTAGCTCCATCTGCTCTACATGAAGCAATCTCCGAAAAATCTGACACGGAGGAAATGCTGCAACAACTGATAGCAAAATTCGCAGAAACTAAGGTAATGTGGAACAAAACTTACTCGATAATGTTATGTATAAATAATGGGTCCATCAAAGTGATAAGAATTGATTTTTGAAAATAGTTCTTAATTAAAATAATACTAATTATTTTTTTATTTAGGAAAAACTATTTTGGAGAACATCAGAAAGGCAGCCGATGTTTTTATATGCGAATTCAGTAAACAAGTAGATGTACTAATTCTACATGATTTTATCGCAAAAAACAAGCGGAATATCTTAAGATGCGGAGGGAAGAATTACTGTCAGGTGAATTCGTAGTTATGCGATTTTTCAGAAAATTACACTTTCGTAATTCAGGTAGTAAAAACTTTTAATTCGATATTGTTGTATATTTTTCCAAAGTTCTTTATTTTTTCAACTTCAAACAGAATGCTGTGCAATCTCACTATTGTTCCAATGATCAATGCACCATCCATCCATTCGCCATTTATTTCAAAGATGGCAGCAATGAATTACAACATAATAATTGATAAGCCTTATAATAATTGCTGCGAGTTTAAATCATAATTTTAATTCCGTATTTCAATTTCAACAGGAGTTGATATTTTTCTTAAGAAATCATTTTGAAGTCATACACAAAATTCGAAAGAGTTCTATGAAAACTTTGGGCAGGAATCGTTATTAAAGTTTAAAAACGTTCAGACTACATATAATGAGTACACAAAAGTTCCACAGTTTTATTCCAATCAACGATAAGGAAATCAGAGGTCTACAATATTCAACTTCAAAAGAACATAGAATATTTCAATTAATCAAAAAATAGAATTAAGTAACAGAAGTTTTTACTGTTCTCTCTAACATAAACGTCGCACCTTCTTTGTTTTTAGTACGATTCCTTTTCAGTTCAAACTTCAAAACAGAGTCAGATGATTAGCCGTTTGGCAAAGAAGAAATTAAATGGTTTAAATTGTTGGCTTCGAGGGCAAATAAAACATATTTTGGGACGCTCCCTCTATTGTTGCAACTCTTTTGTTTTAAGGTTGATTGAAATAAATTTAGCTCAAAAATTATTAAAATGTTACGACCTTTTCGATGGCAATAACATTTTTTTACACTATCTTACAAATAATTTTGGAGAAAATTAAAAAAATAAGAAATTAGTTTTTTTAAATTAAAGGTTCAAGGGCACGTCCAAGGTCATTACTTTTTATAAAAAGAAATATGAACAATTAGACAGTTAATTTTGTTGAATATATCGACTTAATATCTCCAACGGTTTGGAAGTTATGAACGATAAGGTGTAATGTATAATTCAAAAAGTTTCACTAAAATACCTTTTCAACGGTACCTTACTCATGAAAAGCGGATAATAAACAACAAAGATACGTTTTATTGAAAATTACCCCATTTTCATGATGTTTTCATTTGGACAAAATTGGCATCTCCATAACTTCGCAACGAAGGGCTTTTAAAAAAAATTAACTAACTTCAATTCTTATAATTTCAATACGAACTTATTGCCAAAATTTCAGGCAAATCAAAAGGTATGAGTTTAATTTTTCGAAAAAAAAACTTGCATTAGGCCTGGAATGGCCGATGATCCTTACTGAATTAAACATTAAAATCGTATGTTTTATCAATTATATTAAGCAAGGTGTAATTTTTTAAAAATTTTCGAGATAAGCATATAACTTTAAATTGATCCTTTTATGGAAGACCAATGCTTCAGTCACAATTTGTGATCTTTTTTTTTTGTTTAATAGTTTAGGGGATAAGGGGTCGTATATGGAGCTACCTTGGAAGGAATCACTCTCATTCAGTCGTCTTTTTCTGCTAAAGTCTTTTCTTCAGACAAGCTTTCTTGATGGAATTCGATGTAAGTAATGAGTCTTTACAAAATATATTATACTAGCAAATACCCGATGCTTCGCCTGCGATAAAAATATTAAACACCATGTAAAATTTTAAAATTTAAAATGAAAATATTTAGTTTTATTAAAACAAATTCAAAATATAAAAATTATTGTGTTTGTTTTGTTTAATTATAAAAAAATGGTACATATTAAGAAATTACTTTATTTAATTTGAATAACTTATTTAAACGGCAATTGTTATGATGACATAAATTTACCTGGATTTCTTTTTTTTTTACTTTTGAAAAAGTCCTGCATAACAGCGTTAGAATAAAATTTGGGTAACAAATTTCAAAAAATTTTTAATCAAAAATGTAATTTTTTACATATATTCTGAAAATAAACTAACAACAATTCTTCTTAAATTTTTTAAAAACAACCGTTGATTTCAACCATTTTCAAATTGATTTTCATACAATTTTCTTTGTTTGAAAGTTCAATTAAGTAAATTGGGAAAATGAGAAAAGGTTTACCGTTACCTCACCAATGCAATGTTTTATATTGTTTTCAAAAAACCTCTAAAATATCCAACTTGTACTCAACAATAGGCCAAGAGTTGCTTTTGTTGTACATATTTTTTTTAATTTTAATTTTTTTTTAATTTTTATTTTCCTTATTCATTCATATAACATAATTTACCTGCAAAAATGGTTCTATTTTGACACAACCAGTTTCTATCATTAAAAATCATGGGCCACCTACCCCCTTATGATTTTTTGATGAAAACTAATTTGCTTAAAATTTTGTTATATTTTTTGCAATGTGCTACAGCTTAAAAACTAATTTATGTGGAAAAAATTTTCAAATATAGCTAAAAAAATAATTCTGTGAAAATTATTTCAAATATTTCAAACTATTCCTAAAGTTATATACATAAATCTATGTTTTAATCTATTTCCTTATCTATATATTCATAGTTTACGTTATAGTTATAGTAGAATTTATCCTCACCCAATTCAATGAATTTTTTATGATCGTTTCGTGAATTTGTAGAAGTGTAAATTGACCTTCGAACAAAACACATGCTAGACGTTTCCGTTTAAAACATCAATGCATGACGATCAGAATTTTCTGATATATATAGCATTCTTATTGATGTATAGTATTGCCCGGCAGCCGTTGTCCTACCGCATACCACCTTACTGCTATATACGAATTTTCATGCTGTTCGGAAAAAAATTTTAAATATTCGCCATTTTTAGTACAGTTGGCGAAGGTATCCGTATGAACTAAATTATCCAATTTAAGTCTAATACAGCCAAAACCGTTCGAAGTATAACATTTTTGATTACTTCCGGGCGGTAATGGGGGTGTGGCAAAATTTTTTCACTTAAACCATCTCATACTCAAAACAATGGAATGTCAGAATTTCAGCTCAATTGAGCTTAAACCTAGTGCACTTTGCTTTACTCCAAGCTTATCCCCAAAAAGTGGACTTAACTTAAGTGGGTCATGCCCACTTTTAGTTAAGTTAGCGAAAGTAACCATACAACGTAGATTACCAAATTCTAGTCTCATACGACCGAAATCGTCTGAAATTTAGCATTTTTTGCAAAAAGTGGGC
This sequence comes from Dichetophora obliterata, assembly GCA_963920525.1. Taxonomy (NCBI): domain Eukaryota; kingdom Metazoa; phylum Arthropoda; class Insecta; order Diptera; family Sciomyzidae; genus Dichetophora; species Dichetophora obliterata. The sequence goes on along the minus strand of OY986437.1, from coordinate 128,037,419 downwards.
ATGGATAGTAGACATGGCAAATCTAACATAGCATATTACGATAAAGTTGGAATAACAAATCGTTTGATAACTATATCGTGTTAACCCGTTCAGTGGTTCTTGCGTGATTGTCAAACGTCCGTGCAGTGTCACAACGCTTTTATATATTCGTATAGATAGACTATGCTGATAATTAATGCTGATAACAAAATTCTGGCAACTCCCCTCAAAAAATTAACAAAGAAAATTAATTAACACTGTATGAAAGCAAGAATCTCCCTGAAAGTAAAGCTGGATTCACTGATCACCTTCAGCATGTTTTGAAAGTTTTTTTCATGTGAAGTTTTCGCTTAGGCTGTTGTTACGGTGGTCGTCATATGATCCCTGGTCATGACACTTTTTACTCTCTTTTTTTCGTTTGATGAGCTGTGTGACGAAAGTATGTTATGCTGGTGGTCATATGATGCCTAAGAACCAGTACACTTTTTGCTACTTTCAGTATTTTTTCAACCGATTAGTGTTGCTATTAAGCTTTCATACATTTCGTACTAAATTACTGCTTTCATACATTTCGTACTAAAAGTTTACTATTTTCGTGCCTAAACACACATGTTGTGAATAATTCCACAACGCAACACTGTTTTGATCCCATTATTTCATATTTTTGTCGAATCCATGGTGTAAGAAATAGAGGTGTTAGTGAGTTTGACACTTTCTCACTCAAAATGATAAAATTATGTTTCCCCGCTTTTGTCAAAAACAGCTGATGGTGAATTGCAATGAAAACAAATTTGTTACAACAATTGTTAAATTCGTGACTTTCTGCAAGTTTATAAGATTTTTACTGAGATTAAAGTGAGAATGAAGTGATATAGAAAACAATAAAAAATATATGAGACGCTGTGCGTTATGCAAAAAAAAACAACGATGTGAATGCAAGACAATTTGCATGCTGGCCGAAGCTTATGTCGGCGGCACCTTCCAGCTCACGTTTCTGATAAAATGGCTAAAACATTCAATGACAAACTTGCCAAATCGGCGAAAACAACTGCAATATTTTTTTATCAACACAACATGGCACAATTAATTGCATTAAATATTTATTTACACTTAATTGGCACAATAAAAACTATAGCACATCATCTAGCAACTCAAACAAATAACACAATTTGACAACTATCAACAGTTCCGCTCTTTCGCTCACAATTTTTTGACAGAAGCAATTAAATTAATGGTGTTGTCAAAAACTCACTAACACCTCTATTTCTTACACCATGGTCGAATCATTTGGCGACCGTGGTGGTGAAAATTTACTCTCTTGCTCTCGCTCTCAAATTTTTAATTAACATTGAAACAACAACAATGCATGACCAGTGTGACCAGAGTGGAATATTATATTCCACTTTGGCATATTTTACCTTCGGGAAGCATATTTTTTTTTATAAAAATATGCAGCATAAAAAGTGGAATATTTTGCGTATTCCCATATTTTTTAAAATTAACAAAAATTGCAATGAAAAATGTCTATTTGGTTACTAAGTGGTTATTTTTGGCTATCGACATTTTATATTTTTTCATCTCTGAACCACCTTGTGAAACGCAATATAAGGAACTCGTTTTGTGGTTAACTTCTTCGTTGTCAATTTTATTGCAATTCATTTAATAACTTGTCGCAGCTTAAAAAGTGAAGTAAATTTGCTTATATGTTTGTTTGGTTGGATTTTTTATGAATTATATTACAGCAGTAAGTAATTTACTTAAGAAAACATTAGGGGTATTCACGATGTGTTGTATTTTCCCTTTTATTGTGTATTTTTGATAAATTGGATATTTGTAGCAAATTTTGTAATATAACAAAAACAAGGGCACAGTTTTCAAAATACAACCTTGTGGAAAAAAAAACGATGGAACACTATTGTATTCTGTGTAAATTTCGTTGTGTATTAGATTAGCTGATTTTAAAAGCATTTCTACTCAGCATTTAGCAAGCTACAGACTACGCTGTGAGATTATTTAATAAAAATTGATATAATTTATTCTTTCATTTCAAATTTTGTATGATTTCCTTTAGTTAAATGATGATTTTAAATTAATATTTCCAAACAGAAATTCATACCAAAATTAGCTGATTTTAAAAGTACAATATATACTTTACTGTAAATTTGATTTGATTTTAAAAATACAATATATACTTTACTGAAGGTTCGTTCACAAAGTTGTAAGTATTGTCAATTTTGCAAAAATTTATCACAAATGCACCACATCGTGAATATCCCTATTATTGCAAACAATATTTATTTCTTTTAACTATTTTTAAAAGAGGATTCAAAGCAACAAAGCAGAAAAAAGTTATTGATCAAAGTTGGGAATCTGAAGAAGATTCATCAAAATTTGTGCTTTCCTCGCATAGTTTACCATTCAGCAATGCTGAGATTGAGAAAATTTTTAGTTATATGAATCTCACTAAAAACGAAAATTCGAAATGGAATGCAAGAAAAACTCTTAAATAATTTGTTGAATGTAAAAACATGGCTACATGTTTAAAAAAAGTGTTGTAATACCTATTAAATACCAGGTAGCTTAATAAAAAAATTTAGAAATGCGAACTTCTATGATAATAATACAAGCAACAATTTAAGCATTGATCTCGAAGATATGCCTGAATTTTAATTTTGTATATTGTATATCGTTACTTAATATTCAAAAAACCGTAACAACGTTTATAATTTTTTATAGGAGAAGCCGAAAACGTTTTAAAATAGCACATATAGTAGATTGTAAAGTGATAATTTCTTCATAATTTCGTTTATTAAGTAGTCATTTTTAGGCATTTGTCCAAAAAACGGCTTTTAAATCTAAAATATGTCCCATTTAAAAACGTTTTTGGCTTCTCCTACAAAAAATTAAAAATGTTATTGGGGTTTTTATTTTTTAGGTGACAATATGTAATTCACCTATAAGTTTCTGATTTAAAAATTAAGTTTTCTCTGTAAGAAAAGTATTTGACTATTTTTAAGAGAATATAATTCTTGAAAAGACTTTTGGTAAGTATAAATCAACTGATATATGCTTTGTTTACGTTTTATTAATATAATTTATTTAATATCAACTTATGTTTTATAATTTTAAGTGCGATAGTTATCAAATAAAAAAATGCTTTTAAACTTGCTTCTGTGTTTTTTTTAAATGCATATTTAGTCTTGTTTAGATAAATAACTTTGAAATTGAAAGTGAAATATTTTTGTGGAATATAAAAATTTAAAGTGGAATATTAAGCATATTTTTTTTAACAAAAAGTATATTTATTCGAAAATCTTCTGGTCACACTGTGCATGACCATGATGAGCCCATGACCGCCACCATAACATGGGACTTAGAGAGAAAAATTTCTGCACGCTCTCAACTTGATTAGCATTATTTTAAATCACACAAAAACATGCTGAAGGTTATCAGTGAATTCATCTTAACTATACAACATGTCTGCCGTGTTATATTGAGAGAAGCTCACTCGACAAAGAGAGAAAAGCTTTGTTTGCTGTTATATTGTGCTGCTGGTTGAATATTGGCATCAAATAAAATGCGTGATTTCGCAATAATTAATGAATACATTTTTCAAAAACCTTGGTAAGCTATAACAATCTATATTATCATAGGAATCAAATAAAAAAAGAATTATCAATATCGGTTCAGCGGTTACAGAGCTTATTCTGGATAAAATTTCGTGAGTCTCCTTCTATATAATAGTATAGATATATCAAGCATGTATAGCTCGAAAATAGCAAAAACGTGAAAACCTCAATTTTTCCAATTTGCGTGCACTAAATCGATTTGGAGTTATTAACTTTTTTGAAAAGACATTCTAAGCAGTTATTTCAAACAGCGTCGATATGGAAAATAAAACAAATACCTTAAATAATATGAACGAAAAACTATATCTTCCATTAAAAAAATATGGTGTTTTTGGGCAGATTCAGAGCCTGGTGCACATCCCTAAAACTGCTTCGAGTTAAAAACCAAGAATATTTTAAATTCGTTGAAGGATAAACTTTAAGAAGCTGCCTCGATATCATGAATTCATTTGAAGGATCAATGTCAGTGCCTTCATTTAAAATTTTATTACTCCGGGACGGCTTGTGCTAGTGCAAAATTTTCAAGAACAGAGTTAGTGAAAAAAAGGTTATAGCCATTTCAATTAAAAATTTATGTAATAAGCTCCCTTTTTGTCACTTACCGTGTTTATTTTGAAATTATCCAACGAACCTTTTTTTAATTATCGACGGGGCATATGATAAATTCTCATACGATACCTTCCTCAATTATATAATTAAAATTCATTCGAAAATAAGCTAATCTAATCAAAGATTAAAATACAAGAAAACATTCACAGAAAGCACTGAATATCAACTAAAAATCCTGCTCGATAGTCTAAAATAATGGATCATCTCATCAATTCATCGGAGTCACTTCAATCGAAACTCTTATTGAAGTTAATTGCATGCATGGCAGATAACGCAGCGACATCTAAAGCTTTCAATAAATGCCTGAATGATTGACCGCATTCAGCGTAGACAACAGTTGGCAACTGTTGTGTAAAAATTCGCTGAATGGGACAAATTTGGTAGCGCTAACTAAAACTGATAAAGTAGCGAACGCCTTTTAATCGAGCGAACAAATTCTATGCTACATGAACACAACTGCTTGCTTAACTGTCAGATGCTGTTACTGACGCTGTTAAAATAATAAACGCAGAAAGGACGCAGCAAATTTAAGTGAGAAACCGTTGCAATTGAATTAAATTTACATACAAATTAAATTGAATCTAACTTCTGACGTGTAGAGTAGCAACACATTCAGAGAAAAACATTGTGAACTAAAGTAGTGCTACCATTACAGTTCAAAACAGTTGTCTGCGCTGAATGCGGCCATTGTCGGCGAGAAATCATTAACTCTTCAAGCCTTCTAGGAGCTGGAAAGGAAGTTGAAACTTAAAGTCAAAAACAATGTTTTGTTCATGCAGCCAATAATCTAACAAAAGATATGGTAGCAAAACTTGATGAGATTTTCGATGGTTTCAGTACTAACATTAAAAACATTGCTGGTTTCATGAATTCAAAAAATGCTGCATATCACCCAATAGCGGTTGATTTTTTAAACTTCCAGTCGAATAAAGGAATTGTTCTTCCAAACACGTTAAATGATGTGCAAGGACACAGATTTATGTTTTTGGTTGATATTGCTTTTCAGATTATTCAGTTGAGCGGTTTGCTGATTGAATTTGCCAACCAATATCAGAGTGTGTATAAGGATGCAGAGATCATACTTAACACTATTGACAAAGAATTCATCGATCAATTAAAATTATGTGTTGCTTTTAATTCTATTTGTGTTGAACCGATTAAAATCGTTACGGGCAGTGCAATTATTGACAATGAAAAACATTCGGAATTTAAAGATGTGCTTAAAAATATAATTGAAACTTTAACTGAAGAAGATTCAATCTTTGTTTCTCGCTTAGCTGCGGATACAACAGAGACATAGATTTTTTTCATTAAATCAAAGTTGAATTGTTCCTTGCATTTTTCGGTTCATAAATTCAAATATTCAAATGTAAGATCGACTACTTCTTTTAGATTAACAGTTCCTGAAAATTTATTTAATTCTATAGTTGATGTAAACTTTTGGCCACCAAACACAATTGTACGAAAATTTAAATTTAAAAGCAATCCAAGACCGGTAAATGTTGCGCATTTGCCGCGTCCCCGAAATAGCCCTGAATCTCATCCAAAAAACGATTAATAAAACGTCTAAATTAGAGCTTGTGTATCAAAATATCAGGGGTCTTAACTCCAACTTTCCGATATTTTCATAAACACTTTTGATTTCGAATACAACATTATAATATTTACAGAGACTTGGCTTCGCTCTAATATCTTAAATTCTGAAATAATGTGCAATAAATATCAAATTTTTCGTAAAGATCGTCATGATAAGATCGGTGGTGGTGTTTTGATAGCTGTTGAAAACTCGCTTGTATCTGAAGAATTGACAATTTTTGACACCAATGACATTGAGTTCATTTGTATTGCACTTAAATTAAATAATAGTATTATTTATGTATGTAGGTTGTGAAGGACTTCGTTTATCTGGGATCCAGCATAAACTCAACCAACGACATCAGCATTGAGATCAAACGAAGAATAACTCTTGCCAACAGGTGTTACTTTGGGCTCAGTAGGCAATTGAGAAGCAGAGCCCTCTCTCGACGAACGAAAATCACGCTCTATAAATCGCTCATCATCCCCGTTTTACTCTATGCATCACAAACCTGGACGCTGAGCAGTTCAGATGAAAAGACTTTAGAAGCATTCGAGAGAAAGATTCTTCGTAAGATCTACGGCCCAATCTGCGTCAATGGCGAGTACCGAATACGGTGGAATGATGAACTGTATGAGCTGTACGCTGACATCGACATAGTCAAGCGCATTAAAATCAAGCGGCTTCGCTGGCTTGGTCATGTTCAGAGCATGAAAGACGATGCTCCAGTGAAGAAAACATTCGAATCGGTACCCAGCGGCTGTCAACGCAGAAGAGGACGACCGCATCTTCATTGGAAAGACCAAGTAGACGACAATCTGACGAAGCTTGGAATTTCCAACTGGCGCCAGCAAGCGAAAGACAGAATTGGCTGGCGCAAATTCTTAGATGAGGCCAAGACCGACATACGGTTGTAGCGCCAACTTAGTAAGTAAGTAAGTATTATTTATGTAACCTGCTCTTACATTCCTCCTAAATGTGACTAAACAATTTATTTTAAACATTTACATGCCATCGAAAAAGTTCATAATTTGTTAAAAAATAAAGGCGTTCTTATTGTGCTGGGTGATTTTAACCTACCTTTTGTTACTTAGAGATCACCTAATGATTCTTCATTTCTTACTCATGCTTCCAATAGTGATTGGATAAATGATTTCTTAGATAAACTATCTGATCTGTGTCTTCAACAAGTCAATGATATTATAAATATAAACCACAGAACCCTAGACCTTGTATTTGTAGATAGATGCACTACTGTTAATCTTCATTGTTTGAATCCCGTATCTCTTCCAGAAGATGTACATCATCCAACTCTTGAAATAACAGTTTTACTCCCCCAAGAAAAAAAAAATGATTAAGTAACTGCTGATGCGCGAAATAAAAAAGTTTTTAATTTTAAAAAACGGACTATGTATAACTTAATTCCTTATTTCGTAGACTGATTGGTCTCCAATTTTTACTAGCGGAACATCATATTCATATTATGACGTCGAATCTTCAGTACAGTTTTTCAATGATACTCTGAAAAGGTGTTTCTAATTGTCCGTCCCAAAAAAAAGGTGGTGCGCCAATCCTTTAAATCCACCCTGGCTAACAAATGATCTAAAGGCACTTAAAAATTTAAAAAAAAAAATTTAAAAAAATTTAAAAAATATAAAATATCTGGTTCTAGTTTAGACTTTGCTTCCTATTCTTCTTGTCGTTATAGATATCAACTATTAAATAAACAATGCTGTTCTGCTTATATAATTAACATAAAATCTCAATTTAAAGATGATCCAAAACTTTTCTATAGTTTTGTTTACTCAAAACGTAAAGCCTCCAGCTTTCCAACCCCTTATGAAATTCAATCAGGAAGAATCATCTTGTGACAATGTAATTTCTAACATGTTTGCAAACTTCTTTAAATCACCTTACTCCAATATACCATTTAATAATAGCACGGTGTATCCTTTTATCCCGCCAGTTAACTCTTTGGAAACTCCTGTAATAGGCCCAAATATTGTTATGTGTTATCTTCGACAAGTAAAATCTTCTTTTACCACCGGCCCTGGTGAAATTCCAAGCTGTATTTTAAAGCAATGTGCTACAAACCTGTGTACTTCTCTAGCAAACATTTTTAATATTTCCTTGCATAGTGGTTATTTTCCTATTATGTGGAAGGATTCTAATATTATACCCCTTAATAAATCTGGCTCCGAGATAGATGTTTCTAACTATCGAGGAATTGCAAAATTAAGTGCAATCTCTACGTTATTTGAGAAAATTACAACGTGCAAAATTATAAGTTATTTGAAAAAACTCCACCTTATTGGGTTTCCGTCACATTATTAAATTGGATAAATTCGTATTTATCTAGACGTACTCAAAAGGTTTTATATAAGAATTCTCTTTCAAAAAGTATTAAGGTCACTTCTGGCGTTCCTCAGGGCAGTCATCTTGGACCGGTTTTGTTTTTACTATTCAGTAATGATCTTCCTTCGGTAATAAAACACTGTAACGTCTTATTGTACGCTGACCACGTGAAACTTTTTCTTTGTTACAAATCACCCGAAGAACGACATCTTTTACAATCTGATCTAAATAGACTTGTGGAAGACTTAAATAGAGTAAGACTAAATAGACTTAAAAAAATATAAGCAAATGACATTCTCGCGTAGATCTGCTAATAACATAAATTACATTATAAATAACACTAACTTAGAAATAGTTTCCAGTTTTCTCGATCTTGGTGTTATTATGGATCCACGTTAATATTGTGATAAATAAGGCAAGAGGAGTCCTTGGTGTCATTAAAAGATGGGCTAAAGAATTCAGTGACACCTTTACTACTAAATTATTATATACCTCTCTCGTAAAGCCAATTCTTGAATATGCATCAGTTATATGGAACCCACAATATAATGTCTACATCGACGCCATAGAATCCGTTCAAAAACAGTTTTCACTTTTTGCTTTACGTCATAGTCGTTGGAACCCCAATATTATGCTTCCATCGTATGAAATAAGCCTTAAAATTATTTTACTACCTTCCCTAAGGAGCAGAAGAATGATGCTTAATGTCACGTTTCTGTATAAATTATTTCGTGGCGGGATTAATTCGGAATATCTCATCTCAGCTCTAAATTTTAACATACCAAGGAGAGGAACTAGATATTTTCTGTTTTTCAAGTTAAGTCAGTGCAATTCTAATTACACTCTTCATGAACCTTTACGATGTATGTGCAGTGATTTCAAGGATAACTTCAACATGATTAATTTTTCTGATTCGGTAGACGTCTTAAAACGAAAATTATATTACATTTAAATAATTAAATCAATTTAACTTCATCCTATTATACCTAACGCAGTTTTATAACAATGTAATATCGGTAATGGCGACCGTAGCCTAGTGGGTAGAGTGCGTGGCCCCTAAGCTAAAGAACCGCGGTAGCCCGGGTTCAATTCCAGCTCAAACAGAAATTTTTTTTGAATTGAAATAATTTTTCTGTTCGGTCGTCACCTCCCTGCAGACAATGGCAAACCTCGGAGAGTAAAAATTGCCATGTAAAGCTTCTTGAGAACATAAGCCAGCCGTTCGGAGTCAGCATTAAACACGTTGGTCCAGTTCTCGGTCATTTGTGATCAAACATTTAATAACACGCACAACACAATTGATCAATAGAAGCTAGGTCAAAGTCCTTCCAAGGGCTGAAATGGCCAGTTTATTTATTTATTTATATAATATCGGTAATTGAGATTGTTCTGTTTCTCCTTTTTGTCTCGATATTATGTTTTATTAAGTGAGCACCATCAAATATGAATCGTTTTTAAAACTTACTTTTTAATTATTCAATATTTTAATTTTAAATCGAATTGTGATTTACGTGCTCACGTGGCTTCCTGATTTGAAATTAGTCTGAACTCACACTATCACCTAGATTGGTGTGCCAGAGTATATCTCTTTTCCACACAAGTTTATGCCTGCGTTGGCCCAAATGCATATCCAACTAATTGGGATTTTGATTTGGCGGATATGAGATTTATCTCATTTCTAATTGGCCCTTGGGTTGGACAATAGGGCGTATCGAAAAATTTAGATCGTATTCTAAGAGGTCTCAAAAGTTGCTTAGGGTGGTCAATATCTACCAAATAAAATTTAAGGATAAAATAAGGATGTCTTCCTCTCCCGTAAGGACAAAGTTGTTTTTTGAGAAAAACAGTAAAAAAACACGATCTGAAAATGCTTTGATTTTTGTCAGAAAAACTACATACGACTTAAAGTAAAAATAAATAAATAATTTAACTAACAATATCCCGCTAAACACGATGCTTTTCTAGATTTTTACCCAAAAGGTCCTGTGTGAAGGATATTCGAATCTAAAGGTACATTCGAGGTAGCACAGAACTTTTGATCCTATCTGATTGTCTAAATTTTGGCGATTTTGATTATTGTGTTGACGTTTTCCATAAATTTGACGAATTAATAATTTGCATAGTTTTCGCATATGCATTTTCTTGTTTTTGAGAAATGTAAGCTTGAATGCAATTTTTTAACTTTTTTAAAAAACTTAAGATACGGTTTTATATCTCGGGCACTAGAAGTGGTACCGAAGATAATTTCCTTAATTTAGATTCTTCATATATTTCTGAACAACACCCTGTCCAAAAGAATTAATTTATAACATCAGGTTAAGACCACGATTTTTTTTCCTATTTCGATTGCTTAAAAAAATTTTCCGTCCAGCATGAATTTTATTATTTCGTTAAAACACCTCAACTTTGAGTTTCTGAGCTTGCCATTCGATGGGTCTCAATTGACCTAACAATTGTTGTTTAGAAGTGTTTTAATGAAGTAATAACCATAAAGGAGATATGAACAAAATTGTTACATTTCATGCTTGAAGTAACGTTTTTTAATTATCAAAATAGACGTTCTTGTTGAAAAATTGTGCAGAAATTTAAAATAAATTTTGGTATAAATAGAAATGAAACGTTATTGATGCAAAAAAGTGAAGAAATCGCTAAAAGACAAAACGACACAAGTGTCTGTAAAACCGTCAATTAACAGCAAATCGGTCTGGAATTCACTCAAATTGAAGATATGATAACAATGCATATTTCTGTATATTTAACTCAAAAAAACCAAATTTTGAGTTGTGACGGTCTTGCACGAAATGAGCGATATGCAAAAAAATATGCAAATTATTAATTTACCATATTTAAGGAAAGCCTTAACACTGTAATCAATATCACCAAAATTTAGATAGTCAGAAAACAATTAAAACTTCTGTGCTATCTTGAGTGTACCTTTAGATTCGAATATCCCTCACAAAGAACCTTTTGGGTAAAAACCAAGAGTAGCATCGTGTTTGCCAAAATATTGTTAGTTAAAGTTTATATTTACTTTTGCTTTAACACATATCGCTCATTTCGTGCAAGACCGTCACAACTCAAAATTTGGGTTTTTTGAGTTAAATATACAGAAATATTCATTGTTATCATATCTTCAATTTGAGTGAATTCCAGACCGATTTGCTGTTAATTGACGGTTTTACAGACACTTGTGTCGTTTTGTCTTTTAGCGATTTCTTCACTTTTTTGTATCAATAACGTTTCATTTCTATTTATACCAAAATTTATTTTAAATTTCTGCACAATTTTTCAACAAGAACGTCTTATTACACCATAAAACGATTTTTAAATAAAAATCGAAGCAAGTAACCTAATATTTTTTGTAGTAATAAAGTACCAACTCAAAACGTGACATCTCTCTAGCTCAAAAGTATGTCATCATATTGTAGCAAAATCGTCACAACTCAAAATTAAACACTTTTTAAAATGAGTTTTTGTAGTAATAATGTCAAAACTCAAACAGACACTTGCAAAAATATTGCTCTAAAATTCACTATTGACGCAAAATGAAAAATGTATAATATTTTTGGTAGAAAATATAATGGGTAACAAATATTCTTAACAATTTTCAGTCTACCTTTACAATTAATACTCGTGATATCATTTCAAAATTTCATAAGGCTCTCCTGAAAAATACTAAATTTTGAGTTGTGCCAGTCTTGCACGAAATGAGCGATATGTAGTTTTTCTTACAAAAATTAAAGCATTTTGAGATTGTGATTTTTTACTGTTTTTCTCAAAAAACAACTTTGTCCTTGCGGGAGAGGAAGATATCCTTATTTTTTTCTGAAATTTTGTTTGGGAGATCCTGACCACCCAGTCTTAGAATATGAAATTCGAAAAAAAATTGTAATTCGATACGCCCTATTGGATAATGGCCGCAAACCAGTTAAAATGACTATAGTGTTTTGGATTGTTTTTGAAACCAGGATTGTTTTTCGAGTACCATAAATTGATAATCACTATAATTTAATTCGATGTTGCTTTTTTATATGGAATTATATATACTTAGTTACGCGTTTGATATATCTGAAATTTTTAAATTCCGCTGAAAAGCCAATTAATGTGCTTAGTGGAAAATCCTAATTGCCAATAGGGGGTATGTTTTAGTACGTAGGTGCATTCTGTCTGTCCCGGCTGATCCGGGCAGGATCTAGAATGTTAATCGTGCATGCGTATAGGTCGGGTCTATACTTATCTTTGGAAAATTCATACGTCCGGTCGAATCCAAAAAAAAAAAATATATAAAATCCCACACAATTAATGAAAATATACCTGCTTATTTTAAATTTTCATTTTGCATGCAAAAAATATCAATGATTGATGTTGCAAAAATAAATGAATTGTTCTATGTATGTATACATATTAATTGTATGTAATCCAGCAATATAAATCTGGAACGTGTTTTTGCATGGTGAAAAGGAATGAGGATATGGCTCCAAAGAAAGAAATTTATACAAGATGTCAGCAGGTGAAAGGCCAATGCTCTATTTCTTACAACACTGACAAATCAATTTTGCAGAACAAACTAATTTGCGAAGTAAGTGATAAAGTTACATTTTTAAAAAGTTCTTATTATGAAAATAAGAAGTGGAATTTTGATGAAAGAGTAAAGAGATTAGAAAAACTAAAAATTGAGTGTGTTAGAAAAAAACGAAGAAGCGACTCAAAATTGTTATTTACTTCTCTAATGTCTCAAAAAACTGCGTTAAACTATATAGACCTCGAGGAAAAATTGTCTGCACTGGAATAAAAGCTGACCGAATGAAAGATTGAGGAGACAAATTGATTTATTGAAGAAATCCGGCATAACTTTTAGAGACCCAAAGGAAAGGAACGGGAAAGAAATAACTGATGAAGATTAGCTTAACTTAAAACTACAAAATCTTTATTCAAATGCGATAGTACTTTAGGGAAGCTCACTTATTTGAATAATTAATAAAATGCAAATATTTCAGAAAACTATTTCTGATGTAATAGTCAGGCCACGCCGCCTAGTTAAGAATTTTTGAAAATTGTCAGAACAAAAATTGTTGGCTAAAATTTTATCTATCGTAATCCGAAATAAAATAAACATTAAAAAAAATTTAAATAAAGGTAGGGCCACGCCTATATATAAATATACGTTTTTTAAAAAAGCTATTTTTGACACCTTGCTAATTATGTTTATAATTTGTTCAATTTTAGAAATGAATAATTTTCATACATTTAATTTATCTATCTACTCGTATCTGTAAGTTTGAAACATTTCTTCTCTTACTTTAGAATAAAATAAAGTTTCCATTGATATGAAAAATAATATTATATTCATAAGATAAAATAACTATTAAAATAATTGTAAGTCTGCTGCTGATGTAGCAATTTTTTTTCAAAGTGGCAAACTCTTCAAAAAATTAATCCAAAATTTCTCTCTTATTTTTTGTTGATCTTATCCACCTTATCTAACAAAAAGTTAACTAAAAGTAATCGTTTTTGCTTAAGCCTAAAAACGAAAGTCTTGCATGTTTCATTATTGACGTCAGCTTTCAATTTTATTAGGGTCTTAATTTCTGCTGATTATGTGATATTGCGAGTTAATATGAAAAAATTCATGAAAAAAACAGATCACTTTGCGTAAAAAAATCGGAAATGTTCAAAAAAAGAAACCAGTTAATCGTTAATTTTGAGAAACTTGATAACCGAGGTATTCGAATTGAAAATCGACGAGAGTAGTGCTATTCGTGCTGTGGGGACAAGGAAATTATCGAAAAATCAAATAAACTCGTTACAAAAGCAACTTTCCTTTATTCAAAGGAAAGTTTTTCCTACGTTAAGAAACACCGCACATTACAGACTTTTAGTCGGTTGATAGTTTGATGCTCCAATGGTCGTAGCTTATTCTTATTGGAAGTTTTAAAATTATTGTATTTGATGAACACGTAATTGTGAAAAAGATTTCTTCACGTTGGATTCCACATAATTTGATAATCGCTCAAAAAAGGCTCGTATTGATTGATGCCAAGAAATGCTCAAGAAATACAATCGCGGTGCTACAAAAAACGTTCATAAAATCGTTACTGATGATGACTCATGGATCTATGCTTATGAGCCTGAAAGTAAACAGCAGTCAACTGCATGGGTCTTTCAAAATTAAGCATATCCAAAAAAGATGTTCGAGCGCTGCGAAGCAAATGGTTGCCTGTTTCTTCCAAAAAAACAGGTAATTTGGCACCGTACCACCTGAGCTACGTAGAACGGTCAATTCGAAATGGTAAACACCAATTTGTTAACCAGAAGTGTACCGTGAAATAAGGAAAACAAACAAGTGCGTGGACACAGATTTGCGACGCCAGAAGAAGCTTTTCCTGCGTTCAAAAACTTTGTTTTGGAGGTATGGGATAAGCGGATTGGGATAAATTTTGGCAAATGGTTCATAAAGGAGAATATTTTGAAACACCATAAAGCTTTTTTCAATTAAAAATATTTCGGTCTACAGAAAACTTTAGTAACTTGAAAACTTTGCAAGCTCAAATAGGCTTCCTTGATTGAGAGCGCGCAAATTCGAATCCGGTATTCATGTAGGATTTTTTAAGAACTGTAAGAATATCTGTTTTTGTGATCAGTTTTTTTCGATAATAAATATAGAAGAATAAATTTCACGTATCAAAACCAATAGAATACCTTTTTTTCTTATCTACAGTGAATCGCGATGTGCATCGGAAGTCTTAAAATGTCTTAAATAAAAAATGGGTCCCCTCAATATTTATCAAATACCTATGATGTAGTGAAATTTTTTGCTTAGAACTAAACATAGAATCAGAAAAAAACTATCTTTAGGTCGTAAAAAAATTACTCTGCTCTAATGTACATAGGTTAGGTTGAGGCAGCAGCCCTTGTGCGTGCGTAAACCATACCGCACGTACCTCGGCTCACCTAGACCAATAAGGTCCATTGTGATACCGCACACTTGGTCTTTAGTCCGAGTGAAACCACATTGAGATTTTAGTTTAGGCCATTAGACGTTTGACGTCTGTTCTTGACAGGTCGTCAAGCTCCAAGAAGAAGAACGACCCTAAGTGTGTGTGCCTTCTTCTGGCGAGCGCTGGATAGGAGAAGGGGTCTCGATCGCTTTAGTCTAAAGTCGGCCATATAAGCCTTGTTGCTCTACATGTTGTGAGTTCAGTCCATCTTGAGTTGGCTTTAGATGTGGAACAGTATTTTGACGGTTGCCAACGGAATTCCAGATGAGTTCTGGGCCACTAAAGTCACCGTTCCTGGCCAGCTCGTCTGCTTTTTCATTTGCACGTATGTCCTTATGCTCTGATACCCATATTAAGCGTTACAATAGTTTGTCATTTCGCCTCATGCAGCATGGAATTCCTTGGCCACAAAAGACTTGATGAATAATTGTTCCATCGATTTTATCGCAGCTTGACTGTCCGAGAAAATGTAGATTTCTTGTTTTGAGATGACATTCTCCGAGAGCCATGTTGCAACTTTCCTAATCGTCATCATTTCGGCTTGGAAAACACTACAGTGATCAGGCAGCCTACGGCCAGGGATACCCCCAGTTGTTTTGAGAAGACCCCTTACCTGACCTTGTCGTTTAATTTTGATCCATCTATATAGAAGTAAAGACACCCTGGCTTCCACTGCCGCAGTCGGTGTTGTTCTCATAGCACCGCAGATGCATATAGATGCCATTCTTTGAACTTTTTGGAGCTGGTACAAATATGTGAGCTTATCCAAGGATGGCTACCATAGCGTTGCTCCGTATAAGAAGTATAGGTCCCCGTATAGAAAAACCCCATCATGTCCCTATAGCTTTTTTGCAAGTGTACAGCGCAACTATCGCTTTTTTCGTACGCTCAGAAATATTACGTTTTCAGCTCAGGTTCCTACCAAGAATAAGGCCAAGTTATTTTTCAATTTCCGAAAAGGAAGGTGCAGACCCATTAAGCATGATTGGTGCGAGGGATGGAATTTTGTGTTTCCTTGTGAAAAGGACCAGTTCTGTTTTGGCCAGATTTACTTCGAGACCACAGGGTTCGGCCCATCACTCGAGTTAGCAAAGCGATGGGCTGAAATTTGGAAATTTTCCTCTGACTGCGATTGCTAGGTCATCAGCGTAGGCTGCCACTACACAACCTTCCCTGTCTACATTATGCATAGTAGTACATTGTTCACTAAATGACCCAATGACCAGATTCCGGAGAAGTGGAGATAGATCGCCTTGTGGCGTACCTCTTGTCACCGATCTCACAGCGCTGTAGGCACCTAGATCAGATAAGATTACTCGACAGTTGAGCAGCTTCTCTATGAGATTAGTGATGATTTTATTCACACCTTAACTTAGCAACTCCAGTCGTATAGATTGTGGCGTGACATTGTTGAATACACCCTCTATGTCTAAGAAGGCAACTAGAGTTCGTCATACAGGAAGTATCTTTCAATGTTCCCTGCTGTGATGCCGATTAGAGTGCAAAGTCTATATTGCTGCAAAGATATGGATCAATTAGGCATTCTAACATCTTCAACAAGAATGACGTTAGACTTATAGGCGTAAAATCTTTAGGAGTGGTGTGTGATGTCTTTTCTGTTTTTGGTATAAAGACCACTCTCGCCTTATTCCAAGCATTGGGGATATACAACCATTGAATATAGTACGAAGCAAAGGCAGAATATATTGCGCAGCCTCTTGTTTTTCTTTAGAATAAACACCATAAGGCCCTGGGATTTAATAGGGCTTGAAACTGTTTACCGCCCATTTTAGTTTCCTATCGGAGATTATACTCTCTGTATCCTTTGTTAAACAGCTACGGCTAGGCTGTCATCCTAGCCCATTGCACCCTAGCGACCTAAGCCCCACACCAACGTCAAGGTTGCCATTCTCTTATGTACATAGGCTCGTCATAGATTTATTGACAAAAATCTTTCTTGTTATGACTTGGTGCTAAAAACATCCATTTAAAATAGTTATGTTCATCATATATAAAAAAGGGAAAAAAGGTATTGTAGTAGGAAAAATTGTTCTAAAAGTGCTTACCTGTTCTAAAATTGACTACAATGTCTATTAAAAAAATAGTATCACTGAGGCAGTTGAAGGCAATCCATCTAGTGCTGAGGTCATCGTTGAAGAATGATATCGCGACAGGCAGGATAATAAGATTGGCTACTAAGAGAAGAAGCATGCAAAGGTCCCAATAGAATCTTTAATTAAAAAAAATTTAATTTACTCAAATGAATCGTCTTATAAAATTTAGAAATTAGCAAACCTGAAGGAGCTGCATGGATGAATGACCCAATGACCAGAGGATTTCTGACGGATTCTTTCCTTCACTAAAGCTTTTCGACTGCCAAATAGTTTCATGGCAAGCCGATTGTCTGTGGGCTGAAACCATGATTGTAGTTGGCTCTTTAGAAAATTTGCTGAGACTTTCTCGGAAACAATTGGAATGGAAGGCATCGGCTCCTCTTTGGGAGTTCCGTATAAAGAAACATCATCAAAGTGCACCTGTAAAAATTTCCAATGATTAAAATGTGTGTCTTTCTTAAACCCTTTCTTGAGTCCTACATAAAGTAAACACTACATAATCTACGTACTTATCTTGAATGAATAAAAAAATGCCCTATTCTTAGAATACATAAAATAAACCTTTGTCCTTGCCATTTCGCTTCCCTGGTCGCATATTAGTAGAGCTTCATCATCAAAAGCCGTGACAAGGGAGTCTGTGCACGTATTTTCGAAAGATATCCGTAGATCATTCTCATTCAAAACGGAACAATCAGAGCATCGAAAAGATTCTTCACTCTCTCCACAAATTAATCTGAAAAATAAAAAGTCACAGTTTACTCTTTAAATTTGAGTTATCACAATTCTTAAATATGATAAACTAGCTGTAACCTGGCGCGTTGCTGCCACGCCCCCGTTTCCAAACACCCATAAAATCTTAGCAGTGAAACGGCATGTTTAAATTGTGGTCGAATACTGAATTCCAAAGCTGCGCGACCTATAACTCCAAAGCTATTCGATAAATCATAAAGTAACTTAATCATAAAAGCCATTACTTTTGATTGGAAAGAGATATTGGGGTTTTTTTCACATAAATTATTTTGGAGGCTTAAATTTTTTGTAAAGAATATAAAAACAACATTTTGGAAAAAATAAATTTCGCGACAAAAATCAAAGTTGCATTGATGACAAAAACAGTAATATAATTTTTGCGCTTAACTGGAAGAATTTTTGCAAATAAATGCTGTGTCATATGAAAGCTAGACAGATGTGCAATTTTTAATTGATTTCATTTTTACAACAAAAACAAATTGTTGAGTTTTTTGATTTGCTCGACGTTTTCTCATTGTTAACTGAGCCGTTTTATTTGCCGCCTGTCTTTCTTCTTGTGTTTGTGATGCACGAAGTCGTGTCATACTAACACGGCGCTATGCTCGTGCGATTTTTTGTTCATACATATTCCATTAATTGGCTATATTCCGAACTCTACTTGCATTACGGGTTCGATTCGAAAGATTAGATTTTCTGGGGCGCGGCATTATGAATCTCACTGAGAAATTAATGTCACAAGAGCAATTATGGAATTATCGATACATGCACATGTGCACAAATGTCATAACCTCACAAAGTAAACATTTTCGTTGGCAACTTACTGTTTGAAAATAGAATTACACACGAAATGATCAATCGGAATAAAATGAACAGCGAATTCGTATTGATTTTCAAGGTAATGCACCTAAAAATTAAATGCACAGTTCGAAATCAGCGTTTCGATTGATTGTTGATGCGCACACAATCACAAAGAACATAACTATTCACAATGTGCACTTCATGAAACTCAACTCACCTCTATAAATTCACTTTTCGCTGGTCTAATCTATTAAATCAAATTGAATTTCGATAACTGTCGAAAGCTGATAAATATTGGTTAAAATTTGGCAAATTCTGACGGAAACAGCATTAAAAATTATGTTCGTTTTTAATGTGTGACAAAAAAAAATTGCTACAAAAAAAAAATCATCGATCATCCAGAATGCTTCGTAAAGTAGGTCCATACAAAATGTATTGGAAAATTAATTTTCTTCATATTTTTTTAGGAAATTTTTTTAGGTATTCTTGTTTGGCCGGAGAATCATCTGTTACGCCGAATTGCTATGAATCATCGAAATCGGTCCAGCCGTTCTTGAGATAGAAGCAAAGTAACTAACGCCACTTTGTTTTATATATATATTTATAGATTATGATAATGATAAGTTTTTCAAAACATGAGAATTTTTTTTGGACGGATCAAAATATTTGAAATTTTTACAATGCCTTTCTAAAAGGATAATTTAATCGGAATTAAAATATTCCGAATTTTTACAAAAAATATTTTTACAAGCAGTTATTTTTTGAAGCGAAGGTCACGCCTCGTTTTATTGATTTTCATGGTGCGTAAGAGTACTTATATATACTGTAATTAACTTTGTCCCTCCGTTAGTATCGCCTACAAGCAGGTGTGACAGGTATAGAAAATAATAAATGAATGACTTATCTAAGTCTAAGTTTTGCATTTATTAATAGACGGAACCTAAAAGTAATTTTAAAAAACAAGTGATATGTTATGTTATTGCATAATAACATTTTATGTTATAACCTTAACAAAAAAACTTAAGGGAATGTATCACATTCAAATTAATCATAACTATTGTGACCATCTGTACGTAAAAGACACGTACAGTACGTAAATTTTGAGTCATGTACCGTGTTCCGAAGCGATAGCGGAAAATTGAAAAATGTACGTAAAGTGGAGCGACAAAATTGTGTTGTACGTGAAATGTGCACCAAGGACACAAAAAATAAACTAAGAAAAAGTTACATTTGTGTGTTTCTAAATACACAATCTGGAAAATTTCGATGGTCTTAGGCCAGTCACCCACTGCGAGAAAACAAAAACAATCGATTAATTCGATTGGTTTTATTCAATTTTTCCCGTCACTACGCTCAATTGACATTTGTATTATTTTCATCATTTCATTCGTTTTAGATATTGTAAAAAGGAAATTATTCTGCATAAATGCGGCGAAAACGTGGTGCAAATGTATTCAACGAAAAATTGCGTGAAGAATTTGCATTTATAAAGCGAGAAAAGTCCGAAAGTAAAATAATATTTTCTACAAACTGTAGCAGCTTTACCCTGGAGTAGGACGTGCAGCCCACATAATTCCAACACTTTAAATAAAGCGTGCGACAAAATTCCTTCCGATATGGAGACGGATATAGTCAAAATTAATTCACACTTCTATTTGTTTACCATTGTTAAGTGTTTCAGTGTTGCGAAACTGAAAGACTTTTATGATTCGCTGGATGTGGAATATAAAAACTGCTGGGAATATAAAAACAGCAAATCTCGTTTCCTGAGCTTGTTGTTATCAGTCGAATCAATTTTGCGAATTTTTTATAGCCTTAGAGTATTTTTAAGGAGATCCTAGCAGCCCAAATGCGTTGATAGCATTTTTCGAGGATCCAATTGCTAAGATTTGGCTGCTTTTCCTTCGTGATCAAGTAAGTATTGGTTATTATGTAGAACTCAAAAAAAATTTATTTGTTTTTGATTTCTTATTCATTCATCTCTTTTCAACAGAACAGTCAGAGCAGTCGAAGGCGACAACCTCAATGCAATGTAAGTAGGACACGCACTCAATGTTTTTGTCGAATCACTCAAATCTAGAAAAAAATCTGTTTTTTTATCCGCCACAGTTCAAAAGGAAATTGAGTTAGTTTTCAAATTAAGCATTGAAAAAATTTTGCCATTGTTCACAATTTTGACCGAAAAATTGAGTGAAAGAAATTAACTTTATTCGCGATGATTTGCTCCTGGCAATCGCAAACTTAAGTTGATTTCAAATCTGAGTACCAGTTTATACAAAGTGTGGTTTGGTTTTTTTAGTTTTACTATTTTCATGCAAGTACCTTTCATACCAGTGGGGGGCACGGAGATTCAGCAGCAAAGGAGGATTTGACTATATCTAATGTATATTTATTTTTATTATATAACGAAATAAAAAAAAAATTGGTCCGATACCTATGATGTTTATGCAAATTTTCCAATCTTTTATGTACTGTATGTTGACTCCCAGACACTATATGCTTGTTCTGCCGACTGGCAACGTCAATTTTTAAAGAAATAATTTTGTTTTTTGTAATTCCGCTATTGCTCTTTTTATCTGTAGGCTGGAATCGCCAAGCATAGCCGATACATTTCTTGAGTTCATTGTAGTGTCAAAATTTTCTTCATAGGGCTTTATTATTTCTTTAAAAAATTCTTTATCGCCAAAAAGACGAAGGGTCAAATTTTTTTATACTAATCCTATACAACATCTTATAAAATCTGCTCTGTTTAAAATTGTTTTAAATTAATAACTTCGGCTTGTTTCTTTACATTATCGAGATGCGTTTCAACTAAATTCGAAATACACTTTGCCCTTAGCTAGCTAGTTCTTTTCTGCAAGTTTCAACGGGACAATTATATTTTTTTGTTTCTTCATTAAAAGTCGCGTATTTTTTATAACAAAACTTTGCCTTTGAATTGCTTTTCATTAAAATATTTGCAACTGACACTATTTCAGGGCAAAATATTTTCTAATTAACGCTGAAATTTGCTACATTTGGCCAAAAACCAGTTCAAAATGCTGCACAGCAACCAGAACAGCATTTGTTTTTTACGCCACACGACGGTAGTGATCGATCTGACACAAAGACAATTATAATGATTGACACAAACAAAGACAATTTTGCAAACACCACTTGTTCATGTTGGAAAAATTGTCTTTGTTTTGGTTTTGACAAAGGCCTGAATTCTCCAACATGAACATTTTGACGAAAACATAAGTGTAAAACTGAAACACAGAGAATTGTTGAGATTGATCTTTGTTTGAGTTTGTGACGCACAAGCAAATATTCCCAGTGGGCAAAAGCAGGTCTTTGAAGCGCTTCTAGCAGGCCATCATATGGATTTCTTAGCTCTTCCGTGATCGTTTCCAAGCCCATAAGCTTTTTTATATGAAACGAGAAAATTTTCTAGGCCTTCCGCTCTGGCGACTCTAAATAAGCCTGCTAGAAGCCCTTCGTTAGAATGTACATTAGCAAGAAAAGCAATATAAATATCAACTTGAAATAAAAAAACTTTTGACAAATTCGAGATTTGAACCAGAGTCCTCTCAGCTGGCGGTCTGGCATCTTACCCACTTGTCCACCTCAGTTGTTAACAAACTTCAGCTTATTTTGCATCATTACAAATAAAAGTAAGTTTTCGGGAGCGCGGGTTCGCAACCCAGCTCGGCCCAAAAAAAAAATTTTTTTTATATATTTTTTTACAATCTACATTTTTTTACAAATTTTTCTGTCCATTTAAAAATTTTTTTGGAATTTCTTCATATAAAATAATAGAAAAGACTTAGAATTTTTCCATATAAAAGTTTTCATATAATGTGATATGCAATGTGTTAGATTTCGGAGACCTGGGTTCGCGTCCCAACTCGGACAAAAAAAAAATAATTTTTTTTTTCTTTAAGATTTGATTTTTTTTAATTGATCTGATCATTTATAATTTTTAAAAAAAATTTTATAATTAAATAACAGGAAAAGACTCCAAAGGAGAAACACTCATCAATGCAGCGATCACGGAAGGTATATTGACGCCAATAAGAGCACTACTAGCATGCATTCTTTTGCGTATCGCTAGCTAAAATGCACACTGGGTTAAAACGAAGAATTCATGTTGGATGATCAACAACACGCCAACTCCGTTACACACAAAAAGGAAAGAAAATAAAATTGTATGTTGTGTGCTTCAAGCAAATGTTTGTGAGTGAAGGTGTGTGAATATTCTGAACCATGATCATAATCAATCAAAAAGTCGATTTTGAATTTTTTGCAACTTATGGCTTTTTTGATTTCATTATGTATTTATTATATTTTGTAAAGAATACAAAAATACTTTTTTTAAAATTAATTTAGATAAATAAAGAATAAGAGCTCAACCATTCGTTTTTAAATAGTATCTTGTATCCGTTGCTGTGAGGCCGTAAACATATTACGCGTTTTAGTCACGATTGCTCCCACGTTTTTTTGTTTGCAAACGCTGCTGAAAAATACTGAATTTTGTAGGTATATAAATACATTTATTTATTTATACGCCTATTACGGTTCACAACACAACAGCCATTTCTGTTTTTATTGTGTACATTGCTAATACTTAAAATAAGACACACCAGTGTCTTGCTGTGAACAGTAATAGGCCTATTGATATTAATTTTTTCTCAGCCGCATATGCAAAAAAAAAATTGTGAGCGGTGTCGCAATCGCGACAAAAAAAGAGTAATATGAACACGGCCTAATAAGTTACGATACCATTTCATTTAACTTTGTTTCACAAAAACTTTTCAATATGTATTCTTAAATTGAAAAATTTTTTTCTACGAATTCTATTCGGGTCTGAAAATTAAGAATAAAATGGACGTAGTTTGGTACACATTTAAAATATTTTAGTCCTTATATTCGGTAATTGTTCGACAAACCAGTCCGAACGATTTCAGTTGTACATTTTTTAAACTCGACTAAAACTTCGTTCCTTTTACGAATAATGCGTATGGTCAACCTGCGAAAGAATTTTTAAGTAAATACTACGAATGTAATAAAACAAATTACGAAGTTATTCATACGAGAAATTGACGAATGCTAACTAATGATATCCCTTATTAGTCCAAGATCATTCTTCGAAAGCAAGGTTCATTTAATTCAATAACGGATATTAACTTTGACGATAAGCAAATTTATGTTTTAAAGTCATTGTAAACAAGCAGAAGACAAAGTAAATAAATTTAATAAAAAAATTAATGTTTTCCAAAAAGTCGGCTTATTTTTCTATCATAAAGATGATCCAATTTGGATTTTTTTTTTTTCCTAAACTTAATAATATGACAAACAATTCTACAGCATTTAAATTTAAAAAATTTGCAGCGATTTAGGCGAGAGCAAAGCTTCTAACTCAATAGCGAAAGAAAAAATTAGGAAATTTAATAAAGTAGGCCAATTTTGGATCAAGGACAAAATTATTAAAAGATCTTATATCATATTAAGCAAACAATTTTACATTAGAATATGTTATAATCAAAAGTTTTTTTATGACATTAACGTAAATAGGAGACTTGATTTCAAACAATCATTATATACTTCTTAAAATTCACGTTATTTAGCGGCGCCCACCCAGTTTAAGAATTTTCTGTACTTTTTTCGCGTCATGTGCTTATTTTAAAGCAGGATTCAGAATCAAGCCTTGCAGGAGGTTCTGAAATATTTTAAGAAAATGTATGAAACCCAAACCAAATCTAATATACATGTACCTCTTTATTTATTTATTCATAAGTTTTGAATTAAAAAAAAATAATTTTTTAAATCATTCAGATAATAGGTATATTTTCTTACTCGATTGTAGGAACTTGCATGCTACTAAAACTGATTCATGATGGAAAAAAAAATAAGTAGATTGGTGTCAATGAAGTAGGTGTAAGATCCGGTGAAAAATATCACCCTTAGCATGCGGGGAACATAGCGACAACTCAAATTTTTAATTTTTGCGAATGTTATGGCTTTTGACCTCCTAAATCCAAATCTGAAAAATTTTAGTCCACTCGAAATTGGTTTAGGAGTTAAAGACTTTCAAAGTTAAAGAATAGCCTAAAAATTTAATTTTTTTTCACTTTTTCAACAAAAAATATTGTTTAATAGTAGGAAATTTTTGTATTCTAATTTTAAAAGTTGATATTTTGGGGCTCGATAGTAATTAATGCGATTTAATTTTAGGGTACAGGCCTCACATTATTTAAGTTATTAAACTATTAAAAACTGAAATAACATTTTTAAATATTTCGGACATGATACGAGAAGGATTTTTACACAATCTTTAAAATTACATTAGATTTTCTAATGTGTACAAGCGTGTGTCAACCGGTGTAGTGTACATAATCACAAAATTAGTAGCAATAGTCGCAGTAAATAGCATTATATAGGTTACATTTTGTTTATGTTCATTCTAGTTTCAATTATGCCTTTGTCCCCCCATAGAACAAATGCTTCGGACGCCCTTGTGTTCACTCTAGGTTATTTTATGCCTTTGCTCGCCCTAGAACAAATCCTACGGACGCCCACGCTTATTTATATTATATGTAATATTAAACTTTAAGGGCCAGTTTCACGACCATTAGTTAACCACTGCCCAGAGGTTTTTCGGTTATCCAACTGAAATTGTGTCAGATAATGGACCTCCAGTCTCTTAATTTAATTTTGAAGAATTTTCAAAACAATACAATGTTATTTTAAAAAAATCTCCAGCATATCACCCAAAAGGCAATGACTTAGCCAAACGAGGGGTACAAACTATAAAAAAAGTATAAAAAAGTATTTAATTAATGAAAGTTTAAAGTCTCTTCCAAAGGGACAAGGCGCAAACTGTTAATTTGTTGGAACCTTTTTCTTTGCTATTTAATTGTGAAAAATGCCAAAAACAAGTGAAAAAAACTAAATTATTATAAATTTTATTGGAGAAGACCATTCACACCATTCATTTTCATGAAGCACAGTTGCTTCTGCGCACTAAACACATCTTTATTTCGTAAGTTTCCGGAGATCATTTTTAATCAACTAAATATTTGGTGAAATTTAAGCAAACTTCGTAAATACAAAACAAAAACAATTGCACTGAACTTTTCATAAATTTCCTATTTCGGAAAGTTGCGAAGTGAAATGTATACTAAACCTCTGCACGATTGCGCTTGAAATGCATTTCAGAACACACTGGTTTGTTGGCTATGTTTTGCTATCATCATTTAAAACAAACGTAACACTACATAGAGCACTCGTCGAATGAGCACAACAAAAAAAATATTCGTGTTCAAATCTTACAATAATACTTTCGCTTCCCATTATTTAATAAATATTTCAATAATATTTTTACAACACTTTTTTCTAATTATTTAATAATTATTTTCAATAATACTCTTACAACACTTTTTTCCAATCGTACAGAAAGTATTGTAGAAAGTTTATTTACAACACTTATATCCAATTGAATAGTAAACGCTTGCAATATTATTACAATAAGGAATACTTTTTGAAGGGTTCCTTTTTGCTTTTTCTACAATTACTTGAAAGCATTTCACAACCATTTTTACTAGCTTTTTTCAAGCAAGATGCTTACGCTTGTAAGCTTACTACAAGCTTATTGCAGCGATCATACCTTCCATGATCGCTGCATTGATGAGTGCTTCTGTAAGGCCTACCTTTTGAAGGTTTGGAGTCTTTTCCTGTTATTTTATATGAAAAAATTTTTAGAGAAATTTTGAAAAAATTATAAATGATCAGATCAATTAAAAAAAATCTAATCTTAAAGAAAAAACAAAAAAATAATTATTTTTTGTCCGAGTTGGGACGCGAACCCAGGTCTTCGAAATTCAACACATTGCATATCACATTATATGAAAACTTTTATATGGGAAAATTCTAAGTCTTTTCTATTATTTTTGTATGAAGAAATTTACAAAAAAATTGCAAAAAAATTTTTAAATGAACAGAAAAATTTGTACAAAAATGTAGATTTAAAAAAAAATACAAAAAAAATTATTTTTTGGTCCGAACTGGGTCGCGAACCCGCGCTCCCGAAAGCTTACTTTCATTTGTAATGATGCAAAATAAGCTGAAGTTTGTTAACAACTGAGGTGGACAAGTGGGTAAGATGCCAGACCGCCAGATGAGAAAACGTTGGTTCAAATCTGGAAATTATCAATATTTTTTTTATTTCAAGTTGATATTTATATTGCTTTTCTTTCTAATGTACATTCTCAAGAAGGGCTTCTAACAGGCTTCTTTAGAGTCGCGAGAGAGGAAAACCTAGAAAATGTTCTCGTATCATCCCAGTAGAATAAGTAAGGAGTAAAAAGCAGTTGTAGAAGTACTTCTTAGGCAGGTGGAGGGCCTTACCAACTCGATTCTTTTCTTAGTTATTTTTTATATGAAACGAGTCAAAATGCAAGGCATTGCACTTTCACTTCTACACAAAGAGCTTATAGAAGTTGTTACATGCAAGAGCTTCAGGAATGCTCCCGTAAGAAGTATTATAAAATGCCTCTTAGCAAACAACACTTAGAAGTGGTTTTATGGTAAGCATTTCTATAACAACTATTTTTTTAGTTCTTACGTAAGTAGCTGTAAGTAATTAATTTAATAACAGCTGGTTATACCAAAATTTAAAAGACGCTGCTTTTTTTTTTAATTAATAATTTAAGAAGAAAATTGTTAGTAATAATACAAATTATTGTATAAGTGAATGCATGAATTCATTCCTTAAAAAAAAATTGGTACTTCAATTATTACGCTGATTTAAAATTAAATTTTATTAAATTATTATTAATAATAATTGATTAAGAAAAATTAGAGATATTTAATAAGAACTTAAGAAATTTTTTTGACCAAGCACGTTGTTTTGTGCACTTTATTTTTTTGCAGTTTTGAAGCCTTTTTTGATTTCGATAACGTAATTATCTTTCATTGCATACTTTTCTTCACATGCTTTTAAAATCACAAGCAAATATTCAGAAATGTTAAAAATATTACTGTGTAAAACTAACTTTAAAAAATATTGTTAATGCCATGCAATAACTTAAACACCTCTTGTTTTTTGGAGGCCATCGTAATTGAAATTTAAGAAAATACCATTACCAATCAAGCTGTGAATGTTTTTTGATATGTCACCTCTCTCACATATTTTGTTTACTACGGTCAACTTTAAATATATATATTGATATAGTCACAAAATAGAGGGGAAAAGTAGTTGGTTAATTATTGACCAAATCTTGTTTTAATCTATTTTCTCGTTTTAATTTATTTTTAAGTATGTTTTTTCTCTTAATATTTATTTATTTATAGCACTCCTACCCCTCCTTCCCCTTTTATTCATTATTTTTATTTATTTAATTTCTTAAAACTTTAAAACTAAGACAAAGTTTTCCAAAACAATTAATGTTGCGCTCACTTAAAAATTTCGACAATGACTGAGGCACAAACTACAATGTTAAAAAAATGATTTCTATTGAACACGTGTTCCATCATTCCCGTTATGCTACAATTTGCAGGAAATAATTGATACACAAAGCGACAAATCCGTTCGACTCCTTCTCTTCTCACTTCCTTTTTCTCATTTTAGAATGAGTTTCAGAATCAATCTGCCCAAAGCGACAAATTCGTTCGACTCCTTCTAATCTCCATTCTTTTTTTTATTTAAGAAGGAGTTTCAGAATTCATGCTAATGCAGCGATTAAAAAACGTGTAGAGTGCTTGCTTGAAAGCAATTATGTCATTGCTTCTGATAAGAGGCCTTGACAATTATTCTACTGGGATATAAAAAAGTTTATGGGCTTGGAAACGAGCACGAAAGGGCTAAGAAATTCATATGATGGCCTGATAGAAGCGCTGCTTTTGCCCACTGGATTAGTACCTATACACACGCAGAGAAAAGACATGATTACCGAAATAATAATTTTTTACTTAAATAATTGCACTATTCTTGCAAACAAAAATTTTTGCCTTAATAAAATTATTATTTACTATTGATGGCCGGGCCCTTGGCCAGGATTTACCCATGGGGGGGCTTTGATGAACATTTTTTTTTCAAAACAAATTAAAAATAGAAGTTTTTGTTTCATTTCATTTTCAAGTTAAGTTTTTTATATGTTATATATGTAAGTAAATATATTAAGGTGCCTCGACTTCCATTAGAAAAAAAATCCATTTGTACGATAGCCACCAGTGAGTGTAATGAACCTAAAGGATTTTAAGATTGAGCACGAAGGTGTTATACGCAAGTAAGGAAAGTGTGCATGCTTGCTTGTAGACGGATAGGTTTCAGTGGCGGGGTGGATTGCTTTCTGACTTGCGTGTGCTACCCTTGGAACAAAAAAAAATCATGCACATGTCAGAAAAAAATAAAAAAAGGGCAACTTCATATTCCAGATATTAAAATAGTACAAAAAAATAAGAAGAAATTATATAAAAGAAGCGATGGAAAATTAAAATTATGGAAACTTAAAAAAAAATGGAAAATTTTAATAAAAAAAAACAAAAAAAAAACCTCACTTGATGAAGTGGGTTGGTGGCTGTTACTGTTGCCACCCTTTCTGCCCAACCCAACCTTAGCGTATCTTTAAAATCTGAATACTGAAATAAAATAAGCTCCCTTCTACATCTAGTAGGGTGAATTGCTGTTTCCTAATGAACTTTAATGATTAAGTCAAATCATTATTAATTTTTAAAAGTTAATTTCGTGAAGAATAATTCATTTTTTACAGTTTAAAAAATTATATTGTAAAACAACTTATACCAATACTATGAACGTTATTCCTGCATTTTTTCCTTTTTTTCCCAGTGCTTTAAAGTCTTCGCATACTCACATTCTTATTAGGTATTATGATATTAAAATCTATAAACTATATCTAAAACTATTAATTTTAATATATTCGTTAATATATTTTTCCATTTATTTTATCTTTGGTAAATTGGAAGATTTATGAAAAAAATGAAGCAAAACAGATATCTTTCATTTTACCAAATGAAGCACTTGTCTATATCGATGCATTTGCAGATATTTTAATTTGCTTTTATGATAGTTTTTTCATTTTAGAATTTTCAGCATATATTTTTACTTTTTCTTTGATTTATTTTCTAAGATTTTTTTTAAGGATATTTCTTTACCTTTTCTTTGATATTTTTTATTATATGCATTTTATTATATATGTATATATTATTGAAGTTTTTTTAAAGCATATTTTTTTACTTTTTGTTTGCCGTATTTTCAAATATTTTTTGCATGATATTTTGTACTATTTTTGGAAGAATAAGACATTTTTTGGACCTTTTTTTAAAAGAGAACTAAAAATATAAATCCTTACCTAACGGTACTACTGCAATAATTTTTTTCAAGTACTTTATTTGAAATTTTAGACAAAAGTAGATTGAATGAAATATATTAACACTAGATTTACGAACTGAGCCAATTTGACTCATTTAAAATTTGATTGCTATATATATATAAGACTGAAATATTATTTTTTATATACATATATTAGTTTTTTGTAACGTAATGAAATATAGGTAAATATAGGTAAATATAGGAACATGAATTTTATGGCTGAGATAAAGAAAGTTATTCTCAGAATTATAAAGAAAGCTGATGCTTGAACATTCATGATCAATCTTATCGAGACCACTTCCGTTCCCATGTCGAAAATTCATGCTGTTGACGTACGGAAGAATTGTCAAGTTCAATCATTATGCAAGAGAAATAGAGGTAAGAGCTTTTGTGCTAAATGCAATAAAAATGTTTGTATAAAATGTAATTAAAAAACAGAGTTTGTATGTAAAAAATGTTTTCAATGAAGTTTTAAATAATAAATTTTTTATTTCAATTTAGCTGGAACTATTTTTTTTCAAAAAGTTTACATTTTTTTGTTTAAGTTAAATTGGCTCCCTTCAGTAAAAATAAGTATATAATCAACACCCGTAATTCTAAAGTTAAAGAACAACAATGATATTTGCGTCAAAATTTACAACTTTGAATTTAGAATAGTTTTTTTAGCTTTACGTAACGATGTTGTATACAACAATTCATTGTACGAAGGTTTTCTATAGTTTTCAAGATATGATGTTGTTGGTGTCAAAAAAATTTTAAATTTTTTACCTCATTATCCACTAGCTGATATACTTGGTATTACTCGAGAGTTTTAAACATATATAAAAATTTTAATATACACTTCTCGTTTTAATGTTTTTAAAAAATAATGAAAGACAGGTTGAAATTTCAGCGTGTAAGTTACAAATTCCTGAATTGCTTGATATAACTATTTTCTGTTTACGACTGCTCAAAGTAATGAAAAAATAAATTTAGTTTTAAACGGAGCATTAATAAAAAATAAGTTTAAAAAACTAAAACACGACTACTCAAAAGTACGCTCTAAAAAGTATGAAACAAGAAAATATTCTCACCTGAAATTGTTATGTACAAATTATTAAATTTTTTTTTTTTTTGTCTATTAAAAAACAACTTTCACAACTTATATGTTATTGTATATAATACTATTTTATAGTGATGTTAAGAAGACATACGTGGTAGTATGCCACCTCATATTTATTGTCATATGTCGCTCTCTAGATGTATATGTCATATGCCGCTCTCTCACTTTGCCCTAAAGCTTTTGATCGTTTACTACTGTTATGCCTCATTTACACGGGTGACATATTTGTCATTTTTTACATTAAGTGCTATTATCGCGTCAATGATGTTATTTTGTTTCATTACTTTAGTCATGAAATAATGATTAAAATCAGATGTCATTAGATTTGTCACTTAAATGACATCGTGTAAACGCCGTGTAAGCCCATGAAACAAGGATATCCAGATAGCATACTCCGTGCGCAAAAATTGAAATTGAATCTGCGCACTACGACACTCGAGCTTGTCAGTTGTAACACGTGGTGCATACATACAAAAGAAAATGTGAAAAAGCAAAAAGTAACACTAGCAGCAAGCAGCACAATTGCAAGCATTTAAGAAATACTGCATTCATTTAGTTTAATTTCTAATATTGTGCACTTATAGTACGTGTAAATTATGATTTTCAATTATCTTTTATGTAATTAAAATAAGTACTAAAGTTTTAGATGGTTTTGATGAGAGTAACAATGATTTTAATTTGGGCCATAAAATGAATTCACAATTTTTTCAACAAACGAGAAGAACAACAAAATGAAAAAAAGCAATAAAAGTGCTCTCAATCACATCAAGCAACGTAGCTATGTTTTTGTGTAGGAGACCAAATGGGAGAAAATACCCCTATTATATATAAATTTTTTTTTCAATTCTAGTACTGAAAAATATATATGTTAAAATTTATTTATAAATATATTTATAATGTAATTTAATTCATGTCAATAAACCAAGTTTCAATAAGAAAATGTCGATATTTCTTCATCGCTATAAATAAATTATCCCCTTTAAATATATTGTGACTACGTTTTTATTTAGCCACTTTGATAAGCTCGAACTACGTCACAACAAAGAAGGCGGGCATGCGCAATACTTTATCTGTAGTTCTTTGTATCATGGTGTAAGCCCGTCTACTCTCATAGTGACCAACTTAAATAAAAATGAAAAAGTTCATTCTTTACTGACAGAGTGCGTTTAACTGTTTCTAGAAATTTAACTGTTTGCTAAATTTAAAGAGTTTAAAGAATATAATAATCATAATCAATATTTAATCTCATTTCCTTTTTTAAGTGAACCCAGCCGGTATTTTTCAGAAGATGGAACGTTCTTCTCCAACGTTCTTCTTCCTCCTCGTCCTCTTCAATTAATAAATATGCTAAATAAGCAACAGCTTTTATTTTGTTGTCTTCCATTTGTAAAATAATTTTTAACTTCTTTGCTTTGTCAGTATTTGAGAATTATAAATTTTGTCATTCATGTAAACGCCTACTTTGCTGGTCAAATCATTATGAATTTGAAAGTTGCCAAAATATAATAATGGTATTCATTAAAATTTGTTAAGTCCTGCAAAACTGCTAAATTGTTAAAGTTAGTAGCGGTTGATGTGAACATACCTGCTATGACATTTTATAATCAAGTGTTAAACTGATATGTCAAAATCAGCTGGAAGACTTCTACAGCTTAAAATTGAAAAAACTGAATTATTACAAAACAACGAGTATAAATTATACCAAGAGAATTCTTCATCCAGCCTTCCAACTTCGTTCCAGACTATCAGCCATCCACCGACAGAAAAACCAAAACAATGACAGCCAACGAGTTTTTGTACTCGTTACTGACGCTCAGCAATGAGAACAGATTACCAATCTATTCTTTGCTGTGAGTAATAAGAAGTAAACATGAAAATGAATACGACAAGTAACGAAAGAAGAAGAAAACAATATTATAAGTATGTATGTGAATGAAAATGTAACTTCTATTTGCCACAACTTTTACAGCTTATTTTTTTGTGTTAATTTTTGGGATCTTCTTGTGTTTGACGAATTGATGTTGTTTCTAGCTGGACATTGTTGTTGCGATTTTATTCTAGCTACATTTTGGTTGCATCTGCAAATAATAATTTTTTCATTAGCCGAATAAAAAGACGGAATTCAGATTCGGCTAAAGAAATAATTATTCTTTAATAAGGAGTTGCAAATATGTTTTTTTTCATGAAGAGAAGAAAATTGCTTGTTACCCATTTGCATTAATGTTGTTGAAATGGTTTTTATGTAGGTATTTTATTAAAAGATACCAAAGTTACAAGCAGTCATGATTTTATTTTAAGAAATTTATTTAAGAATATGATTTCATTTTTTATTAAAATGTCAATTTTATATATACATAGTATAGAATAGTATAGATATATATTAATATTATATTCATTATTATATACACATATACTTCTAATTTTATTAGTATTCTTATTAGGTTATATTAAACCACCAACAAAAATATACATACCTGCCCAATCAGAAAACCCTGCAAGCATAATCAAAAGTATATTTTGATTCAATTGCAATATATTTAAGAATTCCATTTCGTTATATTAAGACATTTATTTCAGATAGATTTTATGTTGAAATGTATATAACTAATCCGAGTAAAACAATTTCATTTGGAACATTTTATTTTTTATATTTTTATATTTTTATATTCTTTGTTTATCACGTAATTAAAATGCAATGATAAAATTTTTAACATTTATTAGAATAATTTTGTACAAATGTAATATTGTGACGAAATTTGTTGTGAGCATTTTTATCATGCATTTCTTAATTGGTTGGTTTGAAGCATTTTAAACATTTTAAAAATAAACAGTTTTTAACATAATATATATATACAGTTTTAAACATTCATAATATCTATGAATTATTTCATATATATTACTTTTGAGTAAAATTTCATGTGAGTATAATTTATATAATTGTATAATAGCATATATTGAAACGATGTTATTTTTTTTATTAAATATTTACAAGTTATTAGTTTATTTTATTAAGTTTAAGGTATTTATTTAATACAATATGTGACTATTGTCTTCTGTACATGCTTTTATTGGGTAAATTTTGATAACCTTTTTTTGGTTTTTAAAGCATTATTAAAGCACAAGAGGTTTACATATTTTTATGTTTTTGTTCAATGTAAAAAGTGAACATTTCTGTATTTTATTACTATGTTTAGAGGTCAGTTATATGTAAATGCAGACGTATTAACCTCGTATATGATTATTGCCATTTTTTTAAAAGTTTGAAGAATACGATACTTTTGCATCATCGGGAGAATTAAATGGCAAGTTTCATAGTTCCGTATGGTTGATCAATGGATTTAATTGTTGCGATAAATGCCAATTTTCACAGTTCTGTAAGGTTGATCAATGAATTTAATTATTGCGATATCAATACTTTGGGACACAAATTTATTTAAACATCCTTCAATATGGAAACATTTAATTGCACCGAAAAATGTAAGATTTTATTAAGCTTTTAAGTAAAACGTATGCATAAAAACATGCGATCCATCAATGTTGTAATTATTACCCTAAACCATGACAGCCTTGGTTGGTGATCTCTTGAGCCTGACATAAAATTTTCAATACTTGGAAGATTAAACCAATTCCATCGCAACTCTTTTGCATTACAGAAACGTCCGTAAAATAAGTTCAATTCCTATCTTCAAGAATTTTGTCATTTTGTTCCTTGACACATTTTTTAAATGTCTCAACAATAATTACAAAAATTATGATAATTCTATGTTAGAATGTACCTTAAGCCATCCATTGCCTACAGTGGGTCAGTTTTCGTTCGGTATGGCATTAGAGCGAAAATTATTAATAAAACAAAACGCACCAAAAGTTATAGTAACAGTCGGAACATTTAAAAAATCATGAGATGAAGTCTTTTACAGTTGCGCAAAACATTTTTCTATTTTCAAATACTTTTTTGAGAAATCAATAGTTTAACTAAAAACGCGAACAACAAAAAGTTG
This sequence comes from Dichetophora obliterata, assembly GCA_963920525.1. Classification (NCBI taxonomy): domain Eukaryota; kingdom Metazoa; phylum Arthropoda; class Insecta; order Diptera; family Sciomyzidae; genus Dichetophora; species Dichetophora obliterata. The sequence goes on along the minus strand of OY986437.1, from coordinate 128,002,143 downwards.
CATACAGCATACTTCTTATTCTAACAGTCGTTGCATTTTTTTTTTATTTTTACTTTCTCTGTTATCTGCCTTTCTCTTAAACTCTTCAGAAACTATTTTTTCTTTTAACCACCTCACATTTTTTCTTATCAAAACCTTGATGAGGTGGTCAAGAATAATCAGTCGATGCTCATAACATGGTTGTGTTTTATCAAACCACAAAGGGTTTGTTATGTTTGTTTGCTGTATGCAACTTTCTATAATTCGCTGTTTTAAGTTTGCTTCGTGACAAATTTTTTCAAATAGGTATTTGTAAATAGAAAAATGTTGTGAGCAAATGTTAAAGAATTCATCTGACGGATTTTTTAAAAGAAGCCAAGTGTCACTATAATTTTTCTTTTCAAGAAAAGTCTCCGAGTCAAAAGAATAACTTTCCATCTTGAAGAGATTTTCTTGACAAGCGTCGCATTTTATTTTATTTCCAAATTTTGCCTTCAATCCATATCCTACAAAATATCGACCCACTGAAATTTCCAAAGGAGTTAAGGGTGGAATGTTCATGCTGGACTCTTCAAACTCTTCCACTGTTATTGTATTATTTTTTTCGGACGGACAATTTGGACTGGAGTTTGCGTCTTCATCGGATGGGTTAAAGTTCCATTCTAGCATTAAATCATCGTCATTTTCGCAATTTTTGCTGCGACTCTGAAAATTATGGGTCAGGAATTTCATAGACATTATCCGTGCAGAAAGGTATTGCACTTCTCTCACTGATGGTTCCGTGTTGCTCCCCAGTTGCGATCTCAGGACTGAGAAGAAATTCTCTAAAGAGTCCTGGTTCAACCTACCAAGCATAACAAATGTTACGTTGGGGTCATCGAAGAGATCATCAACAAGCAAAATCATTGAATTTAGGGTATATTTGAACCCATTGATGCATTGCACCTTATAACTTTGTTTTGTGGAAGCTGAAGAGTTTCCAAGAAGCCAATAAATTCCTTTATAAGGGCAATTTTGTTGCAATTTCTAAACACAGGTCGCTTCTTGAAATTGGGGTCCTTGCAGTTTTTGCTATCGCAATAATCAAACACATTGTTGCAGTTCAACACATAATGCATTGTTGCTTCTGCATTCGCCTTGTTTTCTTGCTTTTGATACAGGTCTGTATCAATACAATGGCGAATGCAGACAGCAACTGAATTGCTAAGTGTTTGAACTGCAGTTTTTACTTCCATTTTTTGGAAAAGTTTTGGATATATGTGCTTATCCTTAATCTTCGGCATCATCCGAAAAGATTTGCTAGCCTTATCAAGAGCATACGTCTCTTTTAGAACTTGCCAACTTGCCACCCCTTTAGGAGTACCAATGTCATTGGCAAGCAAAGTATTCCTCATGCTTTTAAATAAGTGGCAATAATCATACATTATATATATTATGTACCCTCTTATTGTAATATAGTTTAATGACATATTTTCGGTCAACATATTGAAGCAACGCACGTTGGAAGCACCCTGGTCAGCAATTATTGCTCTCAAATTGAATCCGCAATTCAATATTGAATTAACAACACCCAAAAGTGTAACTTTTAATTCCTCCGCTGGAAAAATAGAAAAAATTTCATGTTGAAGTTGAAAAGTTAATTAAAGTTAAGATCAATTCCAATTAAAATTTAATTTCAATCAAATTAATCAATCAATCAATTTCAATTTAAAGTTAAGATCAAAGGTTAAAGTAAAGTTTAGTTTACTTGAAACTTACCCTGCATTCCTCCTGCTGTACAATAAAAGCTGTGGACATATTTCCAATTGTCCATCAGCCCTTTCACCATGAACGTTAGCATTTTTGAAGCAAGATCTGGCATTCTCTTGCCGTGACCCAAATCTGCGAAGCCATCCACCTGGTCCTGCAGCAGATTATATTCAAGTTCCTTGCGTAGGATCACTTCGTCGAATAACAAAATGCAGTTTCGGGACTGCGCACTCATATTATTGGCCAATTTTTTCAAATGAAACTCCATTTGCTCAGTTATCCCGGGCATTATGGTTTTCACCGGCCGCCATCTCCATAGAGATGCAGGGCTTGGCAAATTAAATTTGAGTTGGGTTCTAAGAAATTTGAAGCATTTCGTTGATTGAAAGTTTATCGCTTGCAGAATCTCCCGCTCCACTTGAGAGTACTCTCCCACTTTCTCTTTATTTGTGATAATCCTGGCAAATATATTTGCATAGTCTTCGCTTTTCTCTACTTTTCTTATTTGTTCTGCAGAGTTCTGCAAAGCCAGTATTTGCTCCTCAAGAGACTTAATTTTGTTGAGAAGTTTCTCTTGTGTTTTTTCATGCAAAATGTCTTTTTGCATTTGTGATGTCTTGAGGGCTAGTTTCTCTTTTTGATAAAAGTGTGCATTTTTGCAAAACTTGTAGCAATTGTCGCAAAATTGCTTTTCAGGTTCAACATTTTCCACATTTGCATGATTTTCATTTAAAACATCAAAAGCATGTGGAATTCCATAAACTGGAAATGCTGTACTTTTTAATTTGATGTTTCCGACATCGGATGGACGGAAGTGCGCCTTGCAAATAAATAATTTTTTGCGTGGATCACCCACCAAGCCGCAAACTTCAATCCATTGCTGGCGTTTAATTGGGCACTTCGGGAATTGGTAAATTGAGGTTCTTCTGGAATCATTGGAACACTCAGCAATAGAACAATTGTTCCATTTTTCAATCATATTGCATTTTAGCTGCGGTAAATGCAAATCTTCACCATTGTGACCTTTATTTTAAATGAAATAATATAACAAAGAAATATTATAATTCTGCCAATAACCTACTTATCTATAGTAACAAAACAAATTTTCTGTTTGTTTCCTTGGCCTTTAATAAATTTTTCGACTAACTGTAATTTTGCTATTATAATAATTTTAATTTTTATTTTAATTATAATGACAGTAATTTAATTAATTTTAATAACGACGATATTCAAAATTGTATAAATTTCTTTTTTACAAAGCCGAATTATCCAGGTAGAAAACAACATCACGAACTGAAAAGCTTCTGAAAAGCACAAATCACATAGGATTTTTTTACATCTTGCATGATTTTAAATTTTTATTTGTTTATTAAAACGCACAAAAATTCTTAATAGATTTTTATGATTTTAGTTTTCGACGCTTGCTTTCTTTTTCGCGTTATTTCACTAACAGCTGTTATTGACAGGTTACTAATGCCATACCGAACGAAAACTGACCCACTGTAGGCAATGGATGGCTTAAGGTACATTCTAACATAGAATTATCATAATTTTTGTAATTATTGTTGAGACATTTAAAAAATGTGTCAAGGAACAAAATGACAAAATTCTTGAAGATAGGAATTGAACTTATTTTACGGACGTTTCTGTAATGCAAAAGAGTTGCGATGGAATTGGTTTAATCTTCCAAGTATTGAAAATTTTATGTCAGGCTCAAGAGATCACCAACCAAGGCTGTCATGGTTTAGGGTAATAATTACAACATTGATGGATCGCATGTTTTTATGCATACGTTTTACTTAAAAGCTTAATAAAATCTTACATTTTTCGGTGCAATTAAATGTTTCCATATTGAAGGATGTTTAAATAAATTTGTGTCCCAAAGTATTGATATCGCAATAATTAAATTCATTGATCAACCTTACAGAACTGTGAAAATTGGCATTTATCGCAACAATTAAATCCATTGATCAACCATACGGAACTATGAAACTTGCCATTTAATTCTCCCGATGATGCAAAAGTATCGTATTCTTCAAACTTTTAAAAAAATGGCAATAATCATATACGAGGTTAATACGTCTGCATTTACATATAACTGACCTCTAAACATAGTAATAAAATACAGAAATGTTCACTTTTTACATTGAACAAAAACATAAAAATATGTAAACCTCTTGTGCTTTAATAATGCTTTAAAAACCAAAAAAAGGTTATCAAAATTTACCCAATAAAAGCATGTACAGAAGACAATAGTCACATATTGTATTAAATAAATACCTTAAACTTAATAAAATAAACTAATAACTTGTAAATATTTAATAAAAAAAATAACATCGTTTCAATATATGCTATTATACAATTATATAAATTATACTCACATGAAATTTTACTCAAAAGTAATATATATGAAATAATTCATAGATATTATGAATGTTTAAAACTGTATATATATATTATGTTAAAAACTGTTTATTTTTAAAATGTTTAAAATGCTTCAAACCAACCAATTAAGAAATGCATGATAAAAATGCTCACAACAAATTTCGTCACAATATTACATTTGTACAAAATTATTCTAATAAATGTTAAAAATTTTATCATTGCATTTTAATTACGTGATAAACAAAGAATATAAAAATATAAAAATATAAAAAATAAAATGTTCCAAATGAAATTGTTTTACTCGGATTAGTTATATACATTTCAACATAAAATCTATCTGAAATAAATGTCTTAATATAACGAAATGGAATTCTTAAATATATTGCAATTGAATCAAAATATACTTTTGATTATGCTTGCAGGGTTTTCTGATTGGGCAGGTATGTATATTTTTGTTGGTGGTTTAATATAACCTAATAAGAATACTAATAAAATTAGAAGTATATGTGTATATAATAATGAATATAATATTAATATATATCTATACTATTCTATACTATGTATATATAAAATTGACATTTTAATAAAAAATGAAATCATATTCTTAAATAAATTTCTTAAAATAAAATCATGACTGCTTGTAACTTTGGTATCTTTTAATAAAATACCTACATAAAAACCATTTCAACAACATTAATGCAAATGGGTAACAAGCAATTTTCTTCTCTTCATGAAAAAAAACATATTTGCAACTCCTTATTAAAGAATAATTATTTCTTTAGCCGAATCTGAATTCCGTCTTTTTATTCGGCTAATGAAAAAATTATTATTTGCAGATGCAACCAAAATGTAGCTAGAATAAAATCGCAACAACAATGTCCAGCTAGAAACAACATCAATTCGTCAAACACAAGAAGATCCCAAAAATTAACACAAAAAAATAAGCTGTAAAAGTTGTGGCAAATAGAAGTTACATTTTCATTCACATACATACTTATAATATTGTTTTCTTCTTCTTTCGTTACTTGTCGTATTCATTTTCATGTTTACTTCTTATTACTCACAGCAAAGAATAGATTGGTAATCTGTTCTCATTGCTGAGCGTCAGTAACGAGTACAAAAACTCGTTGGCTGTCATTGTTTTGGTTTTTCTGTCGGTGGATGGCTGATAGTCTGGAACGAAGTTGGAAGGCTGGATGAAGAATTCTCTTGGTATAATTTATACTCGTTGTACAAAATGAAACGACGGCGTTTATTTGCACTTGGCTAATAAATAAATAATAAAGCTTAATTAAATAGAAATATAATCTTCTTACTTCAATTTGACAACTTTCAATGTAGCAATAGATCTGTGGTTTTAATAACCCGTGTAACCAGTACTCAGTAACCAAAAATGTATTTTTATTTTTATATTACAGTGCGTTAACACTTTTGATACATTTGCTACTCAGAAACTTTGAAATGTCTTAAATCTCTACCAACATCTTTACAAAGTTTTCACTTTTTTATTAAAAAAGGGAAGTTTTTAGACTTTGAAGCTGCAAATCAAAAATAATTTGGTACTTTTTAAAACTCATTCACAAAACGATTCATCACTACACTCAATAACTTTGACGTTTGAGACTTAACAAATGGTATCTGCTAAACAAAAACACGGTGCTGAGCTTGTTAACTTGCTAACAAGCTGCTAAGTCTTTTCCCATACAAAATTTTGACAGGACTTAACAAATTTGTTAAGTTTAGCAAGTTAGCAGGGCTTAACAAATGTAGTGAATACCATTAATGAAACGTAGTGACAAAGCTCTGGGCAAGTCACTTTTTTGAGCCGTCTAAATAGCAGCGTCATTATGATATGTCATCAAGTCATTATTAAACTCAGTAAATGTCACTCGTGTAAATGAGGCATTAGAATGTATTGTTTTGTTAGGGTAGGTTGAATACGACCATTAATATTTTCTGAGCATCATTATGAACTAGTTTTAAATACAATAAAATATATATCTTATATTTAAGCCATGGACGTCTACAGTGGTAAGGGGGGCGGCAAGCGCTAGGCAGTGAACTTTTTTAAATATCTTCATATTAAATCGAAAAATCGTAAGCTACAATTAAAAAATTTCAAGGGAGTCAAAAAAATTTCTAAATTGTAATTGTACGTTGCGCTCAAACTTAGGGATTTTAGAAATTTTTAACTAAAAACGTCGTTTTTATTTGTAAGAGTGTACAATTTAGCATGAACATGTATTTTGATAAGGTGCATCAATAACAAATCAAATAGTCGGCTTCGAATTTATTGTAAATTACAGCTTTTTTGATTTTATATGACGATTTTTTCATTATAAATATTAATATATTTTGAAGAGAACTCAAAAATACTTTTTTTAAGGTATATTTATAAATAAAGCTGAGCTAAACCATGCATACATTTTTAAATAGTATATTGTACCCGTCTCAGTGATAAGTTACGATACCATTTAATTTACCCTGGTTTCACAGGCACTTTTCAATACGTATTCTCACACTCAAAAAATTTTGTGTGTAAATATTACTAATAACTGCGTTCATTCTATGAATTTTATTCGTAGTTTTCAGTCACGAATAGTATTCGTAGATTAAACGTAGTTTGGTACACATTACAAATATTCCATTCGTATTCGTACAAAAAAAAGGTATATTGTACGAATATATTTGTTACATTTAACAAAGCTTTAAAGATTTGATCAATTTGATTTAATTCACAAAAAAGTGAATCAGTGAATAACGAAATAAGAATGCATTCAATGAATTCAAAATTGATTTATAAACAAAATTTTTATTTTACATTCATTTTTAAAAAAATGTTTGACTATTAATTTCAATTGCTCATTTTCGTTATTCAGAATAATGAATAATTTTTTATTAATTTCAATGATATTCACAAAGCATTTCAGAATTTTCAATTCTTTCTTTATTCAGTATTCCTTTTTTCATTCATTATTAATTTTTTTTTCCTTATTCACTTGTTATTCACTATTAATTTTTTATTCATTATTCATTTGTTATTCATTATTAATTTTTTATTCATTATTAATTTTTTATTAATTCTTTTTTTATTTTATTTTTATTTATTAATAAAATGAACAAAAAATTAATAATGAATAAAAACTGAATAATGAATAAAAAATTAACAATGAATAAAAAATTAATAATGCATAACAAAAGAAGAATGAATAAAAATGAATAACGAATAAATAATGAATAATAATTGAAAATTCTGAAATTCTTTGTGAATTACATTCTTTGTGAATAGCATTCAAATGAATAAAAAATTACTCATTATTCTGAATAACGAAAATGAATAATTGAAATGAATAATTAATCATTTTTTTAAAAACGAATGTGAAAAAATTTTGTTTATAAATCAATTTTGCATTCATTGAATGTATTCTTATGTAGTTATTCAATTGTACTTAAAATTTTGAATATGAATGCCGATTTTACAGCTCTGACATTTACTAATAACAAAAAAAAAACGTTCTATCTTAGCTGGGGTTGGAACCACTGTTTTTTAGCTTACGGGCCACGTACTCTTTCAGTAGACTTGCAATCATACATTTCGTTATTTTCGGTAATTGTTCAAAAAACTAGACTGAAAGATTTCGGTTGTAAATTTTTTAAACTTAACTTTAATGGTTAGGGACATCTAAGCCAATAACGCATATGAACTTGGACGATAAGCGAACTTATGTGTTAAAGTAATTGAACACAAGAAGAAAACAAAGTAAAATTAATTTAAAAAACTAAATGCTTACACAAAAGTAGGCTAAAAGAAAAATCGTTTTTCTGTCCTAAAGATAATCCAATTTAGATAATTTTTAAATTTTTCGTAAAATTAATAAAATTGCTAACAATCTTGCAGCATTTATATTTGAGAAAATTGCATCGATCTAGGCGAGGAAAAAGCTTCTGATTCAAAAGCGTAAAAAAATTAGGAGATTCTAAATAAAGTAGGCTAATTTCAAATCATGCACTCATTTTTATAAAAATTTGATGGCAAATTATTGTTAAGAAAACGCTTTAGCATTAGAAAATCTTATGGTCAAAATTTTTTTATGACTAAAAATTAAATAGGAATCTCGATTTGAAACATTTATTTTATACTTCTTCGAATTCACGTTTTTTAACAGGCGTCTACCCATATTGAGAATTTTCTAGATTTTTTTTTGCGTCACGTGCTTATATTACATTCAGGATTCAGAATCAAGCCTTGAAGGGAGGTTCTGCTTAAAAATATTTGGAAACTTTTGTATTCTTATTTGAAAAGAGGAAAACTTGGGGGCTAAATAGTAATGAATGCCATTTTATTTAGAGATAAAGGAAAACTCACATTATTTAATTTACTAAATTACAAAGAATATTTGCTGAGAAAAAATGTTTTAAACTTATTGAAAAAAAAAAATTAAATTTGAAAATGTTTCGGGCGTGTTGCGAAAGATTTTTTATCCCATCTTTGAAATATACATATATAATTTTCTTATGTGTTCAATAGAGTGGACCTTATTTTAAAAAGATCACCGCAAGGGCTCAAACTGTTGTAATTGATGATAAAAACATTCGTGAAAAATTTTAGCAAGATCAGATGCATATAAACCCGTGCGCACACGGCTTAAAGTTTGCACAAATGCATGAAAGAAAAAAAAATTTTTTATATATATTCATATGCGATTCCATTTAAGTTTCCATTTATTCCATTTGGAATAAGGAAACAGTTCAGATTTTTTTGTTTTTTCCAAAAAATTTTCAGTTTAATAAGGGTATTCACCTCAAATTACTTGAATAACTCAGGGGGACAAAATTTTTATTTTTAGATTTTCCCATTAATATTTGTATTATTTTCGACTAATCTTGGTGCGCTGATTTCAAAACTATTATTACTTTTTTTTCTAGCATCACTTGTTTTTGAGATAAACGTCAGTGAAATCGTTTAATAATGTTTGTCTCAAAAACTGGTGATGCTAGAAAAAAATAATAATAGTTTTGAAATCAGCGCACCAAGATTAGTCGAAAATAATACAAATATTAATGGGAAAATCTAAAAATAAAAATTTTGTCCCCCTGAGTTATTCAAGTAATTTGAGGTGAATACCCTTATTAAACTGAAAATTTTTTGGAAAAAACAAAAAAATCCCGTGAGTTATTCAAGTAATTTGAAGTGAATACCTTTATTAAACTGAATTTTTTTTGGAAAAAACAAAAAAATCTGAACTGTTTCCTTATTCCAAATAGAATGCAAATGAAAATATTAAAAAATTTTTTCTTTCATGCACTTGTGCAAAAGTTAAACCGTGTGCGCACAGGTTTATACGCATCCGATCTCACTAAAATTTTACACGAATTTTTATTTCATCCATCAGCTCAGTTTGAGCAGTTGGGACGCCCCATGAAGTGCTTGCAAATTTTCCCCATACAAATAAGGTCCACTCTAGTGTACAATCATGTGTCAACCGCCGCATCATGATAACAAAATTAGTACCAAAAATCTTAGAAAATATAATTATATAGGTTAAATTTTTTATGTAAATTCTAGACTTATTTATGCCTTTGCTCCCCTTAGAACAAATCCTGCAGACGCCCTTAGTGTAAGCTGTTTACATTTCACATAATAATTTCAGGCTTCCAACAATACCTCATTTGTCAAATTATGATAAGGAGTTTAGAAGTGAGATTTTTAGATTTCATAATTTTCTAAATTTTTTCCATGTTTTTTGTAAGGTTTTACATCAATTTTTTAAAATTTCCCAAATGCTTAACTTAAATTAATTTTTTGTTTTTTGCTGTCTGATTGTTTTGAATCAAAGTGCATTAAGAAATAAAACTTTAATTTTTAATCAAGGTAGGATCAATTTAATATTGCAATACATGTAAATATTATGTATTGTTCTTATTGTAAATGTTTTGTAAATATTTCAAATATTTTGTAAATATTGCAATACATGTAAATATTATATATTGTACACATGGGCAAAACCACAGAAAAACCAACCGAGACCAAAAAATTAAAACTTCTTACAAACGTATTATTTTATGATATTGTGTAAGAGAAACATTTTAATATTATTATTTATTTATTTTTTATTTATTGATTTCATTTCATCTACTGGGCAATTGCCCTCACAAATAACAACTTAAACTAAAATCTTAAACTATAGATAACACATCGACTAACAATTTCTTAAATATTTCTCTATTCATACAGAAATCTAAATGACTAATAACTGAAATACACAGGGTTAAACATTTAGATCATCAATCATTAATATAAGCATTTACACATAAATTCATTTACCATGATGATCAAATCGCCTGCACTGTTTTGATAGCTTATTTTAAAGAACAATTAAATTAAAAACTAAATGTATAGTTTTCATTACTTTTATTAGGTCTCTTGAGCGAGTTCTCAAAGTTCATTAATCAGCACGAAACTTTATATATTTTTGTTTCATATCTAATTGAATACTTTTTGCCTAAGGCGTCAACGAAAAAACCTTTTGTGAATTAGATTTTTAAAATTAATAAAATAGTGGTACACACTTCGTTTTAAATTTAATATTTCTTTTAAATAAGCCACCAAAGATTAAAATCGTATTCAAATTACTAGAGTTGTGGTATTTTACTTTTCAAAAAGAATTTAGTTTTCTTGTTGCAATAAAAAAGAATAGTTAAAATCCAAATTTGAAAAACTGCACTGAAATGTTATTAAAATTTTTCTTGGCAAAATATTAAATACAAATCTCAAAAATTGTGTGATTTCGTTAAATAACTTGGTTGCTTTGAAATTTTTTACTAGAAGTGTACCATTTTGTGAATTTCGAGTTTGGATACTTTTACGAAAAAAATCTCAAAAAATTTCAAATTTTAACAGACGACATCACAAGTAACTATGGCATAGTCTTATGGTATTTTTTGCAAAAATCAATATTCGGATAAAAAAGTTATAGCTGTTGAAACTTGACTTTTTTTAAAACATCCTTGAATTAAAAAAAATTATAAAAAATCGAAAATAATACTTTTATCATTTAAAATTACTTTTAATTTTATATTCGGAATAATTTTGTCGTAGAAATAATAAAAACTGGAAATTTATTTATTTTTTACTTTTTTATATGATGTATCTACATTACATTATCTCATGTTTAATTTTTAGTAGCTATTATTTAATATAAAAAAATTAAAATTGTATTTAAAATTAACTTTGAAATCAAATTTTTCCATGCCATTGATTTCCAACCAATTAAGAAATGCTTTTCAGAAATGCTCATAAAAAAAGGCTTCAAAATACTGCATTTGTTCGCAGCCATGTCTATAAATACCTTTGTTTAAAAATAATGCGTTGCGTAAGCGAGAAAGCAATCGATGAATAAAATGTTCAGCAATACTTACTCGGTTACATGAAACTAATGATTTTCCCATATGTTTAAAATAATAAATTAAAAATGTTATATTTTAAAAATGGTTCAAATCAATGTTTAAAATTCAATAATTATACTATTACTTCGTTTTGTACTCCCCGAAATAAACCTTGAAAATTAGGCTGGCACACCAGTCTACATCCTTAAACGTAAAATCTATCTGAAATAAATCTGTTGTTTTCTTCTCTGATTGGTATAAACTATTTGTGGTGGTTGTTTAAACAACAGTAAAATAATAAATAAAGGCTATCAATGCAAATACTTTGAATCCAATTTAATTTTATCGTTATTTTCTTAATATGTATTTAAAAAATACTTTGAATTTAATTTAATTTGCTTTTTATTTCCTAATATATTCTAAATAAATCAGAGGAAAATTTTTTAAAATGCATTCTTTTGTTCTGTTAATGAACAAACATTTTTTCAACTCATGATTAAGCAATAATTTGCCGAATCACCTATTCGGCTAATGAAATATCTGAAAATCTTTCTTGCAGCAGCAACCAAAATATTGCTACAAAAAAATCACAACAAAAATGTCCAGCTAGAAACAAAATAAATTTGGTGTCAAATTTTATTTTCATTCATAAAACTTTGCAATATTTCTTCAGATATTCAAATAGGAAGAAAGAGGTAAGGACATTTAAAAAACCGATCTTTTTGCTCCCTTGTGCACACAGCCAAAATGATAAACATAGAAAAAGAAATGTAAACAAACATTTTTTTTTTCTATAAACGACCTCATCGATTCTATTCAGATCATAAAAAGAAAAAAGTAGCCAACATATTTAAAAAAAGGGATCTATTCCTAGCTCGCTTGTGTGCACACATTTCCATTTCTATTTTGCTGTTCCCAAAAGAAAACATCAAAATTGGCCGCTCCTTGCCGCTACTGCGCTTTTGAGTGAGGTGCCAATCGAGATTTAGTAGGAAATTTAAACAGTGAGTTTCTGGACCTCTTCTACTCATTTAGTCTCTTTTCTTATTTTATGTATATTGTAATTAAATTGAAAATGTTAACACGAGACTATAAACATCTGCCAGAGAGAATATATAAACGAGAGATGTCATAGACACATTAACAGAACGTTAACATAAATCCAACGATCCGAATATTAATACGGTTCGAACAATTGGTTGCAAACGTGCGCTGCCAGCAACACAGACTCTGCCAGCAGAGAAAAAACCACCACCGAATGCGAGACAAGCAACAACGAAAAAACACTATTTGTTCTGCTACTTATTGGTATGTTTGTGTGTTTATGCAGAATTTGTTTTGTTCTTTGCTTGGCGTTGTTGTTATGCTTTATTTTATGCTTTTGATCGTGTTTCAGATATTTTTCTTGTTTGGCTGACCTGAAATAAAAGAAATTGGAAAATTTCTTCTGTTTCTTAACTTACCCAAATATGAAGCAAGTGAATATCGTTATGGCTCAACAAATTATTACAATGAGCGAAATAGCGAATATTTATTTTATTTATCTATACTTATATTACATATTTTATCTTTCTATGTACATATATATTTTAATATTTTACCTATATATATTTTATCCATGTTTTGTAAAATTCTAATTTATCCATGCATTTGTATGAAAAATTAAAAATTTTCAAAATTAAATGATGACTTTTTAAAAACGTGACGTTTGCAATAAAAACCAGCATGTATTCATAAGAGTTCGATAGGAGTGCGCTAAATTACCGCGAGTTGATCTTTTTGTTGTAAATTGAAAAACATATGAAAATTTTTTGACTTTTTATATATTTCTCTATTTTTACACATAAAGCCTTATTTTGTGCATAAAACTGGTATGCACTTCGTTTGTTATTGCCCCTAAAGATAAGCTATATAACATAAAAATCGGATAAAAATTATCAGAGTTTTGATATTTTCATTTTTGAAATAATTTAATTTTTTCTTATTTAGTAAAAATAAATGTAAAAAATTCAAATTTGAAAGAATTGCAATAAACTGCTATTGAAATGTTTTCTGAAACAGCATTCAATAAAAAAACAAACAAATTATGTGATTACATTGAATAACTTGGTCGTTATTAAATTTTTTACTAGAAGTGTAACATTTTGTAAATTTCGAGTTGAAGTATTTTTACCAAAAAAATTTCAAAAATGCAAAATTTAAAAATTCACGGTTGGCTAAAGCATAGCCTTAGCTTTTTCAAGCAAAAATTACAAAAACCAAAATTCGAATAAAAAAGTTATAGCTGTTGAAACTTGCTGTTTTTTTTAAATGCTCAAAGTTCTTGGCATTTCGAACACAAAAAAAATCATAAAAAATTGATATAAATATGTTTCTTATTGAAAATTGCTTCAACAATATAAAAATAAATTTTCTGATTTTAGTTAGAAGAAATTTTTGAGTTCCAGGGCTGCCAACATATCAGACCCTGGTTCAAGGGTATAAAATATTAACAATACCCAAAAAACCAACCAATTTTATTTTATGTTTTTGTGTCTATGCAGAATTTGTTTTGTTCTTTGCTTGACGTCGTTGTTATGCTCTATTTTTATCTTTTGATCGTGTTTCAAATCATTCTTGTTTGGATACGCAGAGCTGAAATAAAATAAATTTGCGATATGTGCTGTTTCTTTACTTTCCCATATATGAAATAAGTGAGTGCCGTTTTGGCTACACAAATTAATTCAATATGAAAAATATTTTATTTTATAGGTATATAGATTCTATATACTCTATATTTACTTCTAAATTCTCTTTATATATCTGTGAATTATAATAATGTTAAATCAAAGAATAGATCATAATTAATTACAAAAATTTACTAAAATTAATATAGTAGGTATATAACCTACTATATATTTATATTTTTCTAATTCAATTTTTAATTTTAAGCAAAAAATGCAAAAAAAGCTACCACATATGTGTTGTTATATATTAAATATATTTATATTATATTTATTTATGTACCTATTACGCCTTCTTATTTGTTTGAAAAAAATAGATTTGGTCACTCAACAAGAAGTTACATGCTGACCCCCACCGAGTTTTAACTACCTCAACTCCACAACATTATTTTGTATTAATGCCACTCGTCTTTGGAATTCCTTACCGAGCCATGTAAGAGCTTTAAGGGAAACAACAAGATTTAGACTTGCCGTATTTCAACATTTCGCTTTTAATTAATGATTAATAAATTCGCCTGTTTTTCAAATCTATACTTTCTTATTGTTACTTCTTTTTTCTTCTCTCTTAATTACTTCAATTTTATACTCTATCTTGATTTCTCTATTTCTACTTAATATTAAGATTAACTTTATAATAAGTATACTTGTTTAAATTAGGTTTAAGAAAATCTTTAATTTGTCTATTCCTAAAAATATTATTCCAACTTGTACATTAAAAGAACTAAGTTCTTATCGTACTATAAATAAATAAATAAATAAATAAATAAATAAAATATTAAAACTATCTTAAAACATTTTTGTATGCATTTTCTTTTCAATAAACAATTTCATATCTTTGGTTTATTTTTTTATTACATACATTTTATAAACACGACATAATAACTAGTATGTATATTTTAAATTGATAACATCTTAAACTGGAAATATTTTTAGTAAAATTTAATTAAATTAATCTTATAAATTAAATATTTTATATTGGTAGTTTTGTGCTTATGTATATATATATATTTGGGCATTTTAATTGTTTTGCAACTGCTGATTAATAACCAATATTATCTAACTAAATAACAATTAAATTATACCTTCATTACACATAATTCTTACACACTAATAAGGTCTCCAATCCGGGTTCTCGGACTTTTTTCAGTCCCGATAATCCCAGGATTATAAGGCCTAAAATTCCGGAATTTTCGGTATCCCGGGATTGCCTTCAAATTGCAAAAATGCACCACTTTAATTTAACATTCGACTAAAAACTTTTAAAAAAATTTAAATTTACCTAAAGTGTTCAAAAAAGAAATAAAAATATATTTAAATGGTGGCACTCGCAGTAATATGCTTCAAAAAGCATTTGATATGATTGATAAAAATTCCACCAACTAGTGTTGAGGTCGAGAGATGTTTCTCTTCGGCTAGAAATTTTGCTACCAAAGAGTTCGCCTTTCAAAGACTTAAATTATCTCAAAAAATGTACCGTTCTTATGTTAGTATTATTATGCCAGAAAATATGAATTTTATGAATTATACAATAGATATATATCAAAAATAATATATTTTTGTTTTTTATATATATAAAGAAATAAAATAAATTTACTTTGTATAAAAAAATTAAGTAAACTGTTTATTTTGTAATTCCATGAAACAATTTTTTATTAAAAAAATATCCTAACTTTCATACCTTGCACACGATTTCTTTTTTTGTTATATAAAATACTTTTTAACTGTTTTTCAAATCCCGGTACTTTTTCCAGGATCCCCGGATTCTTAATTAGTAATTCCGAAATTGCTTTTGAGTACCGAAATTGGAAGCCCTAGATACAACATAATTTATATTATATTATAATACAGGCAACAATGATATGAGGCGAGAATATGAGGTTTACTTTGCAACTGGCGCACATACGTCAGGTACCGCGCGAGTTTATTTTATTTTTTTGTAATAGTAATAATCATTTTTCCATCGATAAAAATCGTTTTCTATGTAAAATTTGACGAAAAATACGATATTTATGTTTAAAACACGCTAATTGGTATGTAAGATTGGTTAAAATTTATTTAAACATTGAAATTGTGTGTAACAATATGAAATTTTTTATACATTTTTTTGAAACTATTTTTTTCTTAAAATGCAAAAAAGTTGTCTCTTGCTTAAACAGAACCGAAGTTATGAATTTTTGAAAATTAGTCTCCAAGGCAAAAGTCACGAAAATCTCAAACTTTTAACGCTCTCTATTTAAAAAAAAAATCCTCGAACACGTGTCTCTTTTATAGAGCCCGTAAAAAAAATTTCATTCAAATCAAAAATGTGGCGGTCAGAATGGTGTTCGGTTTGTTAAAGAATGACCCAAAAGAATGATGAATAAGCACAAAACAACCAATATGAAATATTTAATTTATAAGATTAACTGAATTAAGTTTTACTAAACAAAATTTTCAGTTTAAGATATTATCAATTTGAATATATACGTACTTATTAAATATATACGTACTTAAATATATTTAATATTTCACAACAAATACGTAGTGGACTTTTTTGCTTAAAATTGAACGTTGAATTAGAAAAATATAGATATAAAGTATGTATGTATTAGGAAAGTCAATTCCGGGATCCCGGACGATTGAAGCCTCTTTAAATCCCGGGATTGTCTTTCCGGGATCCCTGGATTTTTTAATAATAAATTTCTATTACAAATATTCATGTAAATGCAAACTTTTCATTTTAAGTTGATATGAATATAGAATTAGAAAAACCTTTTATTGTGTGTAATGAGTGTGAATCACTTTGCAAAGTTTTAGAAGAATTGCAACATCGGGAAGTAAGCTATGTATTTAGAAATGGTCAGATGTTCTGACTTAGGAAATAATTTTTTTTTTTTGTGGTGAAGGCAATCGTGATCGAAACTAACAATTGCTTACGATTATCGTACAACTATTTTTAAATCTAGCATAGAATCAGAACGGTGCTTTTCATAAGCGGGCTATATTTGTAATAATATCCGAACAAAACACTCCAATAAAAAATTAAACACGTGGATCAGCTTAATGATTACTTAAAAAATAATTAAAACAATAAATTTTATTTTGAAAAGTCTTTTCCAAAATTAATATGTCTTAAACACAAAAAATCATGAAGACGATGTCCAAAAAAAAAGTGTTACATATAGTTATAAATTAAACTGTTCTGTATTTAATTTTTTTATATTTTTTATTTTTATATTTTTATTTTTTCTGCGTAACCAAACAAGAAAAATTTTTAACACGATCAAAAGCATAAAATAGAGCATAACAACAAAGGTTTTTGGGGTAGTTCTAATATTTCTTACCTTAAAACCAGGGTCTGATATGTTGGCAGCCCTGGAACTCTAAAATTTCTTCTAACTATTTTAGATTTAACTATAGCCATTTTCAATAAGAAACCTATTTATATCAATTTTTTATGAATTTTTTTGTGTTCGAAATGCCAAAAAAGGCACTTCGAGCATTTTTGAAAAAAAAAATCAAGTTTGAACAGCTATAACTTTTTTATTTGAATTTTGGTTTTTATAATTTTTTGCCTGAAATAGTATAAGACTATGCTTAAGCCAACCGCGATTTTTTAAATTTTGCATTTTTGAAATTTTTTTGGTAAAAATACTCTAACTCGAAATTTACAAAATGTTACACTTCTAGTAAAAAATTTAATAACGACCAAGTTATTCAACGTAATCACATAATTTGTTTGTTTTTTTATTGAATGCTGTTTCAGAAAACATTCTAATATCAGTTTATTGCAATTTTTTCAAATTTGAATTTTTTAAGATTTTTTTTACTAAATAAGAAAAAAATGAAATTATTTCAAAAATTAAAATATCAAAACTCTGATAACTTTTATCCGATTCTTATGTTGTATAGCTTATCTTTTGGGACAATTCAATAACAAACGAAGTGCATACCAGTTTTATGCACAAAATAAGGCTTTATGTGCAAAAAATAGAGAAATATATAAAAAGTCCAAAAATTTTCATATGTTTTTCAATTTACAACAAAAAGATCAACTCGCGGTAATTTAGCGCACTCCTATCGAACTCATATGAATACATGCTGGTTTTTATTGTAAACGTCACGTTTTTAAAAAGTCATAATTTTAATTTTCGAAAAAATTTAATTTTTCATACAAATGCATGGCCAGAAGATTGTAGATAAATTAGAATTTTAAAAACATGGATAAAATATACATACATAGATAAAATATTAAAATATATACATTGAAAGATAAAATATATAACATAAGTATAGATAAATAAAATATATATTCGCTATTTCGCGCATTGAAATAATTTGTTAAGCCATACGACATTCACTTTTTTCATATTTGGCTTAGTTAAGAAACAGCACAAACTGGCCAATTTCTTTTGTTTCAGCTCAGCCAAACAAGGAAAATATCGGAAACACGATCAAAAGCATAAAATAGAGCATAACAACAACGTCAAGCAAAGAACAAAACAAATTCTGCATAAACACACAAACATACCAATAAGTAGCAGTACAAATAGTGTTTATTAATTTGTTTCCAATTCATTCATAAAATTCAATTGGAGTATTTATTTTGTTTTTCGTTGTTGCTTGTCTCGCATTTGGTAGTGGTTTTTTTTCTTCTGCTGGCAGAGTCTGTGTTGCTGGCAGCGCACGCTGGCAACCAATTGTTCGAACCGTATTAATAATCGGATCGTTGGATTTATGTTAACGTTCTGTTAATGTTTCGATGTCTGCTCTCCTTTATATATTCTCTCTGCATCTGCTTTATATGAAAGCAAAGAAATTTGAAACAAAATAAAATATCAGTGAGTAACAAAAGACATTATATCTTTCAGGAAAAAATGTTTTGTCTCTAAATATGTTAATAGAAAAAAAAAAGAAAAAAATCTCGCCTAATCTAACCGGATTTGAACCCACCTTACATGAGCTAAATCATTTTGCAGAAACCTTCAAAAATTATATTTTTTTTTAATATATTGGCTGGTAGAATAATTGTAAAAAAATAAAATGTCAGATATTAAAGGCCGGAAAAGGCACTTCCAAGCCGCATTAAAAAATTTTAAATTCTTGCAATAGCATTAAAGATAGTGCTGTTTTTTGGGCCTTTTTGAAATTAAAATTTGAAAATTGTAATAACTTCATTATTTCTTTCAAAATATCGTTGGAAAGGTTTTGAGTGGTTGCATTCATGGCCAGAATTTTTAAAAATTATATATTAAAGCTAAGCTATTAATTATTATATAAACACATTCTGAAAAAATTTGTAAGTAAATAAAAAAAAAATTGAGTTATTTTAATTTAAAAAGTTTTTTTTTGTAAATAAAATAAAAAATATCAAAAATTAAGTCTTCTATTTTGCAAATTCTGTCAACACGTCCTGCTCTGTTACTGTGCGATCACTGTGTATAAGGTCGGGTAAAATTTTTTGACGACAATTTGTATACATTGTCATATAAATGAGATCGATGAGAAATTATGAAAATTTTTTAAAAAAACTTGCCAGGAGGAATTTTTTTGGTACGAGGAATCTATTTATGATATTTATTTTTTTTTAAGAACTACAATGGAAGTTTTTGCAGACTACCGAAACTGTCAAAACGAAGTTGACAGCTGATAGAAAATCTGAAACCGATAAGAAACCGAAAATTGGCCGCATTCAGCAAAGTACACAGTTGTGAATTGTAAATGTAATTATTATAATTATTTAATTATGTAAATAATTTAATTGCAAAAGTTTCTCACTCAAATTTGCTTCTTTCAGTGTTTCAGTTTTAACACAACAGCCAGTTACCAACTGTTGACTTCGCTCAATGCGGCCATTGATTTCCTTTTGTTCTCTTTCGCAAAAAGCTGACTTTGACAATTTCGGATATAAAAACGAGCAAGCAGTCTGAAATGCATCTGCCTTCTCTAGTTCATTTATTGATATTGATTATAGAGTTAACGTTTTCCTTGAATTTTGCGAATTAATAACTTGCATATCTTTCGCATATGCATTTTTCTGTTTTAGAGAAATGTATACTTGAACGCAATTCTTAACTTTTTAAAACGTTTTATATCTCGGGCACCAAAAGTGGTACCGAAGATAAATTCCTTAATTTAGATTCTGCAAATAGTTTTGAACGAAACCCTGTCTAAAAACATTTACTTTAAGCATGAAATTTAGCAATTTTGTTCATATCTCCTTTATGGAGCTTTATGGAGAGGTCCATTGAGACCTATCGAATGGAAAGCTCAGCAACTAAAAATTTCAGTATAACATTTTTGTGAAAAGTTTTTGTAAAAAATCGAAATAGAACAAAATATTCTGGGGCCAAATTACAGCATCCGTGAACGAGCAAAATTACGAAGGGTACGACGAGACAAGTGCCTGACATATGTAATTTTTCTTAAAAAATCAAAGCATTTTGAGATCGTGAATTTTTTACTGTTTTTCTTAAAAACCCATTTTTTTCCTTGCGGGAGAGGAAGACATCCTTGTTTTTTCCAAAAATATTTTTTGGGAGATCTTGACCACCCTATGCAACTTTTGAGACCTCTTAGAATATGATTTAAATTTTTCGATACGCCTTAATGCACATATTTTGAAAGCTTTATCTTTAATCTTTATAATAAAATAAATTAAAAAATTTATGAGTGGTTGATTATTTAAAGCGCCAAGTACTTAGAAATCGGCTTTTTAACGGCAAAATTAAATTTTGTGGGTCGATTAACAATTTCTAATATGGTTTCGTATTGTACTCGACCAGATCTACAACCGAGACTGTGTCACACCGTGTAATCGTCGAATAGTGGGTACCAAAATAAACAAACAAACAGATCTTGTCAGATGTAGCAAATTGCACTCTCTAAATCCTCAGTTTGTAAGATATAAAGGCTTAAATTAAATATCTTTTGCAAATTTTTGGTTTATTTAATGCAGCATGAAAAAGTTTTTTATTTTTAATTCGTATTTCTTTTCAAATGAATTATAATTGCGGTTTTGATAATTTCATTACTAATGGAAAACTTAATTGGGTTTTTTCTGTGAACTACTTGAACAACTACCTGTACAGAAATGATTGTTCAGATAACTGATTTATTTAATATATTCAAAAATATAATAGTGGGATTAAATGATTTTATTGGCAATTCGAATATAGCGTGTTTTAATTTAATAAGCAATTTAAAAGACTAGGCCGCCCGTCAAATGTGTGAGAAAAACGCAAACACAATCATAGGTTAAAAAAAACGATTTGATGAAAATTAATAGATACAAAGTTTCATGCCGATTGATGATATTTTATGTTTTCACAGACCAAATTTGTACAAAACAAACCTGCCGCAATAAAATAAGTGCCAAAACAGTAAAATTGGCACGTTTCAGCAGATTTTAATGAAAAAGGAATTCGAGTAAAAATGATAATACTTCTTAATATATATATATCTTTTTATTATTTTTTTTTTCTAAAAATGGCGTCTGGGGATATGAGTTAAAGGGGTACGAATAGTGTAAACGCATGAATTTCAAGGGTTTTTTGTTTGTAAACAAATAACTTGCTGTTACCCGCGGCTTTGTCCACGTTGATTTTAGCGTTTCGTTATCAGATAGCTTTGTTTCATTTGAAATAATATTACAACTTTAAGCATTGAGATTCTAAATATTGGTTTTTCGATACGCTGGGACCTTTTGTTTTGTGAGGTTTGATAAAAAATGGATGAGCCAAAAAATTAAGTGGTTGGGAGGGGTAACTGGCGTCTCATCAAGGTCGAAGTTAAAAAAATTGTGAGGTTTTCAGACACATCAGCCGACAGCTATTCAGGAGTCGCCCTTACAACTGTGGTTTATATGACCGACCCTTATTAAGTTTACATCCCCAACGTTTTTTCCAAACAAACTTATCCCCTTTCTCCATCCCTTTGGGGGGCTTCCAAACAAACGTTTTTATGAAAATTACTCCCAACGCTACCACTGCTACCACTGCTACCACTGCTACCAGGATGCCCCTAGGGGATTCAAGTGTTTGCCCAACTCCCATTAATTTATTCTCCTTAATAATTCCCCGAATTTAAAGGGTGGTTAAATTTTAATGGCCGATGTTAAGTTTTTTTTTGCATTTCATTTGACATTTCTCAACTCAGACTAATTCAATTTGAACCATGGAAAAATACACAATCGAGCAACGTTTAAAAGTTATTGAGGCTTATTATGAAAATGGACGTTCAAATCAAAATGCATATTGTGCACTTCGTGATTTTTCGGTCAATTTAATCGTCCAAATGTGCGTACAATCGGGAAAATCGTGCAAAATTTTGGGCAAACCGGGTCTGTAAGAGATGTGAAAACACCAGTGCATGCTCGTACAGCTCGTACTGCAGAAAATATTGCTGCTGTTCGCGATAGTGTGGCTGAAGAGTCGTCTACCTCAACTCGTCGTCGTGGCCAACAATTGCACCTCTCACGCTAGTCGTTGATGAACATTATGCATAAAAACTTGCATGTACACGCTTACAAGGTGCAATTGACTCAAGAACTAAAGCCTCTTGACCATTTCAAGCGTCGTCAATAGTCAGAATGGTGGCAAGAAATGGCAAAAGTGGATGATCAATTTTCGAAGAAAATCATCTTCAGTGATGAGGCACATTTTCACCTCAGTGGATTCGTCAATAAGCAGAATTGCCGTATTTGGGCCAATGATAATCCAAGAGTGATTGTCGAAAAACCAATGCACCCACAAAGAATGACTGTTTGGTGCGGTTTATGTGCTGGCGGCATCATCGGGCCGTATTTTTTCCAAAACGAGGTCGGTCAGGCAGTTAATGTGAATGGTGTTCGCTATCGTGAGATGATAACGAACTTTTTATGGCCCGAATTGGAAGATATGGATGTGGACGATATGTGGTTTCAACAGGACAGTGCCACTTGCCACACAGCTAACGAAACAATGGCTCTTTTGCGCGACAAATTCAATGGCCGTGTTATCTCACGTGATGGAGATGTCAATTGGCCGCCAAGATCATGTGATTTGAAAACGTTGGACTTCTTTCTTTGGGGTTATTTGAAAGAAAAGGTGTACGTCGATAAGCCAGCAACCATTCAAGAGCTAAAGGATAAGATAATTCGGCATATTAACGGCATAGAACCTCAATTATGCCTCAGCGTCATCGAAAATTTGGACCATCGGATGGAGGTTTGCCGCCGAGGTCGCGGCGGCCATTTGGCTTATTTTTTGTTCAATACATAATTGAACCATACTAGTATTATCATAATAAAAAGAAATGACAATAATTTCCTAAATAATTTGTGTTTTATTCAAAATCAACATCGGCCCTTAAAATTTAACTACCCTTTACTAACCCCCTATCTCAACCCCCTTAAGGGGTCCCCAATACAAAATACATGCTCCAACTTTTCCACCGCTTCCAGTGTTTCGTAAGAGTTCATTTGAATCACCGACCAGTGTTGCCAGGTTAGGGGATTTCCCCCTATATTTAGAAGTTTTTTGACTGTGTTGAGGAATTTTAGTGACAATAAATTTTTAGGGTTTTTTTAAGGAGATTTAATGTTTTTAGGAGTTTTTTAGGGGTATTTGAAAAACTGTCCTTTGGAAATAAAGTTTTCTTACTTTTCCTTAAAATAACGCTTAAATTTAAGAAAAGAAGATATTTGACTTCTTGGATAAACAGCAAAAATTTATAAAAACAGTGGAATTGGCAGCACTTAAAATTAATTACAAATCATTTCCCACTCCACTTCAAACTTGCTTCGCGCTTTACTTGCAATTGATTCCGTGTAAAACTAAAAACAAAGCAAGTCGGCATTTGTAGTCTAGTAAAGAGTGCGCTAGACTATCAACTCAGAGGTCCCCGGTGCGAATCCAGGTTCAGACATGGTTCTTTTCGCTTTCTTTTTTCTTTACTATATTTTAGAATTATTGAATCAAAATATCCACAACTAAATTGTGGAGAATGTTGGTTTAAAGGACAGGAGCAAATGAGGGCTGGAAACACTTGACGAGATTAACGCATAACACTAGCCTCTGTTGTAAGCAATTTAAATTGGCTTTCAAGTTTGTTCCGCCTAATCGATAATTCACGTATGGTTCCAATCAATTCTTCCTCTAATAATCTATCCCTTTCCTTTCAAGTCAAAGACCAAACGTTGTTTGTATAAGGCGTATGCTAAATATTTTATTTATATGATATTTTTCTAACAAAAAAAAAATAACCACTACACAATTGAGGCCATTAACCAAGAAATAAAAATCAACAATAACAAAATTAAAAAACCGTGAAAAACTTAAAAGGTGTGGCTAACAGGCGACATTGAAAGTTTAACTTGTAGATTTTTTCGGCAGCAAGGAGCTAACCCACATACAAATTTCTTTAATTTGCTACCACCGACAAACGAAAGATTTTAAAGTTTTGAGTACGCAGATACCATTGTATACAGGATTTCTACAAACGAAAATTCAAAAACCATGAAAAAGCTAAAAAGTGTGGCTAACAGGCGACATTGAAAGTCTAACTTGTGAATTTTTTCAGCAACATGGAGCTAACCCACATACAAATTTTTTTCATTTACTACCATCGCCAAACAAAAAATTTGAAAGTTCTGAGTATGTAGATAGCATTGTTTGCAAGATTTCTAAAAACGAAAATTAAAAAATAGTGATAAAGTTAACAGGTATGGCTAACAGGCGACATTGAAAGTCTTACATTTTTCGGAAGAATTTTAATGTTTTGAGTATGCAAATACCATTATATAAAGGACTTCTAAAAAGTAAAATTAAATAAATAACTTAATAAAACACTATTTAAGAGAAAAATATGAACAATTAAAAATTTTCAAAATTGCGATTAATAAAAGCCGTCAAACTTTCAAATGCGTTAAACTGGTTTTATGTGGGTAAGCACCTTGTTGCCCAAAACTTAAGACTGAATTATGTGCAGCAAAAAGAATATATGCTTGTAGCTCGCTATCGAATAAAGATAACTACTTCATCTTTGGTACACACATAAAAGAGGTTGCTGAGATTTTTTTTGCATATAAAACTCAATTTTTCTTTCAGTGTGGGTCTGCCCCTTTTTACCCCGAACCCTTCAAATATTTATTGAAAATTATTGCGAAAATCCTAATTCAAGGTAAAATTTTTAAATTATTTTGTATATTAAAAAATATTTAACTCGCTTTGTATAACGCTGTATAAACACTAAAATTCTTTCGTTTAGATGAAATTATTTTTCCCAAAGGAAATTTCTGATTCACAATCAAAATTATCGTTTCAATTTTACTCAACTTATTAATCAATAAATAGTTGATATAAAGATATTCAAAATATCTATTAAAAGATTGTTCGATCAATCACTTTGCAGCACTGGAAGCTGGAAAAGCTTGGTAGTGGCAAAGTTTGCCGGAGCCACAGAGGAATCTTGGAGAACATGCAAACACAGTATGAACAGACATGCAAACACAGTAGCTAAGTTCATAACTAAGTTCATAGCTAAGCAAGAGCTAGCGACAGTAACGTGTGGACAGTTAGTAAGTAAGGTTCGTAACATAATTATAACCCACTTGCCAGCATTGCATGTTTTAACAAAAAAAATAATTTTTCGACACCACTGTAAAAAAGAGCATACCAGATGAAAGAAGTATGAGACAAAGCAATCTTAGTTTTTGTTGTACTTTATTAGAATACCAACTGATTTTAAGGCACCGTTAACTTTTTGCTTGCTGCTACAATTTTTGCTGCATTTTTTGCGTAACATATTTATAACCCATATAAAGTTTTTTGTTTTAAAATTAAGTATTAAAGTGATTCTTAAAGCTAGAATGTAAGCAATTACTTAGATATATGGCTTCCATGGGCCTGAATTACTTTGAAAATTCTTTTCCTCATTGATCGAATTAAATTCTCCAATAAACTGATTTCAAGGCTTTCCCAATTTTCCTCAATGGCTCGTCGTAGCTCCTCAACACTTTCAAAGTGACGATTTTCGGCATAAACCCTTCTGACAAGAATTCCCCAAATATTCTCAATTGGATTGAGATCTGGGGAGCAGGCCGGCCAATCCATAGTTTCAACAGAACACCTTGCTAAGAAGGACTTTGTTTCAGCGCTGGTGTGAATACGGGCGTTATCTTGCTGGAACAGGAAAGGTATCTCTCTATTTTCTTCTAATAAAGGGATTAGGCTTCTCTCCAGCACAGCAACATAGTCCGAGCTTTTCATTTTGGAAGATGTAAACATCAATTGCAGAGTGCCGCGGCTAGTAAATGCACCCCACACCATTACTGATCCGCCACCGAAATTTATTTTGGAAAAGTATAGTGGCTCCTTACGTAGGTCATGCCAATAGTGACGGAATCCATCAGGGCCATCTGAATTCCATTTTTTCTCGTCCGAAAAAATTAGCTATTTTGATGATATACCGTTAAATAATATATAAAAGTGTCAATTGTTATCTTCTTACGGATTGCCAATTGGTGTCCATGTGTTTCTCAGCGAACTCTAGGCGCGCAGTCTTGTGACGTTGTAGCAGTTTAGGTTTTTTTGCCATTTTTGCGCTGCGAATGTGTGAGCACCTTTTAAGCTCTTTGCAAATGGTCATCTTACTGACTTTGTTCCCCACATACGAGGCCAATTTGGAGCAGGACGCAGTAGAATTGCTGGCTTTTTGAAAAATTAGCCTTCTTTCGCGGTCACTAAGGGAATGTTTCCTTCCGGATCGCTTCTTAGCACCATAGTTTGCCGGATCATCCAAAAAGTTTTTCACAACTCGTCGACTTCTGCCAATATTTCTGGATATCTCGCTTATGTTAAGCCCACTGTCCTTATATGCCAAAATTTTTCCTTTTTCTTCACCTGTTAAATTAGTTCCGCGTGGCATTTTGCAAAAAATAATTATTTTTTGCAGAAAGAGTAATTTTTTTTCTTTAAAATATACGTCCCTTTACTCTGGAAACACTTTATCGAATGTGGGTTATAAATATGTTACGCAAAAAATGCATCAAAATTTGTAGCAGCAAGCAAAAAGTTAACTGTGCATTAGAATCAATTGGTATACTATTAATGTACAACAAAAACTAAGATCGCTTTGTCTCATACTTCTCTCATTTAGTATGCTCTTTTTTACAGTGATGTCGAAAAATGATTTTTTTTTGTTAAAACATGCAATGCTGGCAAGTGGGTTATAAATATGTTACGAACCTTACATAAAAATTGCAAGAACAAAATAGAAAAAACAAAAATATTCTAAGAAAATTATAAAAGTTTATAGTTTAATCCTAGAACAATGAATAACTAGTTGAAATTCTAAAACTATCACAACTAAATTAATAAGATTTAAAAGCATAAACTTAAAGTAAAGTAAATGAAAGGAAAAAAGATATATTATTTTAGTGTGAGTACAGTTTAAGCATTGCGGTGAAATTGAAATGGTCCAAAAGACAAAATTTTAGAAAACTGACTAATCTTTCAAATGAAATTCAAATTAAATTTTTCAAAAATTAATTCAATAGTTTATTACCTATTTTAAACAGATTTCAAACAAAAACTCTAATCTGCTGCACAGAGTTAAATCCACTCATACCTTTAAATTGTATTTTTTTAAAAAATTCCATTAATTTTGTTTTCTTGTTTTTATTTCTTTGTCACTAAATTGTTATTCGGCTAATTTGTTAAAAAAAAGTATATAGTTATCTATCTGAAGCAAAGGCGGTTTAGATAAATCGCTATATCTTTTTTGTTTCTAATCATGCAAATGCTCCAAACGACAAAATTTTAGAAAATTGATTAATCCTTTAAATGAAGTTAAAATTAGATTTTTCAAAAATTAATTCAATTATTTTTACCTATTTTAAACATATTTACAATAAAAACTC
This sequence comes from Dichetophora obliterata, assembly GCA_963920525.1. Lineage (NCBI taxonomy): Eukaryota > Metazoa > Arthropoda > Insecta > Diptera > Sciomyzidae > Dichetophora > Dichetophora obliterata. The sequence continues at coordinate 127,974,042 of OY986437.1, read as the reverse complement.
TAATCTGCTGCACAGGGTTAAGTCCACTCATACCTTTAAATTTAATTTTTTAAAGAAAAGACCATCAATTTTGTCTTCTTGTTTTTATTTCTTTGTAGCTAAATTGTTATTCGGCTTTTGTTGTCTGTCGTATTTGTTGATAAAAAAAGTATATATTTATCTGAAGCAAAAGCGTTTTAGATAAATAGCTATATCTTTTTTGTTCTTGATCGGATTCAAATGCTCCAAAAGACAACATTTTAGAAAATTTATCAATCTTTTAAATGACATCAAAATTAAAATTTAACAAAATAAATCCAATTACTTATTAGCTATTTTAAATAGATTTAAAACAAAAACTCCAATCTGCTGCACAGGGTTAAGTCCGCTAATACCTTTTAACTGAATTTTATAAAGAAAATACCATGAATTTAATATTCTTGTTTTATTTATTTAGAACTAAATTATGATTTGGCTAATTTGTTGCTAAAAAAAATAAATATTATTATTGTTTCTTTTTTCAGCAAAATCTAGGCTTGTAAACAAATTATAGATGGAAATATTGATTACATGTTTATTAAATAAAATTATATCAAAATAGAATAATATCATAAAAGAATAGATGAGAAATAATTATCAAATTTAACTATATATGTACATAAAGGGGGCCCCCGTTTGTATGAAAACAAAAAAAGTTAGCTCGAATTGTTGACGGCATAAGCTAAAAATATTTGATTTGGCATAAAACTAAAATCTAGAAAGTTTAATGTTTTTAACATACTATCTGTGGAAAATATTACCAAGAAAGCTTTACTATACCGTTATATTCCTCAACCAACGACTTTTCATACAAAAATACGTTGTACTGAGAACATGTATAGTTTTCGAGATATCGCTATAATTTTTATGTAACGGAAATTTTTCACACATTACTATTAGTAAAAAATTTCACCATCACTCTTACATTATATTCCTCCATCTATTACAGTTAAGCTTTTATTTAATAAATGCTCTTTTTACGCTTGTATTTCAAGTCGAAGGTCACCAATCTTAAATTTAATCATACTGTGCAGCCAGATCTTTCATTTGATACCTCATTCACCATTCTACCTCTTCCTAGCCCTGAGATTCCTAACTAAAAATAATACAAAATTTCAACGTTAATATTTCGGGTCAGAGGTCATAAATTTAAAATGTAAAATGATTCTGCACATCAAGGGCGCATTACCTTCCGAATGATATTAGTTTCACTGCCCTTATTCTAAAATTAATGTCGAAAAATGTACGACAACATTTGATGTTTGCCTTTTAATATATAAGATTTTAAATTAAAGAAGAAAACCAAATTGTTATGAACATATTTTACCCAGAGAATCAGATTACGTTCGATCATATAACGTTTTAACGAAAAGTTTTTTAAAATCTATTTAAAACAATTAAAGAAGAATTTTATAAAAAATTAGTTTGATTTAATTTTAGTTAATTAATATAAAATCAATAATTCCATCTAAACGTTTGTTGATTAGCATAGATTCTGCTTAAAAAAACAAAGTTGATGGACTTTTCTTTAAACAATGAAATTTAAAGGTATGAGTGGATTTAACCGTGTGCTGCAGATTTTTGAAAAATTTAATTGTAGCGTCATTTAAAAGATTAATCAATTTTCTAAAATTTTGTCCTTTGGAGCATTTGAATCCCATTAGAAACAAAAAAGATTTAGCGATTTATCTAAACCGCCTTTGCTTCAGATAGATAAATATATACTTTTTTTAACAAATTAGCCGAATAATAATTTAGTTATAAAGAAATAAAAACAAGAAAACAAAATCGATGGCATTTTCTTTAAAAAATACAATTTAAAGGTATGAGTGGATTTAAGTCTGTGCAGCAGATTAGAGTTTTTGTTTTAAATCTGTTTAAAATAGGTAATAAACAATTGAATTAATTTTTGAAAAATTTAATTTGAATTTCATTTGAAAGATTAAGCAGTTTTCTTAAATTTTGTCTCTTGGAGCATTTCAATTTGATTAGAAATAAAAAAGATATAGCGATTTATCTAAAACGCCTTTGCTTTAGACAGAGAAAATCGCAAAAATATGATATATATCTGACGATCAACAAAATGCTGCCAAAACATGAACAAATTCCTAGTGAAACAAAAAAGTCCAATGCAGCAACAATATATCAAGCAAAAAAATGTAAACAAAGTCAAGCTGCTCTGCTACGAAATCTACACTCAAGGAAAAATCGAAACGTAAAATTAAATAATGTCATGTTAATTTTACGTTGCTCCATTTTTAAGAAACCATCTTTAAATTCACATTAAAAGCCTTTAAATCAAATATAAAAACATTTGATCTCCAATAAGAAGTGGAAAAACTTCAAAATAATGGTGATCCACTATAGTTATTACATTCTTTAAAGTGCATTCTTTAAAGTGCGTGCAAATAGTAATAGTAAGTTCATATAAGTGAAGATTAATAAAAATGGAAAATAGGAATATTTTACCTTTAGCTAAAATGAAATTTTTCACTTTTTTTTCGTGGAACATATGTATTAAGGACTTCTAATTCCAAATCTGAAAAAGTTAATGGTCGCTCTCATCTGGTTTAGAAGTTAAAGGGGTCCAAAGTTGAAAAATGGGTAAAAAAAACTTGCCATATCTTTGCTATATATAAACAAAAATAAGCTAACTAGTAAATAATGGGTATTAATAGAAAGGCTATTCTATTACCTATTCAATAAGCTATTAATCATAAAATTCTATTAATTACTTTCTAAGATATCACTCTTTTTATGTACCCTATTTTGCATCCAAAGTTTAGATGCATTTTAGATTCAAATAAAAACGACAAAAATTAATTCCATGAATTCGAATGTAAAAACGATAAAAATTAATTCCATGAATTTGAATGTAAAAAATTAAGGATAATTAAAAAGACAAGAAAAATTGTTATTAAAAATCGCGGCGATAATTTACTATGTAAATATTTAAAAAACTGTTATTAAAAATCGCCGCAATTTTTCGCCTGCGGCGCTTTATTTATTTACCGTTTAGTTAACAGTTCCAAAATATTTCAAAAATTCTTAAAATTTTTTTTATATAATTTGGACTTCCATCCTAATAGTGTTTTGCCCATGTACGGAATATTGTTTTTAACACTACAAAACGAAAATATTAGAGTATAAAAGAAGTTAATATTAAAAAGCTATGCATGGATTTTAATGTTTGGTACCTCGTTGAACAGATGCTTTTAATACCCATAATGCTTATTTTTCTAAGAAAATTAAAAAAAAAATAATAACTTTTAAACGTCTTGAGGAAGAAGACAATGAGAAATTCGCTAGTCTGCTTAAAGATTTTGAGTTGGAAAGCCTTTTACCAAATGAATAATGGTAAACTTATGTGAGATATAAATTTTTATAACTACATTTTTAAAATCATAATTCTCTTATATAAATGTAATATATTGAATTATCATATAATTTTTTTAGAAATTTACCACATTTATTCTAATATTTTAATAAGTAACATTTCTATAGAAATTATTTCTATTATAATAGAAATAACATTTCTATAGGGTCCGTGAAACCAAATCAAACAAATAAAACAAAATTAGTTATTATAGAAATGACATTTCTTTATTATTTAGAAATAACATTTCTATAATAACTGATTTTGTTTTATTTGTTTGATTTGGTTTCACGGACCCTGTAACCATTCAATATGAAAAATGTAAAGTATTTCATTTAAAGTGAAAATCACTTTAATTCATTAATGCAAGGACGTGCAATCAAAGTAGAAAATACCTTACTTCAAAATTATGACGTATTTAAAATAAATACGCTAGTATTCCAACTGAATATGCTTCCTCTTCGAATTAAATCTGAATCTACGTTAAGTTAAAGTCGAATAATTATCATTTTAAGGTGTATAACAGTTTAGTTTAAAGTGGAAACAACATAAAACTGAATATATGTGTTTCCACTTTGAATTGAATATATTCGCGTTTGGTGCCAAATCATTCCAAAAAATATTTTAATTGAAGTGGTTACCTTTGATTTTACGTTGTTTTTTAGCTCAGTGTAAAAACTATCGGCCGTATTCATTACATTTGTTATGCACTCGTTAAAAACTGTTTTAGTTAGAACACAAACTATCCCTTAAAATGCTGTTTATGCATAAACGTATTTTAAGAGCGTTTTAAGCAATATGGGAATTTTTTAAAAACAGTAAGCAACACTTCATCAGCTGACAGCTTAACGAAAGAACTTGACGAAAAACAGACTTTTTGTCGCCAGAAAGTGCCCTGTTACGGTGGCGGTCATAGGCGCATCATGGTCATGCATTGTTGTTGTTTCAAACTAGTGTTGCGTTGTGAACATATTCACAATATTTGTGTTTAGGCACGAAAATAGTACACTTTTAGTATAAAATGTATGAAAGCAGTAATGAAACCTGCTTAATAGCAACACGTCGGTTGTAAAAATACTAAAAGTAGCAAAAGTGTACTGGTGCTTAGGCATCATATGACCACCAGCATATCATACTTTCGTCACACAGTTCATCAAACGAAAAAAGAGAGTAAAAAGTGTCATGACCAGGGATCATATGACGACCACCGTAACAACACCCATAGCTGATTTTGACAAGTTATGTTAAGGCGAATTTACACGATTCACTATCATCCTTCACTTTGGATGAATCATCTGATTTGTAAAATGTAAATTGAGTTTCATCTTTAAAATGAAGATGATTGTCATCCACATTGAACAGTGAAAGAAGTAGAAGGTCTTCCTACTTTTGATGAAAGTGAAAGCAAACCGAACTGATGTGTCATTCGTACTAAAACACAATTGAAAGGTGTTAACATAATTTGAAGCAGAAAGTTTATATTTTTTTTTTTATTTAATTGCTGAATAGCTTTTATTTACTTAATTTTTTTAAAAGTCAATAAAATTAATCAGCCAGAGAATATATTTTGACATTCAACACCGAATCATCCATCAAATTTCAAATTTACACTTTGAATAATGTAAATTAAAAATTGATTCACTGTCATCGTTCAACGTTCACTATCATCGTTTTTAATGAAATGTGTAAATTCGCCTTTAGGCATTAAAAAAGCAAAAAAAGTGAAGTGAAAAGTAAATAAAAATATAAAAGCAATGGACATGTTCAATATTTTGATTATCTGCACTTTAGTGGAAGAAGAGGATCCTTTTCCAAAGCGCCGAAAAATGTATAGAGCAAGAATCAACCCCTTTGAACAAAACAACGACGACGAGGAACGAGTAGGAACGATGTTCAGATTGATTTTAACGATCGTTAAAATACTCTTAGAACGTTGATGATAACATACGTTTATGCATAACAAAATGTTTTTCACTGTATAACTATCGCTAAAACAGGTTTATGAATACGGGGGTATATGTATAAGCAGTGGTTTTCTGCATCATTACTTTTGTTTTATAAAATAAAGCAACACACTCTAGCAACATAAACAAAACTTTAAGCAACATATACATGTTGTGCTAGCAACACAAATTCATGCAAGCGATTACTCGCTAGGCTTCCTACTCATCGGGTCTCTTGTCTTGTACGTACAAATTTTTAATTCCGTACCGGACCTTTCACATGCAAGGTCTATATATATTTAGTCTCTGGTCTCTGCTATAAATGAAAATATAAACAAATTTTTGTAACAACTTTATTCTGTTAGATTAGATTTTGTATTTAATCTAATGTTACAGAATAAAGATTTTTGAAACGTTACGTAATTGTTACTGTTTTTACAACTAAAAATTCAATTTATTTAATGTTAACAAATTTATGCAGAGCTTGAGAGTTTGAAACTATCAAAGAACTAGTACATTTATAACTACTTAGTTATGAGCTAGAAAAACAGTTGGTATTTTTTAACTAGTCAAAATGCGACAAGTTAGTTAACTATAAATATAACAACTAGTTCTTTTATAACTAGTAAAACAGCTTGTAATTTTTGAACTAGCTGGAATATAGATAGTAGCTTATCTAGTAACATTTTGGTTAGTAAGATTTCACTAGTTTAACATCTAATATTTTTTGACTAGTTGTATTTTAACTAGTGAGCTAACTAGTTAAGTTTAAAACTAGTACGATTTTTCACTGCAGGGTACTTTGACGAAATATGTTTAATGCAAATTTTTTTATAACATATTGTTAAAAAATGGTTAAAAAATTGCTTAAAACATTTTTTTAAATTTTTTATAAAAAATCATGCATTGACATTAAAGGCATTAAAAACGTGATGAATTTTCATGGCATATATTGATTTTGACATATATTTTGTACCCCATATTTGTAGGCACCGCTTGAATCAGACAAATCGACCTGCAACGTTTATATATCCATACGTTATATATCCATCAACAAGCCGATTCTTTGATCACGGAAGAAATTTTAAATGCACTATCCCAAAAAAAAAATATATTTATTATTATAATATATTATATAACAAAAATTAGAATAAGTCTTAAGAAAAAAAAAAATTAAACACCCCCGAACTTTGTTTCTGGGTACGAGCCTTAAATAACCTCTAAAAATCGAGTTTTTTGTAAAAATATTGGCTGTTGTAAAAAATAAACTATCAGAAATTATAGGCCGGAAAAAGCTCTTCCAATCTGCAACAAAAAATTGTAAATGTTTTCAATCAGATTAAAGATAACGTTGTTTTTCATGCATATTTGTGATATTATTTTATTTTATTTTATTTCCATACAAAAACTTTCAAAATTCATATAACTTCGTTACGTTTATTTTGTTTTTTTAAATTTCTTGCAATATTTTTTCAGTAGGTGCTTATTTTATAATTAATATTTAAGTTTTAATATATATCCATAAAAGCAATTCTGACTAGGAATCATTGCGAGTACTCAAAACCTTTCCACCGATATCTTGAAAGGGAGGATTGCATTAGAAATAATGAAGATTTTTAAATATTAGTGAAAATAAATTAAAAAAAAATGCATGAAAAACAGCTTTATCTTTAATTCGAATGCAAAAAATTTAATTTTTGATGCAGATTAGAAGATCTTTTCCGCGCTGTAACTTCTGACAGTTTATTTTTTACAGCTATTACGCAAGGTTATTTTTTAGAGGTTATTTAAAACCATTCCAGCTCACGGATGGCTATCGCTATAGTCGAAATATTTGGGGAATCATCATAAAATAAATTTTGACCAACTGTGCCGAATAACTTTTTTTTTGTGAGGCGCCTTAATATGTATAACTTTAAATGTCGCTTTATGGCGCAAACATTTTGAAAGGAACAAATATATTTTATTTTAAAAAATAAAAACTTAAAACTGCTTCAGACTATCAGAGAAATAGTATACATTTTTGTATGCTTTTTTGTCAGAGTTCTGAAATCGTCTGACAGCTCATAGCATTTTCTGATAAATGAATTTGCACTATCAGACTTTCTTTTAGAGAAAATTGACACACAGTACTTAAAATGGATACTGGTAAAAGAAAAATACAAATTTTAAGCCTTATATTGGTTTAAACAAATATGGTTAAGCGTTTAAAACAAAAATAAAGCTCAAGATCTTTGTGGAGGATTAATAAATAACTTCTAAATTAAAAAATAACATTTTATCTGACTTCTCTGATAGAAATAGAAACAATTCTAATGCCAAAAAATCGTATGCTTTGCTGTGAGAGAAGTCAAATAACAAATAAAATTGTGTTCATACTATCGGGCTTTAATTATTTGGCAGATCGTACGAGAAGTTATATGCTTTCGTCTGAAGCAGCTTTTAGTCATGAAGTGTGCTGGTTTTTAACTTTTTTGGATATTGGAAAATATTACAAAATTATAATTAAGATAACTACAAAATCCATGAACAAAAATGTAAAAAATATCATTTTAGGGCCAACAAGGGTTTTTTGTATTTTTTATAGAAAGCGGAGGTTAATAAAAAATTATTTCTAAAACCAATGAATATTTTCTAAGAATTATTCATGCACAGAATTAAAAAGTTCTATTTATAATTAATTCCACATCTGTATGCGACGCAATTAATTCGGAAAATGACTAAAATGATTTTCAAAAAGTGCATGAATTTGTTCAATTTTTCATAATTTTATTTTTATATTATAACCTTGATGAATTTAAAAGCACAAGGTGTTAAATTTTTCAATTATAAATTTCAATTATTTCATTTTGGTAGCTGACAATATCAACCAATTTATCTCTCATCGTTTATTTTGGTATTTGTTCACAAACGCATACTCCGTGTATGCCAAATAGGGCTTTCAATTCCGGGATCCCGAACAAATTTCTAGTCCCGTAATCCTGGGATTCTAAGCCCTAAATCCCGGCATTTCATTCACAAGAATACATGAAAATTTTCAGCAACTATAAATGCAAGAAATCACCCTATTTTTTATCTCTTCATACACCTTGAAAGTTTAATTTTTAGTTTGTTTTGATTGTGATCTTAATAGACTCTGTTTACTAACATTCATGGTATTTTGAAAGTAACAATATTTTTATAACTATACTATAGTTGTTTACTATAAAAAGAATATTGAATTCACAATATACTTTTTACTAACCGCTAACTAATTTATTTGACTAATAGTTTTATTTCCTTTTATTTTTTTTTTAACTTATTTACGTTTATTTTATGTTAATAAGAAAGCGAAATATTATTTGATATTTTTAAATATTTTTAATTCTGAAAAAAATGTTGAAATTTTTTTATATATAAAAATCAAGTTTTTTATTAATGAAATTTTAATTTAAATATTTAAAAATTTAGCAAATATCTTCCATTAAGGACTGTAAATGTAAGGCTTCTTATATAAAAAAACAATCATCATACCATAATCATTATGTTCTTATTTAATTTTTTATCAATCTGGTTTCATCAGGTGATATATATATTTTCTATCATAAAATTTACAAGTTTTTCCCCTAAAAATACAAAATGGTATTTTAGAATTTCACTTTATCTTCCACTTATTGTTGAATTTTTTCTTTATATTCTTCTATGCATATTACAACTTTTTTGTAACCCATGTCTGCATTAGTAAATATGATTTCGTCTTAGTGTTGTCTTATAAACTTTTGATTGTTTTTGAATATTTTAAGTATGAATAACGATTTCGTTTGGATTTCTATTCTAAAAATATTGATTTCTTTTTTATAAATAAAAAAAAAATAATATCCAATTCTTTTGGCCAAAACGCAGAAATTAAGAGAAAGAGTAATAAACGGTCCCTGCTTTTAATACAGCTAATGTTCCGAAAAATGCCGGGATGCCGGGATCACGCGTTTAAAATTCCGAAATCCAGAGATTCTTTAAAATCCTTCGGGATTGAAAGCCCTAATGCCAAAGCATCATCAGGATCTAGCCAACTACATGGATACATGCTAAACATGATCTCCTCCGCAACCTCATTCTCTATAACCCATACTCGTCTTATGTTCGCTTGCAACCCTTCGACATATGTTCGATGTTCTACACAGCACGGTTTGAATCGTTTCTGCTTTCACAAATTTTATACTGCATTCTTGCTTTCACAAACAATATTTCCTTCTTTTGCTCTAAGCACGTCATATGTACTTTAATATTAAATTATACAAAAAATAACACTGCCTTACAGCTGAAAATTACCAAGAACGTCATATATGTGGGAATGTTACTTTAAGGACGGAAAGGTTACTAATTTACCTTTCTTTAAATTTAATCAGTTCTAGCTACAATTTAATTTGAATAAAGTCATGTCATGAAAACCACAAAAGTACCGTTATCTCAACAAAACTCGCAAATTTAAAAAAATTACCAATATTTGTGTTCAGGAGCTCCAAATTAATGCACCCAAATATATGACGTTCTTGGTATTTATTTAAAAAATTTAAATTAATAAGCCAGTGTAATACAGATTAATACTGAAACAATTTTGTTCGTCAGTTTTGCACCTCTTCTCGCTGTGCACCCGAGATGAACCGCCCCCTTGCTATGCTACTGCTCTGAGCATTTCTTTTATCAAAGCAATTTAATTTTCAAAAGTACATGATGTTGACGGCAAAGTTCATATGGCTCGTAGTATGGATTAAAAATTAGCTTTGATTACACAGTGCAATAAAAGCTTTTAAACTTCAACATAGTAGTCGTGTTAAATTTCTGAAAGATCTGTTAAAAACACCAGTGACGTAGATAACTTTTGGTTGTGGGGGAGTTCGTAAAAATATAATAATAACCTTAAAATGTATACTTTTGAATACCTGATTACAGGACAGTTTTGTGAAGCCGAATGTCATGTTCCACAGCCTTACTTTGTTGAAACGTCGAAAAACGGTAGGTAGGTAAAAAAAAGCAGAATTTTTAGCAGTAAATATACATTTGGATTCGTGCTAAACTTAATATTAGAATCAATTCACAATAACGTAAGATATTTGGTAATGTTTCCATGGATGTGGGTGGGGTCCAGACCCGCGGACCCCTCGTATCTACGCCACTAAAAAAGATACAATAGATACTATGTTGCAATCAAAAGTCTTAATTGTTGAATTGTGTTATTAGCTATGACCCTTTTTTTTTTGTATTGTTGAAAAAAATTCGAGCCTCTTCAACTGATTTCGATTCAGAATTATAAAAAGGACCTATAACATTTTTTACGATAATAATATATGAAATGTATATTATATACTATAACTATTACATGAATTTAATTGTGAGCTTTAGATCAAGTGAGATTTTAAGAAGGCAACAACAACAACAACAATAACCACAACTCTGTTTAGAGTCAATCACTTAGCTTGGATTCTTAAGAATTTGTTTAAATACGTGTGAAATTATATACGACTTTAACAAAGAGTTAATCACAGCTTAATCACTCGAAGACTACTGAAGAGGAAATGTAGCGATTTCCAAAACAGACTGTCTTTTCAGCTCAGTGATTGACTCTATATAGAGTTGTTGTTTTCGTTGCCTTCTTAAAATCTTACTTGTTCTAAAGCTCACAAAATAATTCATGTAATAATTTAAATAATAGATTACAATTAATTAATATACTATAATTAGTATAAGAAATGTACCCCATCGCGATATAATAGCATAAGGGTTAACCAGAACTTTTAATTTGTTCTCTTCGAGATGCAATTAGCTTAAAAAATAGCTGAAAGCAAAATGATGCCACACTTTGTGATATGAAATTTAAGTATCTAAAGTAACAAAGAAAAGAAAAATTAAAAAAATGTTCTCAAATGCTTGTACTAAACATTTTAAATACGAGTATAATAAACAAATGCATTTAAATGTAAACATCAATATAAATGAATCAAAACATGCCTATAAACTATTGAAAATGACGTAAAAACCAAAAATTGTTAAATATAACGAAGAAATTTCCCAAAAAATTTTAGATATAGCTACTGGGGTTGCGAACAGAATGTTAATGAAAATAAAACAATGGAAATTAACAAATTCGCGTTTGGAATGAATTTGGTTTTTTAATGGTCACTGGAAAACTAAATACCTATAAAAATGAATATTAGTTCTGCTTATTCAACTTAAACTAATAGTACTCAAGGAAATAGTTTGAATTATAAATATTTTAATTAAAAAATAAAATTCGTAAAAAATAAAAATAAAATCAAATCAGTATGAAGCATAACGAAACTTAAAGTAATGAGTCTTAATACAAAAAACAACACGATATTCAATTATACACAGTTGCCTGGCATTCGCTGAATACAGATCATAAAGCCGGTCAACTTAAATTAAAGTGGCTTCACAGCTTTTTTTTTAAATCCCTGTTAAATATGTGAAAACTTGATTTTTAGCTCTTGAGTTCTATTCTCTCACATGTTTCAGTCATTAACATGTATTACAATAATCGCATTTGGCATTCGAAATTTGTATATTATTGTTTAGGTTTTGTTATCATACTTTTTAAGGCCTATTAACTAATATTTGCATACCTTTCGTTTAGTTTGAGGCTTTTCTGCTTTTTGTTGTTACGGCGATTGAAGCTGTTTGTGTTAGAATTCGGTGATTGCTTGTATGATGAATAATTAAGCAACGACGTCTTTAGGACGCCGATTGGTGTAACTGGTATTCCCGTGCCTTGACCTGCTTCCGCTACCGTTGATGAAGAACCGCAGATTGCTTCAGATACTGCAGTCGTTGAACTGTTCCCGTTGCTAAAGGAACGTGTACAATAAGTTGGAGCACTGAGCTGGCGATTAAATTCTGTCTTGCGGCAGGTGCTGTCTGTAAAGCAAAACTTATTTAATTGACCATAACTGGAGGAGGAACTTTCATTGGATAGCGCACAAGAGTTGTTGGCGTTGGCATGAAGCTTGTTGCACGAATTGGTGCGTGTGTTTAAACCGTCGCCTTTGTTGATTATATTACAGCTCTTGTTGATTTTGGCTCGGGCGTGGTTTTTCTCTAGAGATTCTCCGTTAAGTTCTTTGATTACACTTCTTGCAACTGGACGATATGTTTTTACAGTTCCATTGGCCAATAGCTGCTGTTGGTACCGACCTAAAAGTCCAGTTATCTGAGAACAACCAGGCGCTACGGAAAAGGATGTCGACTGTTGATTTTGTGTGTTCTTTTTCTCATCCAGATAAAGGTTTAAATATTTATCACCGGGATGTAGAGAGTTATCAGAAACCGCGTTCGATTTGGTTATAATTTGATTTTTCTTTTTGACGCTTCGCGCTTTTAACGATAAATTACGAAACTTTTTCGACTGCTCCTTAATCTTATTCGTGTTTAAAAACGAAGGGCTGTTCGCGATACACTTAAAAATATAACTTTTTTTCACTAATTGTTGCTTATCAAGAGAATCGTTCCGTTGATCTCTGACTTTCTGCAGCTTATTATAAATATTGCAATCACTGTTATGACTTTTGAGTTGTGTGCTCGGGTGCGAGTTCTCGTTTGGTTCTCCTAAATTGCTGCAACGCGCTATAGGATCAGAGTGGCTTAGATTGTATGATACAATTTTTTTAAATTCTTTGTAAGCAAATATGTTGCTATCGGCACCTCTGGAAGCCTGTTGATAATAATCTCCAAATGTTTCAGGACCTCCAGAGCTACTGCAAGTTCCGCAAATATTTGATCGATTGGACCTATTATGTACACAATCCACATGCGAGATATCTGTTCGATTACGTTTGCTATGCCGAATACGATTGCTGCTAGTGTATGATTTGGGAGGCTGTTGCTGTTGGTCACTATTGTTGCTGTTATCAACGCTTGGGTTGCCTACTCTGCCCACTCCACCTGAACTAATTTGCTCACTTTGCAGAGAACGCTGATCATCACCACCACCCGAACTTGCCCCACAACCTACGCTATAAAAATCTGGTGACTCCGATAAATACTCACGTTCACCGAGCAAAGACTCACTATCTGGATAACGGCGATCATAGCGACGAACCGAAGAACATTTTAACGACTCACAACTATACGACAATGACTTTTGAAGTTTATTCCTAACCGAAGGAAGGCGTTGTGAGGTCTGCGAGACAACGGCTACTGCTGTATGTGTTGGGGACTCGCTTCTGGTGTTACTCCTATTGCTTATATTACTGCTAATGTTCTGAACACTTATAAGGTTGATCAATGACTGGCGCAGCAAGTGATTACTCGATTTTTGTTGCTGGAAGTGTTGTTGTTGCTGTTGGTGATCGTTGCTTAAACTCTCGCCGCTGGCACTGAAAAATACACAAAAATACTGAAAACGAGAATTGCGCATAAAACAACTTAGCAATACATGTGTTACTATTAGAACATATATACATATGTACATATATTGATATCTACAACAACAAATGTATACTAAGAACATAAAGTGATGATGTCTCCAAAATATTTAGATATACGTACATGTGTACACATATTATACAAAATGTATACAATAAAGCTATAAAAATATTTAACCTATAGAGTACAAACATGTCGAGGAAGTATGCTGAGGCAGGCAATGTGAGGAGAAGCAAAAAAAAACAAAATGAAATGAGTAGCAACAATAGTTCCAGTAGATCTCAATAAGCTACTCACCAGCAAAAAGCTTTATATCACCAACTTGTTAACATAAAAAACTTTTCTAATTAACTTTTTATACAGTAATGAAATGCAGTTCAATTAAAATATACAACACTAGTATAAGTTCCAGTTGTGAATTCATTCAATTCGATTTACGGAACGCAACTACAAAACAATACAAAATAATTGCAAGTACATATGTACACGCGTTTATTTCGATTCAGAGCACAAGATTAGCCTTAGTTGGTTGTCTATATAATCCAAATAGTTCCAAGCAACGCAGTAGATAGATATTTCACAAAGGGGGAAAAGTTCTCTGAAGCAAATAAATGTTTTATTTTATTTTCGAAAGGTATTTCTGAACGCCTAAGAACTTTTTCAAATCTATTTACCGATCTCAACAATATAAGTTCAAAAAGTCAAAGTCGTTTACTAACAATAAGTCCAATACCAATTCTAAGGAAGCCAAATTAATCTAATAACACCGCTTTGATCAGGATGGCAAGTATTTTTTAATTTAAAGTACAGAAAAGCAGACAATTTAAATATGTAGATACACATATTTATTAGGGACTTAGCTCCGCAGCCATTATGAAAATCCTCATTTTGTATTTTCAATAACCACTTTCGCAACATCGCATTCTCATGTTTATAGTTAACGGAAAAAGTAATTTTTTCCTTTTATTTTACTTTTTTTTTCATGAATATGGATATTTTCATTAGTTTTGGAAAAATGTTTTGTTATACGAAGAAGCTATTTAATGAATGACAAAAATAGCAATAGTAAATTGATTTATTTAGATAACATCCGTTAGCTTTAGTTGAAGGAGGAAAGTCTGAACTAGAAAATTTGTTACAGGGTAGTTGCAATTATTTTTTAAAACTTTGTAAGCTTGCAGAAACATTCAGTTTTATAGTAAGTTGTTATTATGGTTAATAGGCGATTCCGCTATAGACAATTCTCGACATCAATTTCTAAATCACAGTTTAAGCTACATTTTTTGATGACAATAGAAAAAAAATTCTAAATTTAATAAAAAAAAGTGTATTGCGTACTTAAGGTCATATTACAATTTGTGTCGCCATTACTAACATTGACGTTCAAAAGTTTGGTGTAAATTCAAAATTTATGCCTGGCAACACTCACGCAAAATAGCTTGTTTTAGCAGTTTTTGGTTACATTTTATCGGTAAATTTTGAAGTGATATCATTCGAGTTTCCGTTCCTTCAAAAACATATAAGTATTTGTTATAACTTTTTAAGTATTATTGGTTTCAAAAATGTACTTTAAGCTTGAAAGTTTGTTTTTCTCGCAGAAATAAAGTGTTAAAATTTACAAACTTAGTAAAAGTATGAAGAAATCTAACAGAAATTTAAATCAATCGGAATTAAGATTATAAAGCACTTTTAATTGAAATCAATGCTAACTTAAATTGGTTGCACCCGCGATCTTAATTATCACGATCAGGGGTGCAACTTTTTTTGACCTATCGGTATGGTGTCATATAATATATTTTATTGGTTTATGAAGTCCCAGATGATAAAAATGTAGTATGTGATTAATGTTGTATATTAACTCACACCTAGTATGTTAATTTTTAGCTCTTTTTTATAGTAAATAAGATCAACTGAAATGTCCAAACTGCGAAATGAGATGGCTTCATAAAAATATAGGAGAAATCTCTAAGAAAATTTTGAATTTATGCAGAACATCTCCCTCGAGAAAGGGCTCGTGACAGTTGTATCTGACAAAAATGACTCTGCAAAAGTAAGACCTCGGAAACTAACTATTGAAGTCAAAAAACAAATTTTAAATTTCTATGATAGGGACGATATTATCAGACAAATGCCTGGAATGAAAGATGTTAAGTCGATAAAGTCAAGTACAGGAAAAAAATTGAAAAGCCAGAAAAAACAGTGATATGCAAAGAATTATATATTGGGGATATAACCTTAGGTTCGAATCCCAGTGTTAATTGGAAGACCTAGATTTGTAAACAGCAAAGGCGAAAATAAATTGTAGATAGTGCGCCTTTATATAAAGCGCTCGATGAACTACATGACAGCACTGAAAAATGCATGCTTCATTTCTTAGAAAAAAATGTTCAGTCTGATTACTTTCAAAATACAAAACGAGAACTGACCAGTGAGAAAGCTATTGTACAAATAGATTTGGCCAAGAACTATGGACTAATCAACCTAGACGAAATACAATCAGCATTTTGATCTCATGGGCAAGTTACACTGTTATGTGCTGTATTTAGATTACGGACAAACTTTATTCAGTGGTCAAAATAAGGGGTGAATTAAATCACAGTAAATACACTGTGCGTCTCTTTGTGGAGAAAATTTTTCAGTGCATAAAATCAATCAATGAAAATATTATATCTAAATATATACCTCTTCAGCGATAAATGCGCAGCTCAATTCAAGAATCGGTATGCAATGAATAGCAAAAATGAATGCGATAAAAAAAGGACATGGATTCATTTACCTCAAATGGAACTTTTTTAGTGTCTCACTCAATTTAACTTTTTATTCGGAGAAAGTGTCAAAAAGTTAGTGTGGATCGCCGTTAAGTCTTGGAAAACTATCATAAACAGTGGTCAGGATTTCTTTGTTTTAAAAACATTGTTTTTAATATTTTTATCATCAGAACAAATTGCAGAAGGGAAGGTTATATTAGATGATAAATGCGAAGGGCTACAAAGTATACCAGCCATTTAATCAAAATATTTCCGTATATTTGAAGACGGCAACAGCATTTCTGTGGCTTGAACCTCACGTTCTCTTATCAAAAGTAATGTAATTCAAAAAAATTTTAGCGAAAGTAATTGAGATGTTAAAGATTTGGAACCTCTTTCTCGTGCAGTACACAAAGAAACTTAGTGTCCTGATGTATCTGAGCCTTCAGTATCGTATCATTAAAGTAACATTAAAAATTAACTTAAGTGTAAGGAAGTGCAATATATATTAAGATGATTTCATGTTTTCTGAATATATGTGCTCATATAACGTTTATATTCAGCTGAAGTTAGACGCGTTGCACCCGCGAAAATTTGACGTTGCACCCGCGATTTCTTTTAAAGTGAATAATTTATTGTTTAGTTTTATTTTCTATATTTTTCTATTAATTTGGATGCTTCATTTATCTTATATCAACGTATGAACGCATATTTTAATAAATGTTTCACAATTAACAGCCTTTTGTGTTTTTGTACTATATTCTGGAAAGTTGGGGCAAATTTTGTTGCACCCCGATAGTACTTTAAATCGCCCTAGTGAGTTCTTATTTATTTCATTTTTAATTTAATGATCAAATCAAGACAGAACACATAAAAATGTAGTATTTCAAAGAGTAATTTCAGGAAAACTGTTATCCATTTTATTAGCAACTGTCTTTAAATGCGTCTAAATGTTGCACCCGCGATAATGGAATTGCCCTAATGTTAATGTTTATGCTGTACTATAAAGGAGCCTAGCTCTTAGTGTACTTATTCAACGTAAATCAATAAAATAAACAATACATCATTCATTTCAGACACTTATATATATGGCTGCAAAATAGTTTTAGTGTTAAAAGAGGAGTTCATTTCCATTGTTGGTCGAATTAGTTTTCCCTAAATTAACATGTCTTTTATAACAATTTAAAAAGATTAAATATTTAACTTATTTTTTTTTATGAAATCATGTTTTCACACTTCGCAATATATTGAAAGTGTTTTTAAATTATATTAAATAACCCCTAAATAGAACACTAATGCGAGTTCGCACAGCCAATAAAAATTAACTGTTAATACATTGTTTATGTTTGCTATAAAGTTCCAATTCAAGAGCGGCAAATATTATCACATTTCAAAACTCAGCCAAAATTGATCACCGAAAAGTATGTATTTCAGTGTTGCCCAGTTAGGAGTTTTCCCCCCTAAATTTAGGGATTTTAGGGGGAGAACATGTTTAGGGCAAATTTAAGGAGATATAAAATGTTAAAGCGTTTTTGGAATATAAAATTTAAAGCGTATCAGAAAAACATTTTGCCAGCATTTATTCCATGGAGAAGTTTACAATTCTGTTATGTGCGAAAATTTCATGAATGCATCGTTGAAATTATTTCGAAATGGAAAGAAGTGTCAAAAAGTATAGAAGTACAAATATAGGTAAATAACAAAGAACACAAGGTAGGACAACAATTTGTCAAAAGAAGACTTTCGTTGAACGAAATTTTTAATTTGATTTTGAAGACGATTATTTTAAAAAATGTCTCCCGTCCTACCCCCAAAAAATTATACACAAAAATATTATAAAAGCTGGGAGAGCGATCCACTGTTAACAGGGGAAAAAAAATTAAAATTTTTTTTAATTAGTTTTACATTAATTTATTTCTGCATAAAGTTCCAACTGAAAAGCTGCTTCTCATTGTTTGGCCAAAACGTCCTGCAAACGACCTTTGTACGACCCTCGTACGGCCTAGAAAAATATCAAAATTAAACCTTGTACGACCGCTGTTTGGCCTTACCTAAAATTTTTTTATTTTTACTCGCGAGACTATATGCGGGGTAACTATGGCCTAATACGAGAAATAATTTTACCCGTGATTTTTGTGATTTAATACATTTTTGTAAAATTTAAAGAGATTTTACAGTTTTTATAAAGTCACATTGAATGGGAGGTAGAAGTGGTTAAAATGTGGTAGAAGTGGTAGAAGTGGTCAAACTTAAAATGTGCAATTAGGATTTAAGCTCATTCGCTAAATTTTAAGATAATAATTTAATTTTTGTGGAATTTAAAGATATTTTACCATTTATATAAAGTCACTTTGTAAGGCAGGTAGACCTGGTTTTCATCCGAATTGCCTCATTTTCAAACTTAAAGTGTGCAATTAGAATTTAATCATTCACTAAATTTAAGGTGAATAAATTAATTTTTGTAGAATTTAAAGAGATTTTACCATTTGTATGGTAGGTAGATGTGGTTTTGATCCGATTGGGTTCAATTTAAAGTGATTTAATTTCTTTTTTTGTAATTTAAAGACTTTTTACTGGTCATTTCGAACTTGATATTCTGTTTTTAGATAAAAGCTTATTTAATAAATTTCATGTTAGTGATTCTTCTTAATTAGGCTAGTAAGAAAATGCAAGGATGAGTGTGACCCCCTCCCCCTTTGGGAGCTAGAGAGGAGGATTTTTAAGGAAACTTAAAAATTGGTGCCATTAAATTTTACTGCATACTTAATGTATCTTAACTTAGCCAATTTCCAAGGTTTACAACTTGTTGAGAAGAAAATCAAATTGACATTAAGTTTTTCATAAAGTAAAAATTAAGAAAGTTATGAGCTACTAAATTCTTAAAAAATTTTGAATTCAACCTTGATAATAAATATCTCGAATATAAAATACATTTTTTTATAATTTTTATGATGTAATTTTTTTTATGATAAAGTTTGCTATTGACTTGTTTTTTAATCTAGCCATAGTACTTGAGTACTCAGCAATGCAAACACAAATACTTTTTCATTTTATATTAGCACACATAAAACAGTAAACTTTTATTTTGGTCAAATTACAAAACGGCTTTTGTCTCATTGGGTTGAAGGTCATGTAGTTCATTTTTCAAGATGCTATTGACTTTGGAGATCGGTATATCAAATATGGAGTAAAATGTAATGACACCTATTTTTCAGTTTTTTCTCTCTAGCTCCCAAAGGGGGAGGGGGTCACCTCATCCTTTCATTTTCTTACTCACCTAATCCAGGAGAATCACTACCCGAGGGAATTAATGCTATATCTGGGGCACCTTGTATATAATTCATGCAGCTTTAAATATACAACTACAACCCCTATTAATTTATAGCGCACCCACTTTATAAAATGTGTTTAAGTTGTATGGCAGCAGCCACGCCCACTTTTCCAATCGAACCGAAATTTTTAACACTTTTTGCAAGTCACATACTAGGCAGCTGCCACGCCTACTTGCCCAATCGTACCGAAATTTGTAATACTTTTTGAAAGTCACATATTAGGCATCTGTTTTTAATTTTGTTATCGTAGCTTATCTCCTTTCTAAGGAATAGCACAAAATGTGTTTTAGTTGCATGGCAGCTGCCACACCTACTTGTCCAATTGATCCCAAATTGTTAACACTTTTGGAAGTCACATACTAGGCGTTTTGGTTTAATCTTGTTATCGTAGCTTATCTGCTTTCCAAGATATAGCACAAAATGTGTTTTAGTTGTATGGCAGTTGCCACGCCCACTCGCCCAATCGATCCAAAATTTTTAAAATTTTTTGAAAGTCACATACTAGGTGTTTGTGATAAATTTTGTTATCGTAGCTAATCTCCTTTCTAAGATATAGCACAAAATGTGTTTTAGTTTTCTGGCCTTTATGACCACTGATGTAACACGTACAGTTATTACTGTATTTTACTGTAATTTTGAGCCCCGTACAGGCAAACAGTAGTTAGTGATTAAAATACAGTAATTATTAATTTGTACCCTAAAATTAACATTTTGTACAGTAATTTTATTAAACTATACAAAAAGACATTTTTGCAATCTACTTGCCTTAACTTTTTATAGTAATATTCCTTTAAAATAGCAGCATTGCGAAATTCCTTTAAAAAAGCAAGACTTCATCAAAATATCTTCGTTAACTTTTAATGCTTTTGTGCCAACTTATAAAAAATCTTATCAAACAACGCCAGAAAATGCAAATTATTTTTACACCAAAAAAATCCTTAAATTCAATTTTTTATAAAACTAAAGAATATGTTGATTTTATATGATTTAAACACGATTTTTAAATGTTTAATAGTTTAAATCATACTTAATTTTAAACACAAATTCTAGCTTGATAGTTTAAAATCGTTTATTGAGCTTTAGGTCAAAGGATGGAACAATTAATTACTCTAACGGATCTTTCCAAAGGAACAACAACAACGTTTTCAATATGAAAAGGAAAACATCACTAGCTGATTTTATTGCAATTTCGGACCTGCTAAAGGCTTCATCAGAAATCTTTGTGATACGCCATGCAAGTGCGCATTAGCGCAATGCACCACAAAGCCGATGAGATTTTAAGTGCCAATTTCTCAGTTGTTCTCCCATTTCTTTTTTTCATGTTTGTTGTTGTATTTTTGCTTTACTTTAGTCTGCATGCTTATGTTATAATTATGGAGTCCAACAGTCTGTTGGAAGTCTTCCACTAACAAAGCATGGCTACTGATTAGATTAGTTTTTTTTAGATTTTGCTGATATATTTTCAACCTGTTTCAATTAATTGTTCTAACGAATCTTTCCAAAGATTTCATCCAATCATTTAGAATCAACATAATAAATAACAAGGTCATTTAGAAAAAATTTTAATCTAAAGAATAGATTCATACATATATCATATAAAAACTGGAAAATGAAACTACATGTGATCGTAATAATAAAACTATGTTAAAGACTTTAAGACTTATGTATGTTACAAACCCATTATGTAAAAAAAAACAAGGTGAGAGCGAGTTTTCATTTTTGTTGAAAAAATCCAACACTTAAGTTATCAAACCATACGAAATCAAAGTTCTGTCTCTTTCACTCATTCACAAGTTTTACAGCTTTAAAGTGCCTCTACACTATATGTTTCGTACATATGACACGTCAAAAATTACAAATAGTTTTAAGCTACAGATAGTGTGGCACATATGAAAATGTCGTTTTGAAATGTCGTTTGTATTTGCGTCTGTAAATTTTTGAATTAGAACAGTCTCTAATTTCGTATGTTTTTCCATCTGTACAAAATTTCAGTTTGATAAATTTTTTATGTGAAAATAGAAGAAAAGTCAAATTTTAAGATATTTATTTATTCAATAAATTGATTTTTAATGAATTTATTCTTAGTTTGAATGACCAAAGGTGGACACTTTAGAGCTTTACGGCTTACAAAAATTTCAAAAGCTGTATTTTATTTTCAAATGACGTGTCAGATAGTGTGGAGACAAAAGAAAAAACTGAATGACAAAAACTAAATTTATTCAATAAATTGATTTTTAATGAATTTATTCTTAGTTTGAATGACCAGAGGTGGACACTTTAGAGCTTTACGGCTTACAAAAATTTCAAAAGCTGTATTTTATTTTCAAATGACGTGTCAGATAGTGTGGAGACAAAAGAAAAAACTGAATGACAAAAACTAAATTTATTCAATAAATTGATTTTTAATGAATTTATTCTTAGTTTGAATGACCAAAGGTGGACACTTTAGAGCTTTACGGCTTACAAAAATTTCAAAAGCTGTATTTTATTTTCAAATGACGTGTCAGATAGTGTGGAGACAAAAAAAAACTGAATGACAAAAACTAAATTTTGACACACAGATAAAATTCGGTATGTAATTTTTTTGACATGTCATCTGTATGAAACATATAGTCTGGGGGCACCTTTAGCAAACGACGTCGACAATACTTGTACCTTGATTTCTTACACCACTACAAACCTAATATGTAACTTTTTAAATTATAATTTATTTAAATACGTTGATAAATTTTTTGTTATTGTTTTTTTTACTTAACTTTTTAACTTTATTGAAATATTTTGGTTTTTGTAAGTATAAATAAAGCTTTTTTTATGAATACTTGCATTTTTACTTTTTTTTTAAAAAAGTACAGTAATTTTACTGTTTTTACAGCAAATTTGAATGAAAACCGTACTGTACAGTAGTTTTACTGTAAAAACTGTTGAATTTCATGTAACATCACTGTTTATGACCTTAAGTTGTATGGTTTAGTTTAGTCCACTCAAACCGAAATTTCTATCACTTTTTGAAAGTCACATATTAGGCTTTGTGTTTAGTTTTGTTATTGTAGCTTATCTCCTTTCAAAGGTAAAGCACAAAATCTTTATCTTACGCCCACTTGTCTTACTTTTCTATACCTTAAACATCAAAACCTACCATAAAAATCCACAAAATAATATTTTCCGTCTAACTTGTACCCATCGCATCACTGTGTAGCGCAGTATATAACCTGTTTTTCTGGCCAAAACTATTACCCGCCGAAATAGAATATTTTAACAAAATAAAATTATTCGTTAATGTAAAAATTTTCTGCTTCATTAAAAAATTTTAAAATTAACCCTCTAGAGGCCATTAACCCTTATAAAACCACTCCGTTTCTTAATGTTTTTTAAATTATAGTTTTAAGCAAAAAATGTTTGTGTTTCCAAATAATAAATCAATGAAGTACATTGTAATTGAAATATAAAGAAATGAACCCCATAAAAGAAACTTCTAATGTATTATTTTCAATAAGAGTTTTTTAAGAATATATTTTGCAATTAAACTATTTATCACAACGGTCTATTTCATTTCCTAAGTCCACGTTGACCATGTATCAGGATAACATTTCAGCATTTCTAATACTTCAGGCGGTAAGGGAAGTCGGTGTTTTCGCTCAATGCGATTTTTGAGGTAAGCTAAAAACTAGTTCGTGTTTTTCGGTTTTAATTATTATTTAACTTTTTATTTTTATTTGCCTGAAAGAACTCAAATTTCGGGAACGTTTCGACCATCTTAGTTTGTAATTTTTGCAGAAAGTAATTTTATTTGAATTAATATATTCGCCAAATTTTTGAAAAATGTAACCAAAACGTAAGTTTGCTAATGCCATGAGTCATGTTGCCTTTTCCAGATTTCAAATAAAACTGAATTTTTACACTCGTATGTATAGTAGCGACCGTAGCCTAGTGGGTAGAGTGCGTAGCCCCTCAGCTAAAGAACCGCGGTAGCCCGGGTTCAATTCCAGCTCAGACAGAAAGTTTTTTCAGTTGAATTAATATTTCTGTTCGGTCGTCACCTCTCTACAGACAATGGCAAACTTCAGAGAGTAAAAATTGCCATGTAAAGCTTCTTGAGAACATATAGAGTTCGGAGTCGGCATAAAACACGTAGGTCCAGTTCTCGGTCATTTGAGATCAAACATTTAATAGCATGCACAACACAATTGATCAAAAGAAGCTAGGCCAAAATCCTTACAAGGGCTGAAATGGCCAGTTTATTATTGTTATTATTTTTATGTATATAGAAAACACCAAATTCTCATTAACCCAATAAAACACAGAGCGGACTCGGATTCGTTTCGAATTCGAAACGGAGCCGAGATCTCGCTTTCGATTCGAATTCAAGATAAAGTCGAGGATATTAAAAAAGTGAATATTTTATTTTATGAAATTTGTCTATTTTTTTGAGAATATAAATAAAAAAATACATAATTTTTTTTTTCTTTATTTAAACGATTTTAATGTTTTAAAGGAATGACATACAATTCTTTACCTAGTTTTATTTTAAAAACCTTTTTAATATCATCTATCATGTGTTCACAAAGGCCACCTTCAAACTGAATACTACTGACATATTTAAAAGAATATTCGTGAAGAGTCTGAAAGATATGTTGAGTTATTATTTTGAAACCATATAAAGCATTCTCTTGTCAATTTTTTTTTTTTTATATATATTCTATTTTGTGTGTGTTATTATTTATGCTATAAAAGTTATTAGAATGCTTTAATGAAAAATAATAAAAATCTGTTTTTAGAAAAGTATACGACCCTCGCTTTAAGTCCCCAACTTTCTTAGTTTTTAGTCCTCCACAAATGCTTTACTCTATTACTCTGTTATAAATTTGAGGACAAAATTGTTTCTTCTTCTTTATTTTACGCTTAATTTCCTGAAGGAAATTTTCGTATTTAAAAGCACTGAATTTTCGTACAGATCCAATATTTCTGACATCGACAGCTAAATGTTGCAGACAGTGAATGTTGCAAGTCAAAAATCTTTCGTTATACAATGTTGGAACTTGTTTAACAAATTCAAGTAAAAGTTTTTCAGATTCATTTATATTGGTCTCACTAAGTAACATATTAATTCCGGCACTGAGGTTTAAAAAATGGTTAAATCTTTCGGAGTCTAAGACGTTTCGTAACAGAATGGAGCCAATGTATAACAAAAACATTCTCAACTCTGTTGCCTTTCACCTGTCGATCTCACTTACTGACCTAGGCTTCAGCTTCAGATAACGGTCGTGACAAGCTGATGGACAAAAAGTTCCTCTGCGTTCCTCTCCTATGGTGCTTTGTAGATTCACCAACTGCGCAACTAAAGCGTGCTTAAAAATAACAATCTAGTAGCGCAGTTTTGGTCAATCTACTAAGCCCCAATTTAAAGAAAAACACACTGATGCTTTGCATAAAGACGTTTAGGAATTCAGCTTTTCTTTGCATATAGAAGAAATTTTTGTCCAGCACCTTCCCTAACGGCCGGGAACTGCAGTGGGAAGTAGACTCTTTACCGGACGGCTTCTCTTAACCTATAAATAACTGTTTAATTTTAATATATTTTCCAATTATTGGTACTAGAAAATGATATAGATAACAATGAAATAAAAAATGGAATGAAAAAACTGGAGAAAAGCAATGAAAACATCATTAATTTAATAGGTCGCCTAACCGAAGAGGAATTGTCACTCAAAAATGAGTTAAAAAGAAGGAGGGTTTGTGAAAATTAACCTATCAAACAAGTTTTGCCAGAATCACCATTAAATAGCTCCGAAGAAGTAATTACGTTCGAAAAAAATCTGCGCCAAGTCAATGTGCTGCAAGTTTTGGTAAGTAAACAATACATATTTTATAATATTAAAAATGTGTTATTTCGTTTTTTATTCAGATACGCAAATTTGTCAATTTAAACGGGAATGCGCTACATTTTGTCAGAAAATGTTGGCACAACTTGATTGACGATTAGGCTGCCCAACACTTTACGTGGTTAGGCACTTCCACCAAAA
Source organism: Dichetophora obliterata (assembly GCA_963920525.1). Lineage (NCBI taxonomy): Eukaryota > Metazoa > Arthropoda > Insecta > Diptera > Sciomyzidae > Dichetophora > Dichetophora obliterata. The sequence continues at coordinate 127,948,191 of OY986437.1, read as the reverse complement.
AACCTGCGAAAAATTTAACAACGGCAGCCGCCATAAGAAGTAAATATGAAATAAGAATATAGTGCCAGAGAACTGCATAAGCCTACTTGAAATCTCTTTCAAGTACTTGGTTAGAATATAAGTTCAATATAAGCTGTGTATGCAAAGCTGTATATAAGTGGCGGCCGTAGCCTAGTGGGTAGAGAACGTGGCCCCAAAGCTAATGAACTGCGGTAGCCCGGGCTCAATTCTAGCTCAGACAGAAAATTTTTTCAATTGAATTAATTTTTCTGTTCGGTCGTCACCTCTCTGCAGACAATGGCAAACCTCAGAGAGTAAAAATTGCCATGTAAAGTTTCTTGAGAACATAAGCCGTTTGGAATCAGCATAAAATACGTAGGTCCAGTTCTCGGTCATTTGTGATCAAACATTTAATAACACGCACAACACAATTGATCAATAGAAGCTAGGTCACAGTCCTTCCAAGGGCTGAAATGGCCAACTTATTTTATTTTTTATGCAAAGCTTAAGCGTATTGAGACTGTTAATGTTCCAAAGAGAAAACAAGTAAAAGCAAAGCAAGGATATGAATACATACAATATTTCAAGAACTTGATATACGATGAATTCCTTGATATACGATGAACAACCATGTTTGAATTTAAAACAATGTTTTCACGAAAACAAAACTGACTCAAGTGTGGATTATACCAATATTGAGCTAATCAGAGAACTGCAGAAGCCTACTTGAAGTTCAAGATAAGCTGAATTCCTAAATATCTTTGTGCTAAGTATCAGTGTGTTTTTCTTTGAATTGGTGCTTTGTAGATTCACCAACTGCGCATCTAAAGCGTGCTTTAAAATAACAATCTAGTTGCGCAGTTTTGGTCAATATACTAAGCACCAATTCAATGAAAAACACACTGATGCTTTGCATAAAGACGTTTATAAATTCAGCCTATCTTGAACTTCAAGTAGGCTTCTGCAGTTCTCTGATTAGCTCAATAGTAGTATAATCCACATTTGAGTCAGTTTTGTTTTCTTGAAAACATTGTTTTAAATTGAAAAATGTTAATTTGTTTAATACCAACATTAGTTCTTTTCTACCAGTTTTGCAACTCACGTTTTCTGTCTTCAAGATTCTATAGCGAAAACAAGCCAATTTTTCAAAATTTTTTGTGTCGTTAACGAGACATTGCTCCTATGAAGGACATGTCATGAAGGACATGTCATAAAGACATAAGAAATTCTTTCAATATGCAAAAGATCGGATGGTAAAAAAGGAAAAATTTAAATCAAACAAAAGCAATTAATTTTAACAGTTCATTTTCACTTATACAATCCGATTCTGAATGAAATCTGATGTTGGAAAAGGGAGTTTCCATTTTTAAGATAGCAGAGAAAGACATCACATTTTTACATTCATGAATTGACGGTTGATGACCAAATTTGCATTAAAAATTTCCAAAAAGTCTTTCAACTTTATTTTAAAAACGGAAACTGTTTTTCCAACTCCCGGGAAGTTTTTATTCAGAATCGGGCTGATATTTTCCTATCTTATTTTTCTTTTTTAATTTTAAACAAAATGTATAGAATTTGTTTTTAGTTTTTCGTTTTATTTTAATTTTATGTTTTGTCCAAAAAAATTTTAGAAGCTGCAATGAACTTATAATTAAAAATTTTTAAAAATAGATATATAAATAAAAATAAACGTACGTTTCTATTTATACATATATATATCTTTATATTAGTAAAAAATTTATTAATTTTATAATAAGTAATTAGAGAATATCTGAAAATTTATAAAAAAGCAGATTCGAAAACGATCCGATTATTTCAAAAATCTTGTTTCGAAAACTATTCGACTGTTCCAAAAATCTCGTTTCGAAAACGATCCGATAATTCTAAAAATCTCGTTTCGAAAACAATTCGATTATTCTAAATATCTCGTTTCGAAAACAAAGTGTGAATTTCATCCTCTCGCGGCTTCGAAAACGAAACAAGAAAGAATTTCGTTTTCGAACTAAATACACGAGATCTCGGTTTCACCTCGAATTTGAAACGAATCCGTTTGGTTTTTTGGGAAGTTGCAACTTCCGCAAGTTAAATCTTGCAACAAATATTTGCAATACTGCATTTCAATTATTTACGTTGTCACTATACCAGCAAAACACATGCAAACTTTTATAACCTTACGTAAATATTGCTTTGTAAAAAATTTGAAGGTTTTAAGCATTATCTGAGTGTTTTACAACAACAACAATAAAAATTAAGCAGTTTCTTTTTTTTTTAAAATAAAACACATCCATTTCGATGATTCTACAAAGAAGTATTTTTAGATATTAATTCACTCTAAATATTTTTAACACAGCGTCTTTTGTCTTATTCACTTTTACAAAAGCACTTTCTATATTTTAAAAATTAAATTTTTGTATGTAAAATTTAAAGGTTGTCTATATGACGGCAGATTATTTCAAACTAAAACAAAGCTGGTTTTTACTTGGTGTGTAGTATTCTTTTTAAGATGGTCACAAAAAACAGTGATGCCAACATTTAGAAATTTTGTATTTTGGCCAGCAAAACCGCTCATTTGACCTATAGTGCAGCGGCGAGAAAGCACGTGCATTTAGTATAGTTGGTGCATGCGATGTGCATGTTTCAAAGGTTCGAATTTGCTGGAATCATTACTTTATGATTTTTTGCGCCCCATCATGTCATAGATATGCTTTTAAAGAAAAAAGATCAAGCTTTCCGTTAAGACTAATTTAAAAAATATGAAAATAATTATACTAAATATACTAAATTATTTATACTAAATAAATAGACTAATTTTTCGGTATAAAAAAGAACGGAAAAAATTCTTTAAAAACGTCAAACTTTTATTTTTTTTATTTTTTATTTAATTATTATTTAAAGTTTCTCTTACAATTACAATTAAACAAAGAAATATAAAACTTAAGAAGAACAGGATTGCAAGTCCGTAGCTATGAAAGCTAAATTGAAATTGTGTGTTGACAAGCTATCAACTAGCAAGAGCAAAATAGAATAAGTTGAATACACTTAAAAACTATCGATCGTCACACCTGACACTCCATGAGGGAATGCCCTGCAGATTAGTAATAATTTTAGAGAAAATATAACATAAACAATACAGATTAATGAAATGTGAGTAATAATCATAATTAATAATTAAAAAATGTGTAATGTGGGGAACGATTTGTAAAAAATAGTTTAATATTTTAAATATATTAAAAAATTTGCACAGTATTTAAGAACTGAAAACAAACAATGCATCAATACCAAGAAAATCTTGATTGGCAATCAACGATTTTATTGAGTTGACTAAAACACGATTAGCATTAATATTTATAATATTCTGTGGCAATGTATTAAAAATCCGCGGCGCAACAGAGTCATAAAAATTGCAAAAAGCATAAAGGAGTGTCTAGGAATGTCCACTAAGTTATCGTCATTTACCCTAGTCTATAATGCGGGCAGTTTCTAGTCGCCAAATGTTTATTTTGTTTTACGAAGAACTTTAAAACTTTGTTGCAGTATAAATGCTTTAATGGCAAAATAGTGAGTTCTTTAAAAAGAGGCATACTATTATGAGAACAGTTTTTTCATAAATTCGTCGAATGATTTGCTTTTTTAGCTATCAGAATTGGCTTCGTTTTGTAACCCCAACAAGTTAACCCATACTCTAATATCGATTGACAAATGCCGTAATAGATTGCTTTCAATAGGCTAAGAGAGGAAAAGGATTTTAAAAGAAAAATACGACGGTTGACTGCAAGGAGATATTTTTTAATTGCAGGTGTGTGAACAGACCAATTCATCCTATTATCTATTATAATACCTAGATATTTGAACGAATTAACACTTTCAATTATGAAACAGCATTTATCACAATCAATATCAAGAGAATAAGTAATTTCGCTTCCATTTCTTTCACAAACTTGGAAGTAGCATACAAATTTCTGACATTTACCACAACGATAGTGAATTTGATTTGGATGAGAATCCTTACCAGTTGCACTAAAATGCATTAGTTTTGTCTTATCGCTGATAGCCAGTTTGTGATGCAAGAACCATATTCTTTTAGTTTAGTTTAGTTTAGTTTAGTTTAGTTTAGTTTAGTTTAGTTTAGTTTAGTTTAGTTTAGTTTAGTTTAGTTTAGTTTAGTTTAGTTTAGTTTAGTTTAGTTTAGTTTAGTTTAGTTTAGTTTAGTTTAGTTTAGTTTAGTTTAGTTTAGTTTAGTTTAGTTTAGTTTAGTTTAGTTTAGTTTAGTTTAGTTTAGTTTAGTTTAGTTTAGTTTAGTTTAGTTTAGTTTAGTTTAGTTTAGTTTAGTTTAGTTTAGTTTAGTTTAGTTTAGTTTAGTTTAGTTTAGTTTAGTTTAGTTTAGTTTAGTTTAGTTTAGTTTAGTTTAGTTTAGTTTAGTTTAGTTTAGTTTAGTTTAGTTTAGTTTAGTTTAGTTTAGTTTAGTTTAGTTTAGTTTAGTTTAGTTTAGTTTAGTTTAGTTTAGTTTAGTTTAGTTTAGTTTAGTTTAGTTTAGTTTAGTTTAGTTTAGTTTAGTTTAGTTTAGTTTAGTTTAGTTTAGTTTAGTTTAGTTTAGTTTAGTTTAGTTTAGTTTAGTTTAGTTTAGTTTAGTTTAGTTTAGTTTAGTTTAGTTTAGTTTAGTTTAGTTTAGTTTAGTTTAGTTTAGTTTAGTTTAGTTTAGTTTAGTTTAGTTTAGTTTAGTTTAGTTTAGTTTAGTTTAGTTTAGTTTAGTTTAGTTTAGTTTAGTTTAGTTTAGTTTAGTTTAGTTTAGTTTAGTTTAGTTTAGTTTAGTTTAGTTTAGTTTAGTTTAGTTTAGTTTAGTTTAGTTTAGTTTAGTTTAGTTTAGTTTAGTTTAGTTTAGTTTAGTTTAGTTTAGTTTAGTTTAGTTTAGTTTAGTTTAGTTTAGTTTAGTTTAGTTTAGTTTAGTTTAGTTTAGTTTAGTTTAGTTTAGTTTAGTTTAGTTTAGTTTAGTTTAGTTTAGTTTAGTTTAGTTTAGTTTAGTTTAGTTTAGTTTAGTTTAGTTTAGTTTAGTTTAGTTTAGTTTAGTTTAGTTTAGTTTAGTTTAGTTTAGTTTAGTTTAGTTTAGTTTAGTTTAGTTTAGTTTAGTTTAGTTTAGTTTAGTTTAGTTTAGTTTAGTTTAGTTTAGTTTAGTTTAGTTTAGTTTAGTTTAGTTTAGTTTAGTTTAGTTTAGTTTAGTTTAGTTTAGTTTAGTTTAGTTTAGTTTAGTTTAGTTTAGTTTAGTTTAGTTTAGTTTAGTTTAGTTTAGTTTAGTTTAGTTTAGTTTAGTTTAGTTTAGTTTAGTTTAGTTTAGTTTAGTTTAGTTTAGTTTAGTTTAGTTTAGTTTAGTTTAGTTAGTTTAGTTTAGTTTAGTTTAGTTTAGTTTAGTTTAGTTTAGTTTAGTTTAGTTTAGTTTAGTTTAGTTTAGTTTAGTTTAGTTTAGTTTAGTTTAGTTTAGTTTAGTTTAGTTTAGTTTAGTTTAGTTTAGTTTAGTTTAGTTTAGTTTAGTTTAGTTTAGTTTAGTTTAGTTTAGTTTAGTTTAGTTTAGTTTAGTTTAGTTTAGTTTAGTTTAGTTTAGTTTAGTTTAGTTTAGTTTAGTTTAGTTTAGTTTAGTTTAGTTTAGTTTAGTTTAGTTTAGTTTAGTTTAGTTTAGTTTAGTTTAGTTTAGTTTAGTTTAGTTTAGTTTAGTTTAGTTTAGTTTAGTTTAGTTTAGTTTAGTTTAGTTTAGTTTAGTTTAGTTTAGTTTAGTTTAGTTTAGTTTAGTTTAGTTTAGTTTAGTTTAGTTTAGTTTAGTTTAGTTTAGTTTAGTTTAGTTTAGTTTAGTTTAGTTTAGTTTAGTTTAGTTTAGTTTAGTTTAGTTTAGTTTAGTTTAGTTTAGTTTAGTTTAGTTTAGTTTAGTTTAGTTTAGTTTAGTTTAGTTTAGTTTAGTTTAGTTTAGTTTAGTTTAGTTTAGTTTAGTTTAGTTTAGTTTAGTTTAGTTTAGTTTAGTTTAGTTTAGTTTAGTTTAGTTTAGTTTAGTTTAGTTTAGTTTAGTTTAGTTTAGTTTAGTTTAGTTTAGTTTAGTTTAGTTTAGTTTAGTTTAGTTTAGTTTAGTTTAGTTTAGTTTAGTTTAGTTTAGTTTAGTTTAGTTTAGTTTAGTTTAGTTTAGTTTAGTTTAGTTTAGTTTAGTTTAGTTTAGTTTAGTTTAGTTTAGTTTAGTTTAGTTTAGTTTAGTTTAGTTTAGTTTAGTTTAGTTTAGTTTAGTTTAGTTTAGTTTAGTTTAGTTTAGTTTAGTTTAGTTTAGTTTAGTTTAGTTTAGTTTAGTTTAGTTTAGTTTAGTTTAGTTTAGTTTAGTTTAGTTTAGTTTAGTTTAGTTTAGTTTAGTTTAGTTTAGTTTAGTTTAGTTTAGTTTAGTTTAGTTTAGTTTAGTTTAGTTTAGTTTAGTTTAGTTTAGTTTAGTTTAGTTTAGTTTAGTTTAGTTTAGTTTAGTTTAGTTTAGTTTAGTTTAGTTTAGTTTAGTTTAGTTTAGTTTAGTTTAGTTTAGTTTAGTTTAGTTTAGTTTAGTTTAGTTTAGTTTAGTTTAGTTTAGTTTAGTTTAGTTTAGTTTAGTTTAGTTTAGTTTAGTTTAGTTTAGTTTAGTTAGTTTAGTTTAGTTTAGTTTAGTTTAGTTTAGTTTAGTTTAGTTTAGTTTAGTTTAGTTTAGTTTAGTTTAGTTTAGTTTAGTTTAGTTTAGTTTAGTTTAGTTTAGTTTAGTTTAGTTTAGTTTAGTTTAGTTTAGTTTAGTTTAGTTTAGTTTAGTTTAGTTTAGTTAGTTTAGTTTAGTTTAGTTTAGTTTAGTTTAGTTTAGTTTAGTTTAGTTTAGTTTAGTTTAGTTTAGTTTAGTTTAGTTTAGTTTAGTTTAGTTTAGTTTAGTTTAGTTTAGTTAGTTTAGTTTAGTGTTTAGTTTAGTTTAGTTAAGTTTAGTTTAGTTTAGTTTAGTTTAGTTAGTTTAGTTAGTTTAGTTTAGTTTAGTTTAGTTTAGTTTAGTTTAGTTTAGTTTAGTTTAGTTTAGTTTAGTTTAGTTTAGTTTAGTTTAGTTTAGTTTAGTTTAGTTTAGTTTAGTTTAGTTTAGTTTAGTTTAGTTTAGTTTAGTTTAGTTTAGTTTAGTTAGTTTAGTTTAGTTTAGTTTAGTTTAGTTTAGTTTAGTTTAGTTTAGTTTAGTTTAGTTTAGTTTAGTTTAGTTTAGTTTAGTTTAGTTTATTTTAGTTTAGTTTAGTTTAGTTTAGTTTAGTTTAGTTTAGTTTAGTTTAGTTTAGTTTAGTTTAGTTTAGTTTAGTTAAGTTTAGTTTAGTTTAGTTTAGTTTAGTTTAGTTTATTTTAGTTTAGTTTAGTTTAGTTTTATTCAAAGTCATTGGATAAAAATATCCTTATAGACTACATTAAAATAAAGTACAAATTAAATAACAAGGTTTATTAATTGTAATTAATAAAATAATTTTAATATTATGATAAGAAAATACTATTAACACAGTTTTTAAAAATTTGTTTAGGAACAAGAAATCAAATTAATGAGATATATACAGCGCGTTAACCCATTAATGCTCACTACCAGAACCCGTTGAGTTTATTTTGAAATTTTCAGCAGTTTATTTTGAAATTTTCAGCAAAACCTTGTATTAATATTAGACGGAAAACTCAGAAGTTTAAAAAAAAAATCTGAAGGATTTTGGTGTGACAAAGCGCATGATTATAAACGCATAGGGGGTCTGAAAGTAGAGAATTAAAAAAAAATAGAAAAAAATTATACATTGGAAAATTTTCATTTCGTAGCGTAGGCGTTCCTTTTTAACCTACTGCACTTTTTTAATTATATTTTCTTTTTTCTTGAGGTTTATAAAACAAAATAACTCACGTGAGTGGCATTGTTAAAAAAAATATTTAAATACCGCACGAAGTGGTTCAATTTTATAATTGTTTTGGAAAAAGTATACTTTTGGCCTTCTCTTACTGTTGGAAGCAAAAGCTTTACAGTGGCTGAGGATTTTTGAGGAATTTTAAAAAATGCTTTTATCGAGCATGATATATCATACGTTGTCATTAATGGGTTAAATAGAGTCAAAGCATTAGTGATTGGCTCATTTAAGGCGTAATTAGTTTTACAATATTTTATACTAGCTGAACCCGGTGTGCTTCGCTACTCCCTTCGTTATAAAATAAAATTAAAAGTATTTATATATTTTTCACGCCATCGAATTTTTGAAATAAGTCCACCCCAGCGCCACCTACCGTGTCCATTTATACACAAATTATTTTCTTATGATCAAACAAACATACATTCTGAATTTTAGTTAAATTGGTCCATAAATTAAAATTTTCGATATAAGTCCACCCCAGCGCCACCTATCGGGTCCAAATATAGCCTATGTTACCCACCGTACTAAGATGAACATTACCTGAAAATTTCATCAAAATCGGCCCAGCCGTTTTGGAGTCCATACGTTACATACATACACACATCCTATTTTATATATATAGATAGAACGAGTTTGATTTTCTTAGATGTCTCAATGGAATTTTGAAAGTAGTAAGCTTTAATAGACATAAACAGTCTATATTTCCAGAAATAATATCAAATACAAAAATTAATGATAAAATCTTGCGTTTTTAATCAAGAGATTTAAGTCCCAAAAGCATTGGCCGCGTGTTATAAGGTTAATTATAAGATTTGAGGGTTCAAACCCCCCCTAGAGGTCAGATTTGTAAGGACCCTTTTAACTGCTCTCGTTCGAAAGTATATCTCCTGCATTGCAGAAGATTCACCCTCAACAAAGGGCAGTGGCTGATTGCTATCCGAGAGAGTGGAATTTTGTGCAAACAGTCTAGCCAATAGGTTCGCTTTATCAGCCGAGTCAGTGAAGATTTGGTGATCTTTTAAAAGAATCGATGACGATGTCTGGTTCTTAGCTCTTTTAACAAATGACCAAAAATTTTTGCTCCCTTTGGGACAGAGAAGAACCTGTTCTCGAATGCGAGCTTCATGCAGAAACTTTTCGCGTTTTAAAATTGCATTAGCCTCGATGCGAAATCTTTTAGTATCAGTATTCTTGTTAGAACGCAAATTCTGAAAGGCTTCCTCTTTGGACCTGACTGCAATCCTGCAAGTCTCATTAAACCATGATGACCAGTGGTCTTTTGGTTTAATGATTCTCATCTTATTGGGAATGAAAGACCGCATACCCAATAAAATAATTTCTTATACCATGACAGCCGCGGTATTCTCATTGCTATCAGCGAAACATAATTTCTAACTGAAGCTGCGATAAAAATTACACTGTGATAGTCGAAAAAATTAACTTCAATGAATCCTTTTCGCACTTTTAGGGGGGAGTCCCCTGTATCCCCAATCGTTCACGTAATTTAAACCATTAATGTCGATCAAAAGTAACGATTTTTGATGAGAAATTGATGAGAAATAGAGCTTTTGATGATTGCCTTAGTGAAGATGAGCTTATTGCCTGGCAAAACATTAAAGCTGATCTTGAAAGTGTTATAGGAAATTTTTGAGCACATAACTGGAAGTCATATGTTGACAACATGCTTCAATCCTTTGAAAAAATTAATGTCAACATGTCATTAAAAATACATTTTCTTCATTACCACCAAGATTACTTCAACCGCCAATTGCCATCGGAATCAGATGAGCATGGTGAACGATTTCATCAATTGTCAGCTCAGTTAGAGCATTGGTATAGTGGAAAAAGATTAAATTCTCTTTTAGCAGACCTTTGCTGGAATTTGCAATCCGAGTTGGATGATGAAGATTAGCATTATGTTTATTTAACGGTTATTTTTTTAAATTTTTCATTTCTTTGAATGTATCAATAATAATATAATGAATTTATCTCAATTTTGCACTTTTTGAATAAAAATACTTTTAAATAGCATTTAAACTAGTAAAACTTTAAATTTTGAGTACTTGTTGTTAAAACAACTTATAAGAAGGACAAAAATAGACACCAGATTTGAAACTTTGCGCAGACTTACCTATATCCATGAAAAATGGATATATACCGATTTCTCAAAAACTGGAGCCAATCTGACACTTCCAAATGGACTTTCACACTCAGGGACTCCCCCCTAATAGTTCGAAAAGGATTCGTCGAAGTTCATTTTTTTGGGTCAAAAACTGTCACAGTGTTATTTAACGCAGTCCAATTTGCCCTTCCATAAAACCATGCAGTCCTATAAACAGCGAAGATGGTACAATGGTCCGAGTTACCAAGAGGTGCGTTGACACTCACATCATATTTTTCATGATGTGAAGTCAGAAAAAGGTCAAGGGTATTATGACTATGCATATCACTTTGAGGGAAAAAAGTGGGTTCCTAGTCGAATCAATTGGTTCGATTCAGCAAATAGCTCAACATATTGCCTAACAGGTGTCAATGGGCCCGAGTGACGCTACAACGATCTCACTGTCAGGAAACAACACCAAAATATGCGTAATTGAATCAGAGAGAGAGTCCAGCTTGTTAAAAGTGGGCTCTCTTCCAAAATAAATAAAACAGAAATTCAGAAAGTGAGAGCGAAGCCTGAACCGAACCCACATTGCTTCTAAAGAATCCAAAACTATACTCTGGATCGGTCAGGTTCAGACTCCTCTCACACTGGTTCGCCACATCCGTTCTTATAAAAAGAGCGATGCCTCTATGCAAAGATATAATGGCAGTAAACGGTACTCAGGTATATGAAAATCCAGTGGATCTGCATCCTCGGCTACCTGGGTCTCGCCTAGTGCCATTATTTGAGGCCTATGTAGAGTACAATGAACATATACCGAGAAAAAATTTGGCCTTAGTCCACGAATATTGCAAAAATCTATGCGAAAATGACTCGATATTTCCGCACCATGCAAACATTAAACAAATACGGGCATACAAGGTAATCAAGGTTATTAGTTACGGCTGTAAGAGAATTGCACAACATGAGCATTCCAAAAGTACTGAAGCAAGTGTTATGCCATTACTTCAGCACAATTTAGCCCACTGTGCAACTAACTTAACTAATGAGAGAATATATCGGAGAATACGGAAACGAAAACAACAACAATAACTTACACATGATGCTGCAGCTAATGGCTCTCTGTGTAACAGGTTTTGCTGCTGTGCTGTTGATGATGTTCTTGTTGGAGCTGCTGTTACGTTGTTCTTGTTGAATTTTTGTTTATTTTTCTTTCTTAATTGTTTCTTTCTTTTAAACACTCATTGTTGTTATCTTTTTAATTAAACTGTTATTAAACACAAAACATTTAGTTTAAACACGTTGCCGGACATTATAAACAACAAGAAATAAAACGCACTATAATTTTTAATACCCTTGAAGATCATGACAGCAATGTGTTTAGTTTTATTTTACACGATGCTTACTTATTATTTTCATTAAATGACATAAAAAAGTTAGAGCAACAAGGAAAACTCTAATAAAATACATACATTTTTTTATTTTAGCTGTTGAGCCGTTTTTCGCGGTATCAAATGCAAGTGGATAAAAATAAAAATTAGCAATCTTTTGTTTTCTTCTAAATTTGTTGTGCCAAATTCAATCATTTGACTTGATCAATCTGTTTTATGTGCATGCAAAATATAAAAATAATTAAATGTTAGTCAATAAAGCCTTCAAAGAGTCTGTGTAATGCATTCACCCAAATATTTACTAATACATATAAATGATTGATGTCCAATGACTGACCGTATAAGGTCCGCATTCGGGCAAATGTTTAGGAAGCCTTTTAATAAGTCGCTTATTCAGCCAAATGAATTTTTTCCCACTATTTTTTATGTTGTTCTGTTAAAAAACAATTCGAAATAAAAACGAAGCAACAAGGCCACAAAAAATAGCACACAATAACTGCAAAAAAGTTGAAACAAGCTGTAACAGCAAGTGACTTAAAACGACTTACAGTGGTTTAAAGTGCGTTTCAGCATAGTTTTTCATTTCTTCATTTGTTGTCCGCTGGTTTGAAGACACCAAGTACATACGAAATCCCGTAACTTGTTTGATTCTTCGATTGCTAAACCAAAGAAAAAATATAATATTTACAAACAAACTCAGAATTTTCAAAAACCAGCAGTAACAAGTCAGCGACGTAACGCAAATTACAAGTGCGTTTCAGCATCGTTTTTGCGAATTTTCGTCTCTTCACTTGACCGCTGTTTTAAGGAAGGCGAAAAGAACACACGAAATCACGTGACTTTTTTGATGCTTCGATTGCGATAAATGAAACGTAATATATACAAACTCAAAGTAGTCAAAAACCATCTGCAACAAGTCAGCGGCGGTAAGCGCGCACTATACGCACTATCGGCTGCTTTTAGCTTAACGCGCTTTCAGCTCGGCTCAACAAAGCAACAAGTCGCCACTATAAACGCGCCCTTACTTTAAATGATAAAATTTCATTGCTTGTGGTGTTGACAAACAAAAACACGTCGTGCATGGATTGCCGAGAGAGAAAATGTGTATTGCTTGTTGTTTCAGGTTTTTATTTGGTGTTGAGCAGGTCAAACTCTCAAGTGTTACTAGATGACAGTCAACTGTGAGCAATGCAATTAATCACAGTGTGTGTACATTGAAATAGATGCACCGACGCAGGGCTTTAATTGGAACTGCACATGATAAAAAAACAGGTAGTATTAATCGCTACTTTTACTCGTTACTTTGGGCATATAGTGTCAAATAAAAGTATTGCAATCACACCAAGGAGTAGAAGGGGATTTTTTAGGTCTATTTTTTTTGCCTTGATCTCCACATTTGCATATGAAGTCGGTCATTTTTCTGCTGCTAGTTACTTTTGTTAAATTCCATAGACTACATTTAAGTTTTGAGAAGTTTAAAATATAAATAGATGTCCTTATTTTTATCAAATTTTTTAATTCAGTTATTATTCAGTCAAACTTTAAATTATATTCTTTAAACTTATTAGACTATCTCGGAAAGGTTTTTTTGGAGGTGGCTAAGGATCTAAAGGTAGTACAAGATAGACTAAGTGAATACGAAGATTTGTTTAAAAAGTTTAAAATTATGGATGAAGCTTACAATTCTCCAAAACTTAAACATTCAAACAAAAATCTTCGTAGTTCAGCAAAAACTACTGATATAGCCATATTATCACGCAATACGAATGCTGTTCTACCTTCTACTGTAAAGCCTGATTTTCACTAAGTCAATTTTAATGACAACAATCACTGATGTCAGTAGGCATCTTGACCATATGACGTCAAATGCGTTTTCATTGAAACCCAAAAACTGACATAAAATCGAATGTCAAAGACTGACATTGAATTTATGTGTCAATTGATTGCCATACTGTTTTCACTTTCGATGTTATTTGTGAAATGCCATCGGTTTGTTCATTTGTGCTTTTTTCATCTACAGCTGATGTTTTATATTTGAGATTGTTAGAAAATGTTTCTTTTTTTTTGAAATTTATAAAATATTGTTAATTTTATTAGATTAATAGCAAAAGTGCACTTAAACATAGATTATCACAGTGGCCGGTGTTGGTTCAAAAGGCACCATCGGCACGTTCTATCGCAAGATACGTCTTCAAGATTCGCGCAAATGACAAATTCCTGGCAAAGCGACCGCAACAACGTGAATCCCGAAAATGCGTCATGCAACAAATCCCTTGGAAGCAACACCGGCCACCGGCGATAATCCCTGTTTAAGTGCACTTTTCCTTTTAAACCAATTAAAATAACAATATTTAAAAAACTTTGCCAGCAGTGAAACAAAAAAAAATGAAAACAACATTTTTTTTTAGGCAACAACTGACACAAAATGCTTGGCATTTCGATTTTTCTTGTGACTCAACGATATTTTTATTGACTAGCAAAATTCTATCTGTTCTCACTTGTTTGTGATTTTATATGACAATCAGTGGTCATATATGACAACAAATGTAAATGACAATACGTTTCCATTTGATTGACAACATTTGTGATTGAAAACTGACCTAGTGAAAACCAGGCTTAACTCTTTTCCCTAATGTGAACATACAGCTTGGAGATCAATCAATTGGAGCTGTCAATATTGATCAAATGACTGATAATATCGCACCAACTAAGGTCGCTGCGTCAGCTGATCAGATTTCTCCTTCTGTTAAAGATATACCAATCATAGAGGAAAATGCAGATTCTCCTCGCGTTTCTGGTACAAAAAAAACTTACGCTGAAACTTGTATTGCCTCAAATGTAGTCCCTGCACCTTCTCAAATTATTTCGGTTTCTACAGGAGCGATACCGAAACAAATATCGAACAGCAGTATCAAAGCCCCTGTTCATAAAGAATTTGTGGTTATTGAGCCTGCAAAATCTATATTTGTTTCTCGTTTTGCAGCTGATACATCCGGTGAAGACGTGTTATTCTATAAAAACTCTAAGCTGAATGTTGTAAATAATAATATCTCTTTTTACAAATTAAATTTTTCATACGAGCGTGTTACGTCCTCTTTTAAAATATCTTTGCCTGGCGATCACTTTAACAAGGTATTGGGTCAAAAGTTTTGGCCTGACAGTACGATGGTGCATGAGTTTATTTCTAGAACTCGGCCTACAACTTGCTTGGCTACTTTATCGGTTCTTAACAAGAATCAAAAAAACTAGATTGTTGCTTTTAGTTCCTTATTCTTTACCAAAACGTTCGTGGCATTAACACAAAACTAAATAATATATTAATTTTGAGTCACAACCTTCGCTTTAATATAATTGCTTTTAGTGAGGCTTGACTGAAACCTAACACTCTAAATACTGAAATTCTGTGCAACAAATTTAACATATACCACAAAGATAGAAACTCCATTCCTGGTATTTGCTCTAAAGGCGGGGGTGTGGTGATTGCAGTCAAAACGACACATTTCTCTGAAGAGTTATTAATTCCAGAATCCTTGGACATTTAATTCTGTTGTGTTCAAGTTTGGTTCCTTGAGCCTTTTTATTACATGCTCATATATTCCTCCCTTTTCTACTTTAGAAGTTTATAGCAAACATTTGGCTTCTATTAGTTAAGTTTGCTCAAAACTGCAATCTAATGATCATATTTTAATAACTGGTGATTTTAACCTGCCAAACGTTTCTTGGAACTGCTGTTCTGAAATTCCTGGAATATTTTTACCTTCGTCTGAATATTCATCCGATAATTATTTTTTAAACGAGCTCTCAACCCAAGGCCTGTTCCAACTTAACTGCATCTTTAACAAAAATAATCGTTTGCTTGATCTGGTGTTTTTTGATGACAGCAATATCGCTTCTGTGTCTAAATCAGATCCTCTGGTTACACCCGAAGATTCTCATCATCCAACATTAGAAATTATTTTAAATTTTCCAAAACCATCTGTGCAGTACTATGATTCTCAACCGCCTATTGCGTTTAACTTTAAAAAAACAAACTACGTGATTTTGAAGAATAACTTGTCCAATATAAACTGGAATTCTATTCTAAATATTAATACAAAAATTTTATCTTCTCAGAATGATGATGCGGTATATCCATTTAATAGAACGCTCAATGATTGTTTGCTAAAAGCTGTTCCGCAAAGGAAAGCTTTGACTTTAAGAAAAATGAGGAACTTGAAATCTAAATACTATAAAAAATATCAAAAAAACATAACATATGCGATTTTGGATGCTATACCTCGATTAAATACAGTTACCAACAGTTATGCAAACAATCCTATAATATCTACTTAACAAAAGTAAAATTAAACATCAAATCTGATGCTTAATCCTTCTGGAACTTTGTTAACACAAAACGTAAGATTAATTACTTTCCTACATTTATGAAGTATAATTCTGTTGAGTCTGATAATGATTATAGTATTTGCAATCTTTTCACCGACTATTTCAAGACGACTTATTCATCATCGACCTGTGATTATTTTAGTTATCCTTTCAATATTCAATCTGGGGATATTTATTTCCCAATAATTGATACAAACACACTCTTATCATTTTTAAAAAATACTAAAACATCATATAAAAGTGGTCCTGATGTGGACCTTCATGTATATTAAAATACTGCTGTGAAGAATGAGTGACACCAATCTCTTTACTATTTACTTCATCATTAAAATCCTGCTATTTTCCTGCAGGCTTGAAGCATTCATTTACTATTCCGCTGCATAAATCCGGAAATAGGTCTTTAATTGATAACTATCGTGGCATCGCAAAATTAAGCGCTTTGCCTAAACTTTTACAGGCAATTGTTACATCACGACTATCGCATAGCGTTAAATCTTTAATGTCTTCTTTCCAACATGGATTTCTTTCTGGAAAATCCACTGTTACTAACCTTTTCGAACTTACATCAAAAACTATAGAAAATTTTGGAAAAGGCATGGAGACTGATGTTATTTACACGGATTTTAGCAAAGCTTTTGACGTTGTAAATCACAAACTATAAAATTACATCTTGTTGGATTTCCTATACCGTTAGTAAAGTGGATTGAATCTTACTTAAGCAATAGAACACAATCTGTTCTTTTTAAGCTCAAGAAATCACATGAGTTTCCTGTTACTTCAGGAGTACCTCAAGGAAGTTATCTTGGACCCCTTCTGTTTCTACTTTTTATAAATGATTTGCCATCTGTCATAATGCATTCTAGCATCTTAATGTTTGCTGACGACGTCAAACTCTTCCTTTCTTTTAAAAATGACAATGACGCTGTATTTTTGCAAGCCGATATTGATCATATTCATAACTGGTGAAAAACGAACCGTATGAACCTCAACATGAAGAAATGCAAGCATATGTCTTTCTCGCGCAATACCTTCAAAATTTGTGGTTATCTATTGGAGTCCTTAGATATTTTCAATGATCTTGGAGTTACAATGGATCCTAAACTACGCTTTGATATTCATGTAAATAAAATAATAAATTAGCAAATAGTACTTTAGAATTTATTAAACGTTGGGCGAAAGAGTTTAATGATCCATTCATAACGAAAACCTTATTCACTTCCCTAGTGCGGCCTATCTTAGAATACGCTTCAGTTGTTTGGTGCCCACGATACGGTTGTTACATGGACGACATTGAATCAGTGCAGAAACAATTCCTTTTGATTTGCTTAAGCTATCTTTATTGTAATACTGATTTTTACTTACCACCTTATGAATATCGGTTACAACTATTAAATCCTTCTTCTTTAAAAAATCGGAGAATTATGATAAATGGGTCTTGTTGGATTATAAAACTTTTACATGGATATGTCAACAGTCCATATTTATTGAGTAAAATATATTTTTATATTCCTTTTCTTCCTAGAAGATCTTTTGAGTTACTCTACATGAACTTTTGTATAACTAATTATTTGCAAAATGAACCTCTTAGAACCACGCTTGCGGTGATTTTAATTTTGTATCTGATGTTATATCCTTAAGTGAATCCATGGACTCAATTAAACATAAAATAATAGATTACCTGCAGTACCGTCGTTGATTATGTAAAGTTCTCTCAAACATATATCTGATGCATCTGGTGATTTGTAAACACATTAATATAACAATCTAAATGGATAAATGGACCTAAGCGTAAAATGGATAATTTTGGTGTATAAATATCTAAATAATCTGAATGGACCTAAACCTGGGATCTTCAATTGCCTTATATCTTCATGATGATTGTGACTACATTTGTCGACGGTACCGTGGTCTCTTGGTTTTTACCTCCTGAAACACTACGTTAGATCGATTTGTAATATATTAATTTGAGTGGCCGATAAGACCTAGTTTGTCTTGATGCCTGCGTTTGCAACTGGTTTTCTTTGTTTTATGAAAATTGGTTTTATGAAGTTGACCTTGTTTGTCGAGTAACCACCCTGTCAAGCCAGGATCCCACCGGCTTCAGGAAGACAGAACGATATATATTATATATATACTTATTGGAGTGGTGTTTTATTGGGTATGAGACCTTGTTTGTCACACGACTCCGCCGATGTCCGGATTCCAAAATTGTTGCTAACTTGACCTTGTTTGTCTTGAAAACGCAACCCTGCTATGCTTTCTGATATTATCGATTTGACTTTACTTTTTTTTATTTTTATACTTTAATAAAATTATATACTTTAAGCAATTTATTAAAACTTTTTAGTTTGTTAATAATACATGATTTCAATCAAAATCATACTTTATATTTTTGAATTGTATTAAATATCTTATTTTATAATTTTAAATTTGCTATAAGACCTGTTAAGGTTTAGCAATCAAATAAATAAATAAATAAAATATTTTTATCTTATGAAGAATCCTATTTTTTGACGCAATGAAGCAAACAATTTGCTATTTATCAATAGGGGTATTCTCTATGTCTAGGATATGCCCGTTGCACGGTGCAAGAATAGGAAATATACAATCCGTGCACCGCCGCAACAACAAAATATAAGTAAAAATAACCGTGCACTATTTCCTATATATGCTACACTGAAACTCGGTTATACGGCGATGCTATGAGGAATGGTTTATTAAATGCAACCCTATGATTGTAATGAGAGAGAAGAGAGTCAAAGAGCAGCCAAACAAAAGCTGAAATGAGCGAGAAGTGCAGCTCATTATAGAGGTCTTTGATCCATAATAGGGAAAGGGGCGCAGTTGCCCCCCACTTTTTTAGCTAAATAAACAATTTAAAAAGAAAACTTTAAAAGTTATTCAAAATATCAGTTTTTTTACAACGATAATATTTTTGTATTATATATTTTCCTCTTCTTTCTTTCTTCTTCATAAGCATGCTTGCGGATAACCATTTTCTTTCTCTGTGTTTTCAAAAAGATAGAACAAAATGTAGAGTTTATACTGCAAACCCACCACTTCAGTTTAAAAGCACCCTTAAGTATGTAGCTTAATACTGTAATATTGTAATCAAAGCCTTGAACGGAAAAGTGCCTTCTGAACCAAATCTAAAAACAAAACTAGATTTTTATGCAGATGACTTTGATGGGAGCTACCTCCACGTGCAACTTATAATGCTGAAGCAATTGCCTGGCCAAACACCTTCAAATTGTAGTGTTATTGTATCCCAATTTGAAAAAAAATTCGGATACTGTAAAAAAACTATTAAATTAAGTTGAAAAACTTATTGCTTTGCTTTTGACTGTGCCTGCATCAGCAGCTTCATCTAAGCGTTAGTGCACTAAGACGACTTAAAACGTATCTTCGAGCAACTATGACACAGAAACTACTCACTCATGCGGCACTTATACACATTCACAAGGATAAAACCGGAGAATTGAATTTAATGGAGGTGGTGAAAGAGTTTGTATCTCGCAAGGACAGAAAGAAACATTTTGGAATAATTTAAATTGATATAACTTTTTGTACCTTATTGCATTTAAACCATGTAAAGATATACCTAGTCTTGCTTTATAAAAGCAACCATTATTTCTTATATTTTCATATAACCATATGAAAGATCCTTTAAAGAATGATCTCTAATATTGAAATTGGAAGAATTTTTAAAAATATTGAAATTTTAATATTTTTTATATATTTTTATATTTTTTTTTTTATTTTAAACTAAAATAAAAAATTTGTTTATTCACATTCATGTTTCTTTGAAGAAATTTTGGTGAACTTTTTTTGCACCACCATTTGTACTGCCCCCCCCCATTTGTACTGCCCCCCAGATGAAATTCGCTTCCGACGCGCTTGCTTTGATATGTTGATTTCACTATGCTACGCTTGTACAATAGGGCACTCTCGATCCATCGGACTTTTTAGTATAGGATTGTTACAATCTGTGCTCTCATGCAATTATGCTAGATATAGAGAATACCCCTAATCTTTATCACGTGGCTTATATCAAGTTCAAAGACAAGGTAAATACTTATTTGTCGTGTTCTCATTTTATATATATATATATATTATGTATAGAATTAGGGGCTGGCGTGAACTTAAAGGTAAAAATAGGTCGCTGAATCGGAATCCGATGTCAGAATTTTAAAATTATAAATATATATATATATATTTATATATTTATATATATATATATATATATATAATAAAAAAAATACCATTAAAAAATAAGGTGACAACCCTACCCACATCTTGAATTTTAAAATTCTGACTTTAGATTCGGAATCAGCGACCCCCTAACACTGATAAATGTTTAAACTCTTAAAAATACATATTATTAGGTGGCAACCCTATTATTTCAAAATTTTCTAATTTTTAAATTCTAACAACGGATTCGGATTCAGCGACCCATTTTACCCTTTAATTCGCGTCAGCCCAGAATTCGTAAAATAAAAAATTAAGGTGGCAACCCTAACCTCCATCTAAAATTTTAAAACTTTGACATTGTATTCGAAATCAAATCCGTTGTCAGAATTTCAAAATTACAAGAATTCGCAAAAATACAAAAAAATCTAGGTAGCAACTCTATCCGCCATCTTAAATTTTAAGTTTTGACATCAGATCCGAATTCATCTACCCCTAAAACTTCGAAATACGGAGTCCACAGAACCTTAAAAGTACTTTTACGGCTAAGCTCTCTCTACACAAGCTCATTGAATTTTTCGGATACTTGCTTTAAATTCAATTAATTGGATACTTGCGAGCTTTTGCCGATCGTTTCAAGCTTTTCAACTTTCTGCCCGACAAAGTAAGTCTTAACAAGCCAAGCCAACGAGCAAGCATGGATCTGACTTGTATCTGTTTGGTATTTTTGCAAGCTGGCTAAAGCTTGCTTTTTCAAGTTTGGATACATACTTGAATTCAAGTTTTTGAAAAGGCTTGAACTCCAAGTAGGCTTGTGCAGTTCTCTGGTAGCTATCAACGAAACAGTCTGTCTCGTCTGCTTGGTGGTTTGTTCTGCAAAGAATTTGTTGTTGTTGCAACATGTAGTTTCATGTATTTATTTAGCATCAAGCTCAAATATAATTCTTAAAAGAAATATTTTATATTTTATATTTATTTATTATATTTTATATATATATAAATTAAAATTTTTTAGAATTATGAAAAACAATATTTCAAAAACTATATATATAATTTTAAATGACTAAAATAATCTTAAAGAATAATTTTGATTTTAGCTACTCTACAACATATCCTAAGTTCAATAATGGGTCCGCCAAATAACTTTTTTTTTTTGAAAATTCTATGAAAAAAAAATACTGAATGATCCAAGAATGATCCGAATTTGCAATGCTGTGCTTGTTGTTTCAATCCAATTATGAATCCCGTTATGCTTTCGCAATGACCTCTAGTTCTTTTAAAAAATTTATAGCACTCCGCCATTAAATTTTTTTGTGGTTTAAAGTGAATTTTCAACATGGCAACTAATTGATCGTTGTTGTAGTCTGCTTCGGTTTTAGGCGCCGTTAAAGATACTATTATTTTAAAAAGCTCTGCACCGCCAACACTGCACAGAAAACCCACTTTCTCTGAATCTTTTACTCCATTTATAGTAAAAAAATGCTTTAGTCGACGTTCATATAAATCAAAATCATCGCCCAAAATATAGGGATCTACCGAGCCAATTACCCTATTCATTTTGATTTTTTTTTTAATCCTCGTTGCCACTGGTATATTTATACAAGGTCCGCCAAATAACTTTTTTTTTGTTTGAAAATTCTATTAAAAAAAACTACTACATATTTTCTCAAATTTCTTTTTTTATTTGAAAGTACAATTCTTCCAGTTAATAACGGAAAATAATTTCATTCAAATGGCTGCCTCGGCTGGCCATGCAGTAGCCTACACTATCGGTCCAATTTTTAAGCACATTATCGATTGTGTGCAGCTGTATTTCACCAATGGCTTCACGAATATTGTCCTTTAAAGCGTCAATTGTCTCTGGCTTGTCGGCGTAACACTTATCTTTGAGGGCACCCCACAAATAATAGTCCAACGGTGTCAAATCGCAGCTCCGAGGTGGCCAAACGACATCAGATCTGCGGCTGATAATGCGATCTTCAAAAACAGGGCGCAAAACATCGAGTGTAGCTTCGGCTGTGTGGCACGTAGCGCCGTCCTGTTGAAACCAAATGTTGCCAATATCCTCCTCTTCAATTTTTGTGAACAAAAATTCGTTCAACATGGCCCGATAACGATCGCCATTAACTGTAACGGCCACTCCTTGCTCATTTTCGAAGAAAAATGGCCCAATTATGCCTCTGGACAAAAATCCGCTCTAAACAGTGACTCGTTTTGGGTGCAGCGGCTTTTCAATGTATGCGTGCGGGTTTTCTGTGCCCCAAATGCGACAATTTTACTTGTTTACATACCCGCCAAGATCAAAATGAGCTTCATCTGAAAAGATGATTTTTTTGGCAAAATCGGCATCTTCTGTAAGTCGATCGCAGGCCCACTTAGCGAAGCGAAAACGCATTGGATGGTCAGTTGGCTTCAACTCCTGAACCAATTGGACTTTGTATGGCGTCATAAAAAATAAAAAATAAACTGGCCATTTCAGCCCTTGGAAGGACTTTGACCTAGCTTCTATTGATCAATTGTGTTGTGCGTGTTATTAAATGTTTGATCACAAATGACCGAGAACTGGACCTACGTGTTTTATGCCGTCTCCGAACGGCTTATGTTCTCAAGAAGCTTTACATGGCAATTTATACTCTCTGAGGTTTGCCATTGTCTGCAGAGAGGTGACGACCGAACAGAAAAATTAATTCAATTGAAAAAACTATTTATCTCAGCTGGAATTGAACCCGGGCTACCCCGGTTCTTTAGCTTAGGGGCCACGCACTCTACCCACTAGGCTACGGTCGCCAGTATGGCGTCATACCAAGGTCTTTATGCAAAATTCGTCTCAATGATGTCTCCGAACTGTTCAACTGTTGAGAACGACGGTGAATTAATGTTGATGTTGATGCACAGCAGCAATATTCTCGGGTGTAAGCACTGCTTTTGGCTTTTCACGCTTTGTTTTATCGATGAGGATGCCAGTTTCTTTCACTTTTTTCACAAGATAACGAACATACGGAGCTGACGTTGCTTCTCTTCTTCCAAAATCCGTACGCAATTTTCGCACACATTCTGCAACATTACCATGATTTTCAAAGTAATGTCGCAATATTTCCCAGCGTTGTTCAAGCGTATACACAACCATATTCGTTTAGCGGGAGGATAAAACTAATTCTCTGTCAAATCAGATATGAGCTAAGTGTTACCATTCACGAAATAAGCACTAGTTAAAAAAAAAAGTTAGATGGCGGACCCTTTATAACTGTTAAACATGTCTTTACTGACTTTACTCAACTAGTGATTATTATGTTTATTTCATTTTTCTGTAGTTGTTATTAATTTTTGGGAAAAAAAATAATGAATGTGAATTTGTCTTGATTACAAATTTATTTAGTTGGACTGAGTTTTCACAAATTCTCGAGCGGAAGGGTGGCTGAAAATATGTCAGTTTACCACATAAATAGAAATTTAAAAATTAAAAGTTTTTATTGTTCTTAAAAGTTTAAATGCGAGAGACGATATTGCGGTATTGCGAAATTAGGTTGCGATGTCTAAAGCTTCAATAACAGCATCCTGTAGCTCTTTAGATTCATGTAGAATAATGGATTCTGTAGAAGAATTTATGGATTCATGTCTTGCAACCCATCCAGTAAGAACAAATTTATTAAATTTGAAAAAAGGGCAAATATATCTTTTAACACATTGTGTCAGTATTAGCTGTCCTTTGGGAGCATAGAACACTTTATCAATATTATTTGTAAGGTCCCAAAAATGTTTTCGAATACAGCCTATATGGCATGAGTTTGATATAGACAGGTTTAGAGAATGGGACGAGCAATGTACGTACGTGGCAAGATCACATTCTTCCGCTACATACGCTTGTGCTTCTTGTACTGTACCATTTATGGCACCATCACAACTCTCCCCCACATGATATCACAATCTATGCCGAAGTCTTTATATTACGCATATAAGCAGCATTTTTTCGCGGCGATACAGACATCACTAGCTCGATTTAGTATTGTTTCTAGATAATAAAAATCACTAAGACTTCTCCGGAGCGGATTTTTTTTAAGGATTTTTCGTTTTTTTTATGTATTGCATTTTAAGTGCGTTTGTCTGATTGAATGGGTTGGGTGGGTGGGTGTACGTTCGATAGAATTAGATTCCGTAAAACTCTGAGGTATTTGCATAATTAATCGATGACACAAATTGGAAATCTTATTTTCCTATTTGTACTGACTTGCCAGTAACATTTGACTTACGTTGCGTCTCTACCGCACCATGCATGCACAAATAACTAAAAGGATATAAATTTATATAATAAAGACACACATCACACATATAATTGTTACTCCTATAAGGTACACTGAGAAAGAGTTTCTCTCAACACAGATTTGTTTAAACGGCATACCTATGGCGAAGTAAATATTAGGGATGTGCAAGTCGAAGTCGAAATGAGTCGAAAGTCAACTTTTGCTCGATAATTTTCGACTTTTGGCAATCGACTTTCTGATATTGAAAAAAACGGAAGTGTAAACGGAAGTAAACGGAAGTGTGACAAAGCAATTGTGTATCATCTGATTAAGTTACACGCAGTACAAAATGTTTTAATGAAGTTGTCACTATTTGAAAAGCAAGTGACAATTTTTATCATAATTTATTATTTAGGAGCTTCAAATTTTGTTTTGAAAAACAAAAACATTACAACAAGCACATATAAATACCAAGAATAATTGGTAACAATTGTTGCTTTGCCAGAATAGGGCTGATGTGCGTGCGACTACGCTCAAATCGATTAATGTTTTATTATAGAAAACAGAGGAATGTTCTGCTTTAAGTCAAATTGGCAAGCATTTAAAAAAGCATCAGTACATAAATAATTACTGCAAATATTACCGCCCTCTCCATTTAGGTGATATTGTGAATGCCGAGATGAAACAAGCAAGAATTTCAAATGAAGAAGTTGTGATATCTAATAATCAAGAATCCGATAACAGTGACATATTATGTTTTTTTGATGAGGTGGTTAAAACAAACATGGGTTCTACAACTGATGAAATTAAAGGGATGCCCAGTCAGCTGCGCTCTTATCTGGCTCGCCCAGCTGTTGATCGAAAACTTAATAAAAATCCGCTTGTTGTTTGGAAATGCATGAAAACTGAATTTCCTTTTGTTTGGGCCGTTGCAAAAAAATATTTATCAATTGTTGCAACTTCGGTGCCATCTGAAAGGTTATTTTCTCATGCTGGTCTCATAGCGAACCAAATGCGAAACAGGCTTTCGCCAGAACATCTTAACATGTTGGTTTTTCTACGTTCAGTTGGTGAAGACATGTGGTTCTCTTAATTGTGTTTCATTTGTGCACAAATATATAGAGCCCTAGCCGCCGAAATAACGTAAGCGCCACTTTTTCGAAATTAATCTTTAAATGGCAAACGATAGTACGACAACAAAGTCGTCAACTCCAAAAATTGCACATCTTTACGTTAAAATGTTCTAAAGTTATATCTTACACAAAAATAAACTTTACATGTACCGCTTATGCAAAAAAAAAAACAAGGAAAATGATTCTCTTGTAAAACTTGGTTTATAACGGTGACGTTAATTCGGCGGTTAGGGCTTGATATTCAGCCCAATCATGAATAATTTTTCCTGGGGAATCGGAAAAGGGAGTTTTCATTTTTAAGATATCAGATAGAGACATCACATTTTTTTTAAATGCATAAGTTTTGACGGTTGATGAAGAAATTTGCACTAAAGGTTTCCTAAATGTTCTTAAACTTTATCTTGAAAATTAACTCTCCCTTTTCCGATTACACGGGAAAAATTATTCGTAAGAAGTCTGATTTTCTATATAAGAACTAAAATTGCAATATTTTGTTTCTTTTATATTTTATTTATGTGGCGGCCGTAGACTAGTGGGTAGAGTGCGTGGCGCCTAAGCTAAAGATCCGCGGTAGCCCGGGTTCAATTTCAGCTCGGACAGAATGTTTTTTCAATTGAAAAATTTTTCTGTTCGGTCATCACCTCTCTGCAGACAATGGCAAACCTCAAAGAGTAAAAACTGCCATGTAAAAGCTTCTTGAGAACATAAGCCGTTCGGAGTCGGCATTAAACTCGTCGGTCCAGTTCTCGATCATTTGTGTTCAGACATTTAATAACACGTACAACAAAATTGATCAATAGAAGCTCGGTCAAAGTCCTTTCTAGGGCTGAAATTGCCAATTTATTTTACTTTTTATTTTATCTATTTACTGAAATACCATGGTTTTGTTTATTTTTTAACAATAAAACACATTTTTTATATTTAATCATTTATTTCTTAACTGCCCTTCAAAAGCGGTACAGAAATATTTAAAAAAAAAGTCGAAAAAAGTTAAAAAGTCTAGTTCTAAAGGTTCAAAAAGTCGATGAGTCGAAGTCGAAGTCGACTTTTGCTGGCAGTTGCACATCCCTAGTAAATATTTGGTTATTGAAAATAAACTTTATATTTGGCTTATAAAGTTTAGCAATTAGCATTTGCTAAATGCTTTGTTTAATTAAAAAATTATTAATGACAATTTATATAATTTCTATTATATTAACATTTTAATTTCTATTATATATTTATTTGATTTAAATTTTTTGTTTATACCGGATTATTTTCAATCTATTACACCATTCCACAATTACCAGAAAAAAATTTCACACCCACAGTAAAACATAAACTCGTGAAACTGGAATCAAATTATAGTAAAATCGCGTTTTCACTGTTTCTCTTGAACGTCAGTATTTTTTTTTTTAAAGAACTTTAAAGTAACATGAAATGTATATGAGGGTGGTCCTTATTTAAGAAACTGTTGAGCACACGATTTTTTTGTTCCTTACACAGAAAAAATTCCATGGATAAATCTAACCCAAAACGTGGGTTAGAATTGCACCAACTACAAAATGTAGTTAGAATAACCCACGGCTATAGTATTTTTATAGTTACCTAACTATTTTGTAGTTAGGTAACTATTTTGGAAATAGATTTACTGTTTTATAGTTACGTTACCTCTGATTACCAGTAACTCAATAGTTAGGTATACAAATATAAAATTGTACCCATGACGGGGGTTCGATGGTCACCAAAATCAAAATTTGGGTAATTTGACCCGAGGTCAATGATCATCCTAAATTTAACTCCAAAAATAGTAAATCAAATCCACAGCCATGGGTTAGCTTACTATTTTATAGTTTTATTTACCATTTTGTAGTTAGCTAAAAAAATGTATCAAAATAACATACCTAACAAAACTAAGCTACCAATAATAAAAACTTGTTTATTTTAAAAATAAATACATTAATTTTATTGAAACAAAATTATTTTTTCATCTTGTTAGTATATCTTAAATAAGGCAATACATAACTTACAAATAATTATAGACAAAATAGAATATAATTTTTAAATTAAAAAATGGATTTCAAAAGTAAGAAATCGTATTCAATACTTACGAAATCTATTTCAGATCCAAAGCATTCATGTTGTTGTTGCGGCTCTGGACTTTGCTAGAATTCCTCTACTTTTGTGGAGGAAACGGTTTCGCAAGTTTGCGAGTTTTCGTATCCCTTAAATAAAAGTTTCTAATTTTTATTTGATTAAGTAATAAATTAATAATTTTAACCTTTTCCTTTCTCCACTTAAGCGATATCGAAACTGAGGCTTTTCTCCAATTTTTCGATGTTTAAAAAGATTCGTTAGATATATTTCTGGCAGAAATCGAAATCTTCTATATGTAATGAAAGAAAGCAAAATACTAAGAGCGCGCACTTCATTACATTAGCGCTTTTATTGAATACTATTAATTACATATACATCACATATATATTAATTTCTTACCTTTTAATTCATCCAACATGTAGTTAAACTTCCATTGGTGAATGGAAAAAAGTCACATTGCAAATAAAAAGGGTCAAAATAGACAAAGGGCGAAAAAATAATTTTTATTTACTTAGAATAAAAACATTTTATTAGTTTTTGAAAATATTTAAAACAACACACCTAGATGGGCAATAGAAATTGCTTAGTAAGGAAAACATTTTTAAAGAAAATTAATATATTAATAGAAAAATATGATTACATAGAATATGATATTATAACCCAAGATAAAACTTTACTTTTTCTTAGATTTATTAGAGATTTGAAGAAAATAAAATACTTCTCAATTTCTACTTTTTCTATATTTTTGCATGCCTAGAAAGTAGAAATAGTTGCACTTAAGCATACTTTTGAAGAAGTGTAAGAGACAAGCACTCAGCAAAAGTGTATTTTTTCAATGCAAAAAATGTTAATTTTTCTACTTGGAAAAATAGTAAAATACTTACATATTTATTAATTTTATAAAAATGCAATTTTTTCTTTTTCGTAAAGAATTCCGACAAATTCTTCGTGAAAAAATCCGAAAACAACTACGAATTCTGGAATAGGGGTGATTGTATTTTCGAAAAATTTTCAGTATTTACCACTTCCACAATAGATTTTACGAAGTTATACAAATACTCTTATATTTTTGTTAACAAAGTTAAAAAGTACCATTAATTTAAATAAATAACGGAAAAAAGGGAAAAATTGTCACATAACGCAACACTGCTCAAAACAAAAAAAAAAACTAAAGAAATAACTCATAGCAACATCTTGTTGCTTTTGTCTTTGTTGTTATAGTTACACAACGATTTTTTGCATATTGTTGCTGTGGCAACAATTACTTAATTCACATAATAAAAAAAATTATATTTTTCTGTAAGAACGAAAAATCTAACCCATGACTATAGTAAATCTAACCCATGGATGTGGGTAACGTAACTATTGCAGTAGTAAATCCAACCCACAATCATGGGTTCGTAACTATTGCCATAGTAAGAATAACCAAAAAATAGTTACCTAACTATAAAATAGTGAATCTAACCCATGACTGTGGGTTACATAAACAATGCCATAGTTAGAACAGTCATGGGTTAGCTAACTATAAAATAGTAAGCTAGCCCATGGATGTGGCTAGCTTATTTTAGCGAGGACGAAAGAAAAAATTATTCGCCTCATACTGGGAGCTTGGTGATATTGAAAAGCAACGGCAATTCATTGCCAAATGTATAAGAATCGTCAAGCCTACATACCGCTACGTGCGTATCAGAGATCTGCAACTAGTAAATCAAGCTACTTGAAAAAATATCAAGTTTTGAGTTGAATTGCAGGAACTTGATTTGTTGTTTGCATACGATTCGCGACTTGCTTCTGAAAAACGAATCATATGTCTGACTTGATTCATAGGTCTATTGCGTAAGGCAACCAAACAGAGTTGCATAGCCAAATAAGCAACCCAACTTTAAAGCAACCGAACTGCCATCTGATATTTCGTATCACAACCAATTTTAAGTTGCTATTTTCAGCGAGTTGCCAAAGAAAACAATAACGAGCTGTCAAAAAGAAAACATCTCATGTTAAAAATTTTATAAATTCAATAAGCTTAAAATTGGAAAAAACCATTTATAGTAGAAAGAATGCAAATAAATATGGATATAAGTAATGATTTATATTTTGATGACGGAAACGGATGCAGTGATGTTGATGTGTTGCGTATAAGAAGGAAAATCAGAGACAAATCCAACTCTTTGGAACTCCAAAACTCAAAGTAATATAATACTGTAAATTCAAACATTGAATAAAAATTTGCTTATTTGAATAAATTTTACAGGTTTTTTAGTTATTTCCGATTAAGCAAAGAAGCGTTTTATCATGTACCGGACGAAATAAAAAATTTTAAACAGCCTGTTCGTTGTACGGCAATACCGCTTTCCAGTATAAGCTCTGCCAATCGCTCGAAGTGTTGCTTGTTTGTAGTTTTTATGTTTCTATGAAAATAAATAATCTATGAATAATCCACATAACGCAAATTTGCAAAACTTACGCTGCCTCCATTTCTCGCTTTTGCACAACGCCACTTGCAACAAGTAATTAGCAGTTGCTGACTTTTGACAGGTTCCGCAACCAAACCAAATTACAGTGGCTATCGATAATAACACAGAAACTTGACAAACAACTGTGAAAGCAACAAGTTGATCAGCTGTTCGAAAGTGTTGCCATCGATAATAAGAATTTGGGAACCGCAACTCAACTGCGAGTAAAGTTGCCATACACAATAGGCATATCAATTTTGTTTCTACCCTACAAGTTTTAGTAGAAAAACTCAAGTTTTCTAGTTTTCAACTCTGTTTTCGACTCTATGCGACTGTGCTTCCGTCGGAGGCGACTGACCATCGTTTGTTTTTTTGTTCGTTTCATTTATGATGCGGAGTTTGTGTGACTTTTTTTCTGTTATTATTGCGTTAGCGATTTTTGTTTGTTTTTTGTGCTTTTATTGAATTTGTTGTTTTATGCTGATACGTTGTGGTTTTGTGAATATGTATATTTGTATATGGGGTATCGTTTTGATTGTGAAAAATAACAGTACCTGGGTAAGAATTAATCATGGAGTAATAAAATTAAGTGGTTGCTAATGTTAAGTGTACAGTACAGAAAGTGTACAGTAAGATAGGGTATTTAAAAATTATAAAAACGCTATATTTCAGTAAATATTGACGCAGGGATAATGACAGTCGGTGTTCAGTTAGATATGGTATACAGAAAAGTGTGAAAGCGATCGAAAAATGGGGAGGAGGGATGGTAAGACTGCATATGATAGAGAATTAATTCAAAAATTTTTAAAAATAATATACTAGGACTAGGAATATCATGCAAATGCATGTACTGGGAATCTTAAATTGGAAATGGTTAAATTATCCTTACGAACTATGAGATTGTCTTTAAAATTTGCATTCAATCCTCAAAGCATATTTTGAAATAAATGCATGGTTATTCATTTTAACAACAAATTCCTGTTCTTGCATATTTATTGCGCATATTATTGTATATTTTACACTAAACTAAAAGACTTAACAATGCATTTAAAACACTTACACGCCATCGAATAAGTTCACAATTTGTTAAAAAATAAAGACGTTCTTACTGTGCTGTGTGATTTTAACCTACCTTTTGTGACTTGGAGATCGTCTGACGATGCTTCATTTCTTACTCCTGTTTCCAATAGTGATTGGATAAATGATTTCTTAGATAAGCTGTCTGATCTGTGTATTCAACAAGTCAGTGATATTTTAAATATAAACCACAGAAACCTAGACCTTGTATTTGTAGATAGATGCACTACTGTTAATCTCCATTGTTCGAATCCCGTATCTCTTCCAGAAGATGTACATCTTCCAACTCTTGAAATAACGGTTTTACTCCCCCACGAAAAAGAAGATAAAGTAACTGCTGATGCGCGAAATAAAAAAGTTTATAATTTTAAGAAAACGGACTATGTAAATTTTAATTCCTTACTTTCGCAGACTGATTGGTCTCCATTTTTAACTAGCGGAACATCATATTCATATAATGACGTCGAATCTTCTGTACAGTTTTTCAACGATACTCTGCAAAGGTGTTTCTTATTGTCCGTCCCAAAAAAAGTGTTTCTCCAATCCTTTAAATCCACCCTGGTTAACAAATGATCTAAAGGCACTTAAAAATTTAAAAAATCGTTTATTTAAAAAATATAAAATATCTGGTTCTAGTTTAGACTTTGCTTCCTATTCTTCTTGTCGTTATAGATATCAACTATCAAATAAACAATGCTATTCTGCTTATATAATTAACATAAAATCTCAATTTAAAGATGATCCAAAACTTTTCTATAGTTTTGTTAACTCAAAACGTAAAGCCTGCAGCATTCCACCCCTTATGAAATTCAATCAAGAAGAATCATCTTGTGACAATGTGATTTCTAACATGTTTGCAAACTTCTTTAAATCAACTTACTCCGATATACCATTTAATACTAGCACGGTGTATCCTTTTCTCCCGCCAGTTAACTCTTTTGAAACTCCTGCAATGGACCCAAATATTGTTATGTGTTATCTTCGACAAGTAAAATCTTCTTTTACGACCGGCCCTGATAAAATTCCAAGCTGTATTTTAAAGCACAGCTACAAACTTGTGTACTCCTCTAGCAAACATTTTTAATATTTTCTTGCTTAGTGGTTATTTTCCTATTATATGGAAGGATTCTTATCACTTCATATTTTTGTTGTTTTTTATAAATTAATTTGTATTATATAAAATGTAAGTTTTTTCTTTTTTGTTAAATAAAATAAAAAAAATTTTAGAAAAGTATTTTTAATTGCATATTTTCCCCATTTTTAGCGCATTTTAAAAAGTTTTATAGTTTTATCTTACTTTCAGTTTTTATTTACTTTTTTATTTTACTTATTAAATGTTTTTTTTTTTGCAACCCATAATGTGATTTTATGAATTTAATACTCTGAATAACTTTATTTAGTTTTATTTTTTTATTCTTGAAATAAATATGAAGTTTAAGTACATATAAATATGAAGACACATTTTTATTTGCACTAAAACTAGAGGTTATGTTAAAACTCAATGTGAAAAAGAGTGTACACTCAGAAACAATTTGAAAAGTTTTTAGAAAAAATTGTTTAAATTGAAGAATACCACGAAAAGGGCACTGTATTAGCAAGAAAAATGTAAGAGAACGCCCCGATTTCGTGCATGAGCAAATAACCAAAGACTTTTTATTCTGGAGCAAGGTTAATAAAACATAATACATTAAGATCTTTAGCACTTTTAAACAATAAACTTTTATGACATGTTTGTTTACCGATGAGAGTTTATTCTATTTATGTGGTTCAGATGAAAAGCGAAAACCGAATGAGAATTTTGCAATAAAAATTTTAAACATACTAACCGTATGGTAAAGGATCAGTCATGAATTGGGGTTGCATCTGATGTTGGAAGGATTCATATTAATAAAGGAATAATGGACAAAAATATGTTCCTTGACATTCTTATGGCGCACGTAAAAGAAAGTGCGGGTAGATAAGGAATTACAGACAATTTTTAGTTTTACCAAGACAATGACCTGAAACATACGATGCTCTTGGTTAAGAATTGTGTACTTGATATTTATCCAAATGTCATAAAAACAATCTCACAAAGCCCACATTAAAGTGTTATAGAACATCTTTGTGATGAACCTGAACCCAGAGTGCAATATCAGAGATGGGCAACTAAAGATCCAATAAAAAGTATCCTAAGTGAAGAGTGGAATCAGTTTGAGGCTGATGTTTGAAAAAATTTGGTTGCATCCATTCTTAAAAGGCTGCAGGCAGTCATAAAAGCAAAAGAATTTACAACAAAGTATTAAATTCTTAGTTTTAGCATTAAATTCCCTATCTGCCCGACTTTCAATGTGAGCTCGTTTTTAAAGCTTTGGTTTGATTTAATTTTGTTTCACCGTTATGTTCTAATTTTTTAACTATGTTTCTGTTTAATTTTGCTCACCAAAAAATAACGTACTATTTTTTAACTATGTTTCTGTTTAATTTTGCTAACCAATAAATAACGTCTTGAAAAAAATATTTACTCCAAGTTTCTTCTTACATTTTCATTTCTGAAAACAATGCGAAAGTGCTTAGAAATGCCTGCCCGACTTTCGTTGTGAGCCACTGTATGTCTAAAAATACAACAAAAATAAATCAGAACAAAAAACAGAACAACATAAAACCACATCCAACATAAACTTCAATCCAATGCTTTCAAGTAAAACTGGTTTCTAAACTCGAGAAACGAAGTGTGCAACGACATGAAGTTAATTCTACGAACAGCGTAAACCGACTTGAAAACAAATAATTAGTAGGCAAAATAGTTGCTTTTTGCTCACATTTCAAGTTTCTATAATTCAACTTGTCTACATATCAAGTTTCTTCATTTCAACTTGTCTACATTTGGTGACTTGATTTTCGCTGCCTATGATTCCCGCAAACTTGCTATTTGCCTGCCTCGACTTGCAGGGAGTTGAAAAATTAAAGGAACTTGAAACCATTGAATGAATCTATTCAAGCAGAACTATGGTGCGTATTGGGGGAACCAGAGGTCCTCGCCGAAATAATAACGCGTATTTTTTCAAACAAGGTGATAATGTTGTGCGGGTCTGTAAAGTGTTTTTTAAAAACACCCTCGATATCAACGATCGTCCAATAAGAACTGTGTTGGAGAAAGGTGAAAAACTTGCCAATCAAATATTGGAACCCGACCAAAGAGGAAAACACAGTAATCATAAAAAAAACTTGGTCCGAATTTAAAAGCTGTAGTTAAGCAATTCATTGACAATATACCAAAAATTGAAAGCCATTACACACGCGCAAACACATCTAAATCATTTATTGAAAGTAGTAAAACCATATCAAGTATTTATAGGGACTACGTAGACATGTGCAAAGAAAAAAATGAGCTGTTTTTCACATACATTTCTTTTTACAGAACTTTCACAGACGACTTAAACATTTCATTTTTCGTCCCAAAAAAAATTTGTGTGAAGAATGTACAGCTTACATTAACATGGATGAAGTAGAGAAAATAAATAAGAAAGAACTATATGAAAAACACTTGAATGAAAAAATGTTGTCAAGAGATGAGAAAAAAAGACAAAGAAAATACAAATGCATTTGTAGCATTCTATAATTTACAAGCAGTCATGCAATTACCAAAGGCGAAGCCTCTGCCTTTTATTACAAATCAAAATTAAATTGCTTCAACTTTACAATAAATGACATAAAAACGAACAAATGCCAATACTTTGTTTGGGACGAAGTCAATGGCCACCGAGGAGTTAACGAATAAGGTATGTGCATACTTCAATATATTAAAAATTTGCTGTATTCTGATGAAGCTGAAATAATATTTTATTCGGATAATTGCGCCGAACAGCAAAAAAACAAATTTATGGTTGCCTTGTACTTATATGCCGTGCGCTACTTAGGTATAAAATCAATAACCCACAAGTATCTGATCAAAGGTCATACACAAAACGAAGGCGATTCAGCACATTCTTTAATCGAGAGAGAAACAAACGAATGCTTAAAAGTGGTCCCATTTATACCACTGAATCATTCGTTTCAATAATCCGAAAAAAACAGGAGATCCATTCATTGAAAAAAGAGCTTTGCTTCGAGGACGTTTTTAATTTAAAATACTTGAAAATGACATTGGTCCGTTGAATATGGCAGCGCTGAAACTGTCTCAAGTAAAAATACTGAAAGTTTTTTTTCGAAAAATAAATAAAGTTCCTTTCTAAATGTTTGTTGAAATAAATACTCATCCCATGAATTTGTAAGAATATTTTTTAAGAATTATATTTGAAATTCAAAAGACTGTGAAAATAAAGTTCCTAACTACACAACTACTTCTTTTTTTTCTCAACAATAATGACACATTTTAACTTATGACACTCAAGTCAATATATTTTTGCAGCAATAACATCACAATTCAAATAGAGAAAGTTTTCGTTAAAAAAATCATAAATCAATAAAATTGGAAGAAAATAGCAACTTTTTATTTCAAGAAAAACAGACGACATTTTTTTCTCCATGCAAAAAGGACCAGCCTAATGATCAATTTACAAAAATTTTTTATATATCTTCCGAACACTCTTAAATTGTTTCGTTTGCTAATAACAAACTTCTTGCCAAAATTTGAGCAAAAATAAATATTTTTTAAAGTGTGGCACAAGCATTGAGATTATTAAGAAAAAAAGAAAAATGTAGTTAGTTTTTAAATTTTTTATTGAGTAAAACAACTTCACAAATATGTTCTCCTTCAAATTTTTTCTATTCAATTACAGTAGTTTTGACTTAACTGCCACTCTTTTAGCTGCCAATTTGAGATACCTGCCAAAAACCATAAAATTTCACTCATTTCTTCAATTTCGTATGAAATGCACTTGTTTAAGTGCCAATTTCATACGTGCCAATTTAAGTTAGCTGCCACAAATATTTGGAATTATTATCCCATATTCATTGATAATTTTTCATTTAACAGCCACAAAATTTTTTTGCAACTGTTGCTAACGAAAACTATGTATGTATGTAGTTTGTTTTTGTTAGAATGCTCGCAGCCTTTCTATAATTCTCTCATTCTCTTTATAACTCTTTCTTGGTTTAAAAAAAACAGTGTGTATGTATGTGAGTTTAAACGAATCAGATAACTGCCAATTTAATTTGGAAATTAAAAAAATTTAACTTTAGTGCCATTTTGACTTACCTGCCACAAATGCATGCAAAACACGGTGTGGCAGTTTTTCGGCGTGAGGCTTGTGCAACAGTCAATAGGTCCTGATAATTGGCTTCGGATTTTAATGTGCCTAAATACTCCTGGGTAAGTGCAACACCTCTCTCAGTTACGTCATTAGTGACAGCTAAGCCTGAGAAAAACGTACAGGCATTTTTAAAACCGTCTCGTGATATCCATGTTTTTGGATCGTGACGCATAAAATCATAATTTACTCCAAACCATTTAAAAAGCTTCAAAATATTTGCAGCAACAAAATTACTTAAAGTTACGTTTTTTATACATAATTCAGTAATATCTTTTTTAAAAACAATAGAACGAGAAATTCCAGTTGGCTTTTTGGTTGCTTTTGATGAAAAGCCGATTTTGTTTTTCTCTGCTATAATCTTTGCAGTCATTTGTCTCTTATCTTGGGCTCGCACATTTGCATCAAGCAGTCCAAGACCGGCCAACTCCTCACTTAAGTACCACAAGTGACGTAAAAATTTAAAAACTGCAACATCAGATACATTTTTGTCGATCTCTTTATACTGCAACATATTACGTAAAAAATCTAAGTCTTTTCTAGGGGCACTTATGGAGGATTTTAGTAAGCCAGTACTTGACGTATACCAATACTACGAACAAACTCCGGGCTGATAAAATATGATTCCGCGAGGTGGAGTTTCTCCAAGAAAGATTAGTGTAAGTTCCAGCATTTTTTTGTAGTCATCCAGAGGCTGGCCTTCCTAAAACGTCAACAGTACCAAACGATCATATCAATATGCGATAAAAATAATTCACTCAACTTACATTAAGCTTCTGTTGGACAAAATCTATTATTTCGGTTAACTTTTCTTCTAAAAGTGAAGCAATGCGCCCATCATCAATTCCACGAAAATATTTTTTATGATTGATATTTTGCCATTGTTTTTGTAACCTTTTGAATATCAAGATATCTGGTACAGAAGAAACAGCGACACACTCTTCGAAGGTTAGGTTAGGTTAGGTTAGGTTAGGTTAAAGTGGCTGCCTCAAATTGAGACGCACTTAGGCCAATAAGGCCCGTTGTGGTACCACAGGGGTTGATCTCACTTCTCTATTCAAACCAGCTTGAGCTGTTCACAAAGCTTAGGATTCGGTATATCGATATTTCCGAGAGTTCTTCGAGGTCTCTGAGAAACCAGTTGTTTAGGTGAAGAAAACGTTTTTGAGCCAGCGCTGGGCAGGTGCAGATAAGGTGTTCTGTAGATTCCACCTCATCCTCATCTCTACAGCTTCTGCAGAAGTCGTTGTGGGGTATGTTTAATCTTAGAGCGTGCCTGCCAATAAGGCAGTGCCCTGTCAGGATCCCTATCATGGTGCCAATGTGATCTCTACTAAGAGATATGAGTTCTTTTGAACGCTTCAGATTGAGTTTGGGCCAGATTTGCCGTGCTATATTACAAGTGTTACCTGCTGACCATCTTTTGTTGGTGTTAATACAGGATAACTCATGTGTAAGGAGTTTACATGTGGTGAGAGGAATACCAAGGTTTGGAAGACTGCTTTTAAAACAATTTCAGCAACATGATGTCTTCAAGCAAGATGCAAAGGCTCTTCTCAATCAAAAAAACTGCCCCATTTCTACAACCTGATAAAAATAATTTTTTTAATTAATATATGTAAGACTTGAAAGTTCAATGGAAAAATACTAATATTTAAGATCTGACTTCCCTGTGTTCGCGTTAGTTGTTTCCGTAAAAACTGCTTCCACTTTATCACACAATCCCCATTTTTTCAACTCAAAAACTACCGCTTTTGCTTGCGCAGCTCTTGTCTCATGTGGCAAAACTAGAGAACTGAGTAGCTGTTCATCAATCATAGAGCCTGTAACAAGCACAGGTAGGATTTTTTTCAGTTCTACCGCCTCTTAATTTAATTCTTTTACTGTCAAAATGGACAACCAATTTGAATGTTTCGTCTATCTTGTTCAGAAATTCAGTCTTAATTTTACTAGCAACAATTTTGGAATTGTTTGTAATAGTCTATTTAATTAATAATTTCTTCCATTCACCATTCCATTTTATGTTTTTTCACTCTTTTTATGATTTTGCAATAATTTTTGCTTAAAAAGGTTTTAAAAAAACCAGACACATATTTTACTGGAAAGTGACAGCTCATCTCATAAAATATATCTCAAGAAATATTTCAAGAGATAAATTTCATGCTATGAACAATTTCATGGTATGAGTGGTCTACAGTTGAGATATAGTATATCATGAAATTCAATTTGACGGTTCGCATGCAATCAAATATTGCAAGTGGAGACACTGTGTCACGCAGAGTGTCTTTAAAGAAAACAGCACCCGCGTATGAGGAATGAAATATGGACCAAATTAAATTTCAACCCTTAACTTTGTATAAAGACAAACGAAAACAAAAAAGTTATCTGGAAGTAACTGAACTTTATTAGTAATCATATGGTTTACGAATAGTTATTTAAAAAAATTTATGAAAAGCAATTATGTCGTTACCGGAGTTAGAACGCAGAAAACTAATTTGTAAATTTTGTAAAAAAACCTGATGAAAACAAAAAATTAAGTTTTTCATAATTTTTAAGATGTGGGATTTAAAAAATGGTTTATATATAAAATAATTCAAGCTTAGGAGAGCGGAAAACCAGGCTTAGGTAAGATATGTGCTTTACAAGACAGCAAAAATTGTCGAAAACTAAAGGCTGAAACAGCTGTCTGCACATCAAAATCTTACCGACAACTTGGTAAAAAATACCAAGAGGATCCGAAAAAGGTTAAAAAAAAATTTATAGACATGGGGGTAAGGAAAAAAGCAAAACAGGTTGTGCCAAAAGTTTCAGTACTGCAATCAATAGCCATCATGATACAAAGAACTACAGATAAAGTTTTGCGCATGTCTGCCATCTTTGTTGTGACGTAGTTCGAGCTTGTCAAAGTATCTAAATAAAAACGTAGTCAAAATATATTTAAAGGGGATAATTTATTTATAGCGATGAAGAAATATCAACAATTTCTTATTGAAACTTGGTTTTTTGAAATGAAATTAACAACATTATAAATATATTTAGAAATAAATGTAAGCAAATATATTATGCAGTACTATTATTGAAAAGAAATGCATATATAATAGGGGTGTTTTCTCGCATTTGTTCCCCCAGAAAAAAATAGCTTTTTTCATTTTGTTGTTCTTCTAGTTTGTTGTTTCATTTGTTGAAAAAATTGTAATTTAATTTTATGGTCCGAACTAAAATCGTTGATATTAGCTGCGTTCCTTTCACCTTAATATAATCGCGATAACAAATTTTCTCAAAGGAACGACAAGAAAAACGACTCGTAGAGGGCACTACCGTTGCAGTCAAAATGAAATTCAAAC
Organism: Dichetophora obliterata; assembly: GCA_963920525.1. NCBI lineage: Eukaryota > Metazoa > Arthropoda > Insecta > Diptera > Sciomyzidae > Dichetophora > Dichetophora obliterata. Next base: position 127,908,684 of record OY986437.1, on the reverse strand, counting down.
AAGCAATCATGATACAATAACTATTAGGTGTCATGAGAACGTGTATCGTTCAAAACTGTTATGAACTGTTATGGTAGCGATATCTTAATGAACGATGTTTTTCTCTGAATGTGTTTTATTCTAAACGTCAGAAAAATTGTACATTATTTAATTTAATTATGAATATTATGCAATTATATAAATAATTTAAGTGCAATTGTTGGCTCCGCTGAATGCGTTCAATGTGTGTGATACACTCGGTTTGCTTTGTTTTCTTTTGTATAACATTCGATGGTCGCAGCTCGTGAGAAAATAGGTAGCTGTCATGGCTGTCTAATAGTCATTGTATCAAACAAACAAATAATTCAAAAACTGAAATGACAGCTCATAAAAATATACAGGGGCGGCACCTGTGTTTCAAATTTTTTAAAGGCTATATCACAATTTTATATGGATAGCAAAAAAAATCCTATTTGTTATAGGATTATTATTTTTGTTTTTGCTTTGTATGTAAAAAAAATAATCTGGATTATTTTGAAGCGAATGGAACGCAGCTATTCTTATCTAAAGAATTTAAAACTTTAGTACTAATTTTAATTACACAAAATATAATTGAAATCTACAATTTACACGTACTATAAGTGCACAATTAAATATAAGTGGAATTAAACTAAATGAATGCAAT